>CM059193.1:697884-783982 GCA_030323885.1 Branchipolynoe longqiensis | reverse complement strand
CCTCGCTAACCGACCACCTCTACAGATCGACCACTCCCCTATCTCGATCGCTTTATTTGGGTCCCAACAATACCATTGTCACCATATTCTAACTCCCTTGTGCGACCACCTCCCTAAATGGACCACTTAAAGTGGGTCCCAAGGTCGGTCGATTTAGAGAGGTTTTACAGCAATACCTTTAATTACTTAGTCTTAGTTCAATGTGATCAGATACTCTTTTATTTGTTATATTGTTTTGTACTCAGTAGGATTTGGGTGGTAGTTGGGGTAGTTTTGTGTTAGTACGTCAAGTTGTCCTGACTATTGATTTATTCTGTAGTAAATACATAAATTTATTCATTGGCATGAGGAATGAGGAATCAACGCATGTAAAAAACTCATTAAACTGATCTTAATAGTAACATACTTTATTACTCTATGTACACACATAATTATATTGCATGGATTCCATGTAAAATCTTTCCACAAAGCATGGACAATTTAAAATTTAAATCAGCAATTACCTTACCATAACAGTAATAATTGGATAAACCGTAATGATATTTTTATCAAAAACAAAATGTGGCAGTTGAGAAATTGCTGTAAATGTATAATAGCACGTGTCAGCCTATGCTAAAGGTGGGAAGGATCTTCTAGACTTAACCGCCGCACACCATCAGTTCTGGTTTGTTGAAGGGCATATTTATACAATAACTGTTTGCATATTTATGCAATATCTCCTATTTGCAAGTAAGAGAACACAATGACAACATAGGCGGCCTATGAGATCAGTAGTAACTGGTGTGATATGCCGCCTTCCCAGCCAGGTCGCAGGTAACCTCACGGTAGGGGGGGGGGGGGGCACTAGTTAGATGCAGAAGGAGCAGTCCACAAGGGAGCCTGTCCACCGACTAGTGTGCCACCACGTGACACAGAAGAACTGCGAGAGTAGACCGTAACCTCTGCAGCCACTGTGTGGTGGTGGAGCTCATGTTGGCACTACTACACTAATAAACAAGCTCATGTTGGCAGTACTACACTAAAAAACAAGCTCATGTTGGCACTACTATACCAATAAACAAGGTCATGTTGGCACTATTACACTAATAAAGAAGCTCATGTTGGCACTACTACACTAATAAACAAGCTCATGTTGGCACTATTGCACTAATAAACAAGCTCATGTTGGCACTACTACACTAATAAACAAGGTCATGTTGGCACTATTACACTAATAAACAAGCTCATGTTGGCACTACTACACTAATAAACAAGCTCATGTTGGCACTATTACACTAATAAACAAGGTCATGTTGGCACTACTACACTAATAAACAAGGTCATGTTGGCACTATTGCACTAATACACAAGGTCATGTTGGCACTACTACACTAAAAAACAAACTCATGTTGGCACTATTACACTAATAAACAAGCTCATGTTGGCACTACTACACTAATAAACAAGGTCATGTTGGCACTATTACACTAATAAACAAGCTCATGTTGGCACTAGTACACTAATGAACAAGCTCATGTTGGCACTATTGCACTAAAACAAGGTCATATTGGCACTACTACACTGATAAACAAGCTCGTGTTGGCACTACTACACTAATAAACAAGCTCGTGTTGGCAATATTGCACTAATAAACAAGGTCATGTTGGCACTACGACACTGATAAACAAGGTCATGTTGTCACGAGTGCACTAATAAACAAGCTCATGTTGGCACTACTACACTAATAAACAAGGTCATGTTGGTATTATTACACTAATAAACAAGCTCCTGTTGGCACTACTACTCTAATAAACAAGCTCATGTTGCCACTATTGCACTCATAAACAAGGTCATCTTGGCACTACTACACTAAAACAAGCTCATGTTGGCATTATTACACTAATACACAATCTCATGTTGGCACTACTACACTAATAAACAAGGTCATGTTGGCACTATTACACTAATAAACAAACTCATGTTGGCACTCCTACCCTAATAAACAAGCTCATGTTGGCACTATTGCACTAATAAACAAGGTCATGTTGGCACTACTACACTAATAAACAAGCTCATGTTGGCACTACTACACTAATAAACAAGCTCATGTTGGCACTATTGCACTAATAAACAAGGTCATGTTGGCACTACTACACTAATAAACAAGGTCATGTTGTCACTATTGCACTAATAAACAAGCTCATGTTGGCACTAATACACTAATAAACAAGCTCATGTTGGCACTACTACACTAATAAACAAGCTCATGTTGGCACTACTACACTAATAAACAAGCTCATTTTAGCACTACTCCACTAATAAACAAGATCATTTTGGCACTACTACACTAAAAAACAAGATCATGTTGGTACTACTACACTAATAAACAAGCTCATGTTGGCACTACTACACTAATAAACAAGCTCATGTTGGCACTACTACACTAATAACCAAGCTCATGTTGGCACTATTGCACTAATAAACAAGCTCATGTTGGCACTACTACACTAATAAACAAGATCATGTTGGCACTACTACACTAATAAACAAGATCATTTTGGCACTACTACACTAAAAACAAGCTCATGTTGGTACTACTACACTAATAAACAAGCTCATGTTGGCACTACTACACTAATAAACAAGCTTATGTTGGCACTACTACACTAATAAACAAGCTCCTTTTGGCACTACTACAGTAATACACACGATCATTTTGGCACTACTACACTAATAAACAAGATCATGTTGGCACTACTACACTAAATAACAAGCTCATGTTGGTACTACTACACTAATAAAGAAGCTCATGTTGGCACTACTACACTAATAAAGAAGCTCATGTTGGCACTACTACACTACTAAACAAGCTCATGTTGGCACTACTACACTAATAAACAAGCTCATGTCGGCACTAGTACACTAATAAACAAGCTCACGTTGGCACTACTACACTAATAAACAAGCTCATGTTGGCACTACTACACTAATAAACAAGGTCATGTTGGCACTACTACACTAATAAACAAGCTCATGTCGGCACTAGTACACTAATAAACAAGCTCATGTTGGCACTACTACACTAATAAACAAGCTCATGTTGGCACTACTACACTAATAAACAAGGTCATGTTGGCACTACTACACTAATAAACAAGCTCATGTTGGCACTACTACACTAATAAAGAAGCTCATGTTGGCACTACTACACTAATAAAGAAGCTCATGTTGGCACTACTACACTAATAAAGAAGCTCATGTTGGCACTACTACACTAATAAACAAGCTCATGTTGGCACTACTACACTAATAAACAAGGTCATGTTGGCACTACTACACTAATAAACAAGCTCATGTTGGCACTACTACACTAATAAAGAAGCTCATGTTGGCACTACTACACTAATACACAAACTCATGTTGGCACTACTACACTACATACATACATTTTAGATGAAAATATTCGAGTTATTATAATCTAGTTTACTTTAAGTTAAAGTACTTTTTATTTTAAAACGTTAACTTTACAGATATGTGAAGTGAAAACATGTGAAATGCTGCCGAACATAACTAGGATTCTGCATCCATTATACTGACTGAGTCATCCATTTATGTAGGAATAACATGCTTCCCGAGTGCACCAGTGTCTAAGTTGGATATGTATTTTAAAATCTAGTTAAGTGTTTTTTTGTCACTTACCTAGATGCCTCTAACTTCTAAGGCATGTTATAGAGTGAATCAGGCAAAACTGTTTGAAAAACTACTGCAGCACGGTAGTCCAGGCTATCTCATCAGGATATTAATATTTTGGTATTCGCACCAATCAATGGTAGTCAGGTGGGGTGATGCCCTGTAAGAACCCTTCCAAGTTAGTAATGGTCTATGTCAGGGATGGATATTGTCCACCTATTTATTTAATATTTATATGGATGACTTGTCGAAAGGTTAAATCAGTGTAAAACTGGATGTATTAATAGATTAATACTTCTAAGCCATATTATGTATGCCGATGACTTGGTATTATTTTCACCACATAGTAGTGGACTGCAAATGCTAGTTAATACATGCTCTGAATATGGCATAGAAGCTGATATCAAATACAATGCTATTTAAAGTATGGTAATAATCATTCGATCAAAATATGACAAGGATACTGTATTTCCTGATTTTATGTTAACTGGTAGTCCCCTGTCAATCTCTACTGAAGTCAAGTACTTAGGACACTTTATGACTGATGTCTTTTGACATGACAGGAATATTAATAGGCAGTGTCGCAAGTTATATGCTCCGGGAAATATGCTCATCAGGAAATTTCATATGTGTACAGCTGATGTCAAGCTAAATTTATTTAGAACTTTCTGTACTCCCTTGTATACTGCCCAGATTTGGTTGAACTATAGATTGTATAGCATTAGAAAACTAAATGTAGCATATAATGACATTATGAGGTTATTACTCTGACTACCTAGGCATCACATGGCTAGTCAGCTGTTTGCCAATATTGATGTGCCATCCTTCCAGGCTGTTATCAGGAATCTAATATTCAAATTTATTACTATACTTGACAAGTCAGAAAATGCTATAATACAGGGACTTGCAAAAATACAAGAGAGGGGGGCATTGGTACAAACTACTGTATGTAGACCAACATTTTGATATTGGTTAGTATGGTCGTATTCATACTATTACTTATATCCTGTTCACATTTTTTTATATCTACCTACTATGGAGCAAATTATGTAACTACCATAATCCTGAGTCTGAAATAATTGAATTGAATTGAATTTGAGAAAAAATGTGTTACTTTCATCCTATTATGTGGTTTAGTAAGCAATTCTTATTTGTTTTCAAATACCATGTATAATCTTGATATTTATATATATATAAGTATATATTGATATACATCTTTTTATTAATGTCCTATATATATTTCCATCCTAACATTGGCCTGCATTTACTAGATCGTGGGACTCGAACCCATGGATTTGAACCCTCATCGCATCAAAGTAATGACTTAACAATTGATACTTGTTGCTTCCTAGCCAGGCATTCAGTAGTATTGTGATAGGGCAAGGACTGGTTTGCTCAGTGTCAGGATAATGTGACTGAGTGTGATATCAGGTCGTGGTGTTTGTTGGTGGCTTGCTCTCCCAGTGCGGCAGCATTATACAGTTACCATAAGTGCGCACTGACACAAGTCGGTACCCATCCTGATATGACCTTAGATGTTGCAAGGAGCTTAAACTCCAACACCCAACCAATCTTTCACAAACCAGACACACTCGGTGTTATAACACCATCTTTCCACTGTGAGAATGATGTCAGGGACCTAGATTCCAGATACGCAGCTGCGTACCACCTGAGATTACAAATATAAAATATATGACGTTTGATAGCGTTTTATTCCATCGTGTTTTATTCCAATAGCATGTTATCCCGTCTGCGTACCACTTGAACTTTGCCAGGCTAGGATGGTGTATGTGGTTGAAGAGCAAGCACGAAGCAGATAATGAACAGAGATAATATAGCTCCAGTGACCGAATCCGTGCAGCACAGGATTCCCATGCAGAAGGTCGGAAGTTCGATTCCGGACTGAGCAAAACCAATGGCATATAGCATTGATATTTGTAATCACCTAGTTTGACTCTCGGCATTAATAGGAAAAGACCAGGACTGGTTAGCACAGTATCAGGATAATGTGACTGTGTGGGATATTGCGTCATGTTGCCAGTGGCTGGGTCTCCCAGTGGGACAGCATATATAAAGTCACCATGAGTGTGCACTGTCACAAGTCAGTACCCATCCTGAAATGACATTAGATGCTGCTAGGATGTAAACCAACAAGAGAAACATGCAAACACGACGGTTTAAGTGTGATTCAGAGAGTATTAGAAGGTAACCGGATGTGACTGGAGACTAAAGCCGAGTAGCTGCCTTTTGCAATGAACACAGTTCTTCTCTTACCAGCTTACCAAGTGTACCATTGTACATTTGTAGTCAAGTTTTTAGGCTCCTCCTAAATCTGGTATATTGGTCCCGGTTTAAGTTGCATAGTCCGATGAAAACATAAAATTTTCAAAACCAAAACACTTATCTAGATTTGATTCTACATATCCAACTTAGACACTGGTTCACTTATTAAGCATTTGTTGTTGCATAGAAGGGCATAATAAGTCAATTAATAGAAATCGTTACTACTGAAGTCTATGGTGTTAGAGTTTTGGTGTGCTTGCCAACATTATTTTGGCATGTTTTGATGTCAAATATCTCCAAATTTAGCCATTTAAAATTTAAGTTACTTAAACCTAAAGTAAAGTAGATTATAACGATCAGTATAATATATTTATCTCAGAAAATAGCAAAAACTCAAAAGCATCGGACTATACAACTTTAATATGTGTGTATGAACTATACCGATCTACCATTAAGTAAAAATCCCAACATGGGATTCCTGCCTCAAGGGTATCATCATACTGGTTAGCTCAGGGTCAGGATACTGTGAGTGAGTGGGATATCAGGTCATCATGCCAGCGGCCTGCTCTCCCAGTGGAGCAGCCACTAGGCCTATAGAGTCGCCCTTAGTGCACGTTGTCTGTCGCAAGTCGGGGCATGTCCTGATATGACATTAGAGGTTACTAGGATATAAAACGCCAACAAGGAGCCAGGTCAGTCTCCATTGGTTCTCATTGATTTGCCGTCTGCTTTTCACATCGGCACTCAGGATTGCCGGTGGTTTCTGAACGCAACACGTTGCAGACCAAGATTTCGCCCTACTGTTTTGGCTCAGAGCTAGCCATACATGGTGTTTTTATTTAGCTGACACAATCCAAAGACTCAGTCTTGGTACCAGGGTACTTTCGATGACATTCCAATAGTTCAGGAACTGGTTCGCTGAGTGCCAGGATAATGTGACTCAGCATATATATTATATATTGGCCCACAGCACGGCATCCCAGTAGTGGAAACGCTTTGAAGTCGCCATGAGTGCCCTTTGTCACTAGTCCATACCCGTCCTAACGTGACGTCACACAATACGCTTGTAGTGTGTGTGTTTCTCACCATGTGGCGGCACCGGAGCTAACGGGATCACTGCCTTTAGCAGTGTTTAGTTGGGAAAGCTGCCGCTGGGAGCAGCCTTTGGAAATAGTTATAATATTATGTATGGAATATGATAATCCCATTATCGCATGCCATAAACTCTGGAGTGCCCCCCCCCCCACACTGCCGGGGTGGGGGTGGGGGTATGGCATGCGCCTTGACTGCCCCTTGTGTGGGGTGCAACGCGCCACTCGCTCGAAAGTTTTATCTAGGTGCCTCTATATATTTATATAATGTATATATATCTATATAATGTATATATATATATGCTCTAGAATCTATAATGGGAATATAAACAAGGACACTCGCATCTCAGTTCTCTCTGTTATATATATATATTCACCAGTGCACTGCTATATACGATATACGATATACTATATACTATATACCATATACTATATACTAATCCAGGGCTTATTTACAAATCTGTCCACGCTGGCGCCACTTTCGAGTGACTGTGACCACTTGGATACCAATTGTGTCTGGTCGTTATCGTCTCCAGACCAAGTTGGACAATCAAATATGTACTCTTTCTCAACCAGGTCAGTCTTCTTGTTATTCTGTTTACCTGGGACTAGGTGCAATGAGTGAGAGCAATGGTCGCTGAGGTGTCGGTGAGTAGGTGGCGCCACATGGAGAACTGAGATTGTATCAGTAGATGACCTAGTGGTTAGAGTTAACCAACCGATGACTGAGGAGGCTGGGGAGTAGATGGGATGTTCCAGCACATTATGCTTGAATAATGGCTTATACAGGCTTGTGGTGTTCTCAGAGTGGCGGAGTGGTTAGCGTGTCTGACTTTTTTCTAGGTCAGATTCCTAATATGAAGGTCGGTGGTTTGATTCCCCATGTCATCACCTCTACCAATTTGGATTTCCACTGCTGTGTATAACTTACACCATCATCAAAAGCCAGCCGCTCTCATACCATGTATATGTTGTGTGGGAGGTTAAAAATCCCTTAGGTTGGTAAAAGTGTATGCTTGGGTTTTCTATCCACCAACTGTCTAATGGTGAAAACAAGACTATTCAGACTAATCCATTATAGGAAGTAACAATCTTCAAGAAAACTAAATTATATATATATATATATATGGATATATAGATAGATAGATTGATAGATCGAATCATGTGTAGGGTGAGTAATTGTTCTCCATTGGCTGCATCGATACTGACAGTCGACGGTCGCCTGGCCCTGGTTCACTTCCGGAAATGGTGCTGTGTTTGACATCTATGGGTGCTGTCCCTTGGCGTCGGGCGGTGCACCTTCTCTGACGCCACTCCTTGCACTTGACGCAGGTGTTGTAGATGAACAGGTCAAGCAGCTCAATCACCGTGATTGAACTGGCGCCCAGCAGCAACCCAAGCAATCCGCCAAGCTCACCTGGAGGAGGGAAGAAAACAAGCCGTGAATATAATCCAGGCTATATATATGCATAGTGAATGGTTATAACTCCAATCCAAAACTTGAATTAAGATAACAGGTTTTTACCTGAAGGTAATTTTAATTCTCTGTAATTCCACTTTTCTGTTAATGAAATGATTATGGAGCAATGAAAACTGGTAATGTAAATAATTGTCTTAGCTTGGCGCTCGGGATAGGACACGGACTGGTTACCCCAGTGACAGGATAATATGACTGAGTAGGATATCGGGTCATGATGACGGCAGCCTGATTTCCAAGTGGGGCAGCACTATAAAGTTGCCATGCGTGTGTACTGTCACAAGTCAATACCCGTCCTGATATGACCTTAGATGTTGCCAGGACATAACATTTTAACAAGGAACCAATCATTTCACAGTTCACATTACTTCAACAAAGCCACAGTCCAACAGCAATTCTGATTAACTCACTGAGAAGCGCCGGGTATTCATAAGCCTTTTGTTGTGTGACCTTCTTGTCAGTCAGTGCTTTGTAGAAAATGTCCATTTGTAAGAAGTTTTTCCTATGTTAAAAAAGAAAATAACACATAATATATTTAAACACTATTATCGCTGGCAATACAATAACAATTATGTTTTATAATCAGAAAATAGGATGGAGCCATCTGCTACCCTATGGTATCTGTAAAGTGCATATTTAAAAACATGTATCCTCTGAGGTTTTCTTCGAGGAAAGTAATTTTTTTGGATGGTAAATATTATTTGTATCTGAATATTGCATTGTCCCTAAGTGGATGATGTACTTACGGAGTTGGTCTGCTATGCGGGTTTCCTTAAATAACCTAATTTAGGAGGTACCTGAATGGTTGAGCCACATAACAAATTGTTCTCCTGTGCAGTTTTCGGTCAAGAACATAAGTTTGGAGGTACCTGATTGGATGAGCTACTGGAAGAACTGTTCGCAAAGAGTCTTTCCTGAGAGTAAGAAATTGACTGTTTGACCTACTTAAATAATTATGAGACTTTCTTAAGAACATCAATGTTACAAATTACATTACTGGATCACTTACTTAAAGACTTGCTTTCCTATGTGGGTTTCCTAACATAAGGTAGCGGGTACCTGACTAGTTGACCTACATAAAAGTATTCTGTCTGAATCTTTCCCATGAGTATTTAAGTTAGGAGGTATATATCTAACTAATGTGCTTTCGTATACAATATTCCTCAGAGAATTGAAGTTAGGAAGTCCCTGCATGGTTGACCTACTTAATGCACTGTTCTCTGATGTGGTTTTCCACAGAAAACCCAAGTTGTTATATACCCGACTGGTTGACCTACTTAAAGTACCGTTCTGTGCGTTTTTCTTCAGGGAACATAAGTGAGGAGGCACCTGACTGGTTGACCTACTTAAAGAACTGTTCAAATGCAGCTTTCCCCAGAGAACCTATGTTAGCAGACAGGTTGACCTACTTAAAGAACTGTTCCCCGATGAGGTTCCCTTCGACGAAGCTCCTGGTGTATGTTGTTGCCTCGTCCAGCGTCGTCCGCAGAGCCACCAGGTGGAAGGCGACGTTGTCAACCATCATTGAGAGGTCAGCTGTGGCCGAGTTCCAGAACTTGACCACCTTCTCATTTGGCAGCATCGCCTGAGTTGTGTGCGGATTTAATTGGCAGATTTAAATGGCAGATTTAAATGGCAGATTTAAATGGCGGATTTAAATGGCGGATTTAAATGGCAGATTTAAATGGCAGATTTAAATGGCGGATTTAAATGGCGGATTTAAATGGCGGATTTAAATGGCAGATTTAAATGGCAGATTTAAATGGCGGATTTAAATGGAAAGAAAAGTTGAAAAAGACAACAATGGAAAAAAACACTGAGAAAATAATCTTGAACACAAATGCGTTACTTTTTGTGTGTTGTACATTTTAATATAATGTGGTGGCCGAATCGGTAGAGCGCTTCCTGGGTGGAAGGTCGGGAGTTTGAATATCAGCCGAGGCAAACCAATGAACTATCAAATTGATAGTTGTCGGAAGCTAGCCTGCCACTGGGCATCACAAGGATAGGACAAGGACTGGTTAGCTCAGTATCAGATAATTAACCACATAAGTGAAGCCTCACGTTCGATCCGGAAATAAATCATTCACGTTGCGCCCACAACAGTGCGCAGGACCGAATTCCCGTTTCCACCTACGCCGAACACTGGCGCCACCTTCCGGCATTTACCACAATACACCACCGTCGCCACCTGCCGGCTCGGGCAGGAACCAGGCGTGACGGTTAAGCAGCCCCATGAGGCCACTTTCTCGATACGCAGCGTGACTTCATTTTCGCCTGCTCCACCGCTTTTTCTCCACGTTACTCACTCGCGAGAAGGGTCCACAGCGACGAAAGGATGAAAAACGAGTTCCCACTGGGTAATATCGAGCATACCCTTGCAGGATGAGTTTCCCATTCATTAAGTAGTGATATTGTGTGAGTTAAACAGAAATCAATGTAGATCAATTTCAAATATACTTCAAACAATTTAATCTGTGCAAAAGATACATAAATATGTGATAATATCTGAACAATAAACTAGTAAAATAATATTTTACTACACTGCTAGCTCTGTGGAGGTCTAGCCTGGTCCCCTGGCATTTATTTGCTCATGCAGAGGCATAGGAGTTTTCATCTATTATCGCTCAGTCTCCAACCTGGTCCCCTAGCCTTTGTACCGGAAACAAGTTTAAACGAGCTCAAACGAGTTCAAACGTGGCTGGTTGGGTCGCACCGTGGTTGGTTGGGTCGCTCCGTAAAGCGCTGAATATGCTTATGCCACCCGCACATCTGTCACACCAAACGGCCGAGCGTCGGGGACCTCAAACACCATAACACGACAAATATTGACTCCTTCAATCATTAAAAAGAAATCCATATCAGACTTCATGTGAGACTTTAATATTCAAATAAAATATCACTGTACAAATCTTAGGGTCTCACGCTCCTGAATTAGACCCGGAAACACAGTAGCCAGCGTCCCTGCCCTAATTACCCCACCGTCCCTGCCCTAATTACCCCACCGTCCCTGCCCTAATTACCCCACCGTCCCTGACCTAATTACCCTGATCGTCCCTGCCCTAATTACCCACAGTGCCCCTGACCTAATTACCCACAGGGTCCCTTCCCTAATTACCCCAGCGTCCCTGACTTAATTACCTCCAGCGTCCCGTCGGCACGTCGGGGGGCTACGCTCGCCTCCGTCATCCCGAAGTGCTTCCAGTACTGGCTGTTCGTGGCCAGGAAGGAGTTGTTGGTCTGAGCCAGGAACCAGAAGTACACCATGTTGATGTGCTCGTCGACGCGCAGCACCAACTGGGAGGCGTCCCTGAGGGCGTTCTCTGTAGTCGTCGCGGCTGTTTCCACGTCAGCCCGAAGCCGGTCGTACCTGCGCAGTGAGATAATAATAATAATAATAACATACGTATTTCCAGAGGATCATTTTACATACTGGAGAGAAGACAGACACAAATGCCATGAAGTCCGAAGGCTAAGTGACTTTATTCTGGTCCCGATGTACCACGTCACCTGCATCACATGGCTCCCTCTCGCCAGTCTCTTTTTGTATACTTTCCTTTTTTGATTCGTCTGACTCTCATGGACTTGGTAACATAAGTGTCATATCTGAATTCGAATTTTACATAACGATCTAACCTTTTATTTAAAAAAATTAAATTTTTGTTTGTTTTGTTGTTGTTAGAAGGCTAAATGATCCGTGAACTAACGCTCGTTTCATTTGAGCTCTTAACTAGGTACAATGTTTCAAAGAAATGCATAATATCTGGATCACACCATCCAGTTGATTTACATTCATCAAAATCATCTGGTCATTTAATCATTTTACATCACGCAGTTTATATAACAATTACTATGAACAAGTTTTATGTATAGGTCATATTCTTCTTAGTGACCTAGACATACAACTGGCTTAATTGTTCTCCCAAACCTGGTTACATAACCCTCATGTGGTGTCGATGGCTGCGCTGCCACCACTGGTGTGGTTTTAGTCACACCATTACGCATTGCTCAGTGTATGTGTAACTGCTTCAGGTGCTCCAGTGATTAGTGTTCGGTTACGTCTTACTGTTTTGTTTTCTGCATTTCTAATGTGGTAATCCCACCCATACTGCACGTCCTTGTGTGTGATTACATGCTTTTTCCATTCCCCTTTGTGGTTTACATACCTCACGTTTTCACCAATTTTTAGTGGTATGTGTGTCCTTGTGGCTCGCATATCGTGGTATGTTTTTTGTTTATTTTGTCTTCATTGCAGGGGTTGTTTTCTAGACGCAATTGGCTTGGCTCTTAACATACTCAGGAGTGTAGGTATCCTGCTTCTTAGGCGTTTACTCATTAAGAGCTGTGCTCATAGTGGTGTTTCGAAGATCTAAAGCCGTGTTCACACGGACAAAATGTGAGGCGTATCACACAAATCGAATCAGGTGAGGCGAATTAGGCGCCCGTTCACACGGACACTGCGTGAGGCGGAAGTGGATATCTGCGCATGAGCAAGTCCAGGCTAACCAGCGCCATTTTGGGTTCGACGACGCGGCACCAGAGAGTGTGGGTTCGACCTAGATATGTATTTAATGATTCGTATTGGTTTGGAACGGTCAAAACTTCTTCTGGGCAGTGAAACCCTAAAAATAAATGATGAAAAAAATATCTGTGCATAGATAGCAGCTTCATTAATTAAATTATATAATATGCGCTTTTGATCGACCGGAAAGTCAACAAACTGAGGTGTCGACTGCGCATGCGTGTGAGGTGCTTAATCCGCCTCAGTGCGTCCACACGGACAAAATAAATCGAATCAGACAAATCGCCTCACGTAGACTACCTCGCTTAGGTGGTCTACAGGATCCGCATCACGTGAGTCGAATCAGCCCTAATCCGCCTCAGACGTCCGTTCAGACGACGAATCTGATGCGAACTATACAAGTCGCTTTCTACGAATCGATTTACATCGTCCGTGTGAACACGGCTTAAGAGTGCTACGTTAAAGTCTGACTTCTCGTGCATACAGACGAGATCTCTTGCATAGGGACGATATTTCGCGAGAAATGGCGCGATCTCGTGCATGATGACAAGATCTCATGCATAGGAGTGAGAAACGGTGAGATCTCGCGAGAAATGGCAAAATTTCCTGAGAAACGGTGAGATCTCGAGAGAAATGGCGAGATTTTACGAGAAACTGCAATATCTCCCGAGAAATGGCAATATTTTGCGAGAAACGGCGAGATCTCACCAGAAATGGCGAGATTTTGCGAGAAATGGCGAGATTTTGCGAGAAACGGCGAGATCTCACGAGAAACGGCGAGATCTCATGCATAGGGACGAGATCTCATGCATAGGGACGAGATTTCATGAGAAATGGCGAGATCTCACAGTATACGCCTAGGTGGATCGATTACAGTGGGTACATTTGGGTCTATTTGAATACATTATGGTACTTATTTATCAGCAATTTGGCATCTTCATCGTCCGTTTTCTGCTTCCTTTCCATGTTCATCGCCTGTACTTGGTTGAGCAATCCCAGAGTCACACATGCATCTTTTCCAAGTATAGCCGATATGCCATCGATCACTTGAAACAGCATCGAGTGTCCGTGTACGTTGATGGTGACTTCTCCTCTGGGCTGGATCCTTTCTCCTGAATAGGTGACCAGGCTGCACCTCGGCTTCCTCAGCTCCATGTTGGGTAATGACATGAACATGCTTTCGGGTATGATGTTGGCCTTCGACCCGCACTCCAACTTGAAGGATATCTTGTGGCCACCTATACGGATGGTCTCGTACCAGAGATTCAAACCTACTCGATGCTTCGATATTGTGCCCATGAATAAGTCATCTGGCTCGCCTTCCTCTGTGTCATCCGCCAACCATTCCACCGGGGTGCCGTCATCATCTATATCTAACGCATCTACCATCTACCGGTGCCTGTTGTGATGTTGCCCACTTCTACACACTCGGGCGAAATGCCCAATGCGCCCGCAGCTCAGATTTCCTTTCCCCTGGCCGGGCAATTGTCCCATGCGTATGAGTACCCACACCTTGTGCAATTAGCCCGGCTTTGCGGGGGGCGTTCCTACTTCCACACCGTCTGGTGTCACTACCAGCAGGTGTGGGTGGGCGGCTTGTTTGGGGGAGTGACCTTTGGTTGTCACGCTGGTTGACCGCAAGCACTTCAGAGTCATGGGTATTGTTGGTCACGCTTGCTAGTTGGTCTGAGTTATTTTCGCTGAGTCTGCATATTTCCAGCCACTGGTCCAACTCTAAATTCCACGTCTGTAATAGTTAATCCCTCACCACATTTTCCTGAGTACCACAGACGAGTCTGTCACACAGCATCGACTCTTCGGTCGCTCCATAGTCACACAACGATATTTGATATTGTAATTCTGTTGGTTTTTCCATGATAATAGTCCCGGAACGCGGCCGTTATCATGCCTATTTTCTATCTGTCTCCACTCTCCAAGTTCATATCATGAAAAAGCTTTTGCACCTCCAAACCTGCTACATGAAGGAAAGCTCAGTAATGCACTTTTTCGCTCTTCGTCAAGAGTCCCGTGGCACCGGCAAACATATGCTCCATGCCACACGCGCCAGTTTATGGCCAAATTTCCTTTTAGGCTGAGTGGATCCCGTGATTTCAGGCCTGACAGACCCATGTCTTAGCAGAGTCCTAATAATATCTGACACGATGTAGAGAAGACAGACACAAACGCCATGAAGTCCGAAGGCTAAGTGAGTTTAATCTGGTCCCGATCTACCACGTGCATCACATCACCCCCTCTCGCTGGGTCCGGCTTGTTCTCCATACATATATTACACATACAAGCTCATATTTTTATCAGTGATGTTTGACATGACAAAGGAGAAAGCAGAAGTAAAATACGCGCTTTTGCCAGGTAAAAATAACACTTATACATTAATAATACTAGAGAAAGTGTCAGGGAGCGTGTGTCTGTCATTCCGTTAGGGAGTTTGCGCCATTGTGACATCTAAGGTCATATCTGAACTAGAGCCGTATCTACAAATATTTATTGAAGATAAAACAGAAATCATTAGGCAGATATATATATTATAGCAACAATACGTGTTGGGCTGATATATAGGAAGAGTTCATGTGCAAATCTGCATAAAGACCAATCCAAAAATTGACTTACTTAAAACAAAATTGACCTGAAGGCAATTTTAATTTGCCCTGATTCCATGTGGTTATGGGGCACTGAGCACAACAAATAGGAATACAAAAATAAGCCTTTTGAAGGTAATTAAAGCCAATTTTTGGATCGGCAACTACAAGGATTTCCACCTAAACTCTTCATATTTATATATATGCATATTATATGAAATATATATATATTATATATATATAAGGGAAAACAAGAATGGTTGGGCTGAAATCATCTAGAAAATATAGTATGGGCCATTATGAAATTGGGCCCAATTCACCTGTCGCTGGAGAGATAATTTCGTCTTACCCTGCCTGGTTAGCGACTGCTGTGAGGGACATGTTCCGCTGTATGTAGAGCTGCTGGTATGACGTAATCATGGCGTGGTACTCAGTGAGTAATTTGATGATTCCCTGTTAGAAACAAGGTCAATGTAAGATATCAGTTTAGCGTCTGTCTCCAAAGTTGGTAGGTCGCGAGATTTGAATCTATTGCGTTGAATACTCGTCAAGTCAAACCAATGACTTAAAAATTAAGACCCCAGTCGAGTCAAACCAATGATTTAAAAATTGATTCTTGTCGCTTCCAAGAATGTTGCTCAGCATTATTAGGATAGAGCAACGACTGGTTGGTTCAGTGTCAGTATAATGTGACTGAGTGGGATATCAGATCATGGTGTTGGTGCCTTGTCTCCGACTAGGGCAACACTATGCAGTCATCATGAGTGTGCTCTATCAAAAGTTGGTACCCATCCTGATATGACTTTAGATGTGGCCAGGACGTAAAACTCCAACAACCAACCTCAACAATTTATAGTTGACACTATCTGGCCTGGCACCTGGCATTAAAAGGATAGGACAAGAAGCAGTGTAACGAGAAAAAACAATCATATGTGGTTGCAATTCCCCCTGCTTATTCAACTCATATACCGCCAACAACAAGATTATTAAATGTGGAAATGATGTTCATATCACTGCAACAGTGTCCCTGTGATATTATGCAGTCGAATATGGCCAGTAGACCTTATCTAAGATTAGCAGGGCTAATTTTGGGTTTGGATGATTATACTAATCTTTCAGCATTAAATTTAGCCATTTAAAGTCCAAGTTACTTCAAACCAGAGTAAGGTAGATAATTATGTTGGGTTTGGATGATTATACTAACCTTTCAGTGTTAGAGTTAGCCATTTAAAGTCCAAGTTTACAGATAAGTAGATGTGGTTTGATGTTATATAACCTTTCAGTGTTAGAGTTAGCCTTAAGTCCAAGTTACTTCAAACCAGAGTAAGGTAGATAATTATGTTGGGTTTGCATGATTATACTAACCTTTCAGTGTTAGAGTTAGCCATTTAAAGTCCAAGTTACTTCAAACCAGAGTAAGGTAGATAATTATGTTGGGTTTGCATGATTATACTAACCTTTCAGTGTTAGAGTTAGCCATTTAAAGTCCAAGTTACTTCAAACCAGAGTAAGGTAGATAATTATGTTGGGTTTGGATGATTATACTAACCTTTCAGTGTTAGAGTTAGCCATTTAAAGTCCAAGTTACTTCAAACCAGAGTAAGGTAGATTATTATCTTGGGTTTGGATGATTATACTAACCTTTCAGTGTTAGAGTTAGCCATTTAAAGTCCAAGTTACTTCAAACCAGAGTAAGGTAGATAATTATGTTGGGTTTGCATGATTATACTAACCTTTCAGTGTTAGAGTTAGCCATTTAAAGTCCAAGTTACTTCAAACCAGAGTAAGGTAGATTATTATGATCAACCTAATTTATCCCAGAAAAGGACAGCAACTCAAAACCATTGAACGATGCAATGTTTGTCAACTAATTAATGTACCAAGCAAAAAAAAGAGAATATAGTTGACCTTACCGTGACTGAACTCTTGACCCGGAAGTGGGCGTCATGGTACTCGGCAAGTTTCTTGGGCAGCTCAGTTTCACACTTCGGTGACAGAAGACGCAGGAGTTCGTCGATCACCTGCACGCTGAGCAGCGTCGTCGTGAACATCTTGTCAAAGATGTTCTGAGCGAGCTGTCGCAAGAGTGCAGCGAATTAGTTGAGCAACACTTCACATAACATGAGCTGTGTGTAGGTGGGTCATTCTCTAAAACTGGGCACCACAGATTTGGTTTCCACGTTGAGATGCTGATAATTCACTTTCTTTTATTGATTGCCAGTCAAATAATTCTGGTTGCCTTTGTGCATTAAGTATGTTAGCAATACTACATATATTTAGTCTGTTAGGCTGTCCCACATAAGATATCAAATGTATACTTGTGTGACTTTGTGTGAAGCTGAAAATATGAAGATTTACAACATGACACCATGAATTTATCCAAACTTCATTTATACTTTTTTTTCAAGTTGTTCTTGTAAAACATAATCTTCTTTGCTTAATTGTAATCAATCACATCTTGTTCGATTTTATTGCGCCTGTTAAAAATGATGCTCTGGATGCATCTTTGATTTCCATGTTACAAGAATGTTATCGATGTATCACTCAATTTGTATGAGATCTGAATCAACAAGTGAAACAATATATCTACCTCTTCTGTTTTGTTGAGGAGGTTCGGCATTGTTTCTGTAAGAATGCTCTGCTCGATCAGTGTTGAATGCTTTGCTTCCAATACCTGGTAGGATAAGAGAGCTTGCAATTATTGATTTAAATGAGTTCATTTTACTCCAAACTGACTGTTTCTGAATGGTTGATTCTGAACTCCCACCCGCATGTGGGGCTGCTTTAGGTCAATGACTTACAGTAGGCTATGTACTTGTTTTATAGGAATCACTGCAGACAATATTTAACGTTTAAATATAATGTAGACTAGTTTCTTTGTTTCTATTCACATCAAGTATTGCCTGGATTTTGTACATAGATATAGATGAGTGTAGATACATAATCATTAAGTAATCTCTATATATCCAGTAAAAGATATATAATTATATATATACATATCCATATATAAATGTATATATATTAATATCCATAAACACATAAATAGTTATTATTTCAAGAAACAACGAAGAGATCCAGGCTATCTTCTGGAATGTGGCCCCCCAAAATCTGTCATGGGTGGTTTCCTCCTCCTGCCTGCTCCAATAACCAGTGTCTTTTAGGTAAAACATCATAGCCATCAATGCGTTGTTCCTGGGTGAGGATGTTGTAGCACTTGTAGGGATTAGGCTATCTGGAAGTATGCTGAACTTCCGATCGCTGTGTAATAATAGTTTTCCCTAACAATGTTCTCCTGTTGTCATGTTGTCGATGTTGTCAATGCTATATATTATGTCAATTGTCAGTGACGGGTGCTAGCTGTGTGTCCTGGGTAAAAGCATCATTGCCATCAATGCGTTGTTGCATGTCAGGATGGTTGTACCGCTTGTAGAGGTTAGCTTATATGGAAGTATACTGAAGTAGTGATCAGAAGTTGAGATTTAATTTTCCTTTTACTACCAGCTACAGTTATGACCATGTATAGAAAACAGCTTTGAGTGTCGAGTACTATGGACATTACTGCATGAGAGCACCATGCACACACAAAACATACCAAGTATGCACACTCTCTCTCCGAGCCCTGCCACGCGCTATCCTCCCTCCGGCCATTTTCTTTTGGCTTACTCACCACTCTCCGCGCCGACGCATACCTCCCGGGCCGACGCAACATCACCACCACCGCGCTCGCACTACCGCGCCTTACTACCGCGATGCCATCCATCGCCAGGGGCCGAGGCCGAGGCCGTGAGCCGGACGCAGAGGGGCTCGGAGGGCCTCCGATCAGCATAGCTCGGCCGCCTCCTCAGGGGACTCATCCCCAGCGCTCCTACGGTCACGATCCGCGGCCGACTGGGCCCGATCTATGGAATCTACCATGGAGGATACAGTTCGATCAGTGGAGCGCCTCACCTCCATGGTCGACGCCATGGCCGTCTCTGCCCCTGCAACACCTCACCTACCCATCCACCAACGCCCTGCCGACTGCCTCCGTCTACGCCTCCGGGACTTCGGCCGCCCCGCCCCCGCCACCTCAGCCGGCCCTCCCGGGGGCGATCCACCCGCAGTATGAGTGCTTCACGAGGCACTGCTCGTCTGCGCCGCCTCCTCCCGCCTCTGTGGCCTTTGCTGCCCTGCCGATGCACCCCTGCGGAGCTGTACTGCACACGGCCACCTCCGCAGCCAACACCGTCAAAGACATCCTGGAGTCAGCCGAGACGCAGCATGCCGGGAGGCGGAAAGGTATTTCCCCTCAGTACATCTTCCCTTGCAACCTCATTGAGAGAGGGGCGGAGAGGAAGGCGGTTAAAAATGGCGATGCCACCAAGGGCGAGTATAGCCTCGCCCTCCGGATGCTCGAGGCTCACCCCGCCTTCCCCGCCCACTCCGTTCCCGGGCTCACGCATCATACCCTCACTGTACTAAGGGACAACCTCGTCTATCCGTGGCCTACCGTCCACCGCTACTCATAGACCATATTTACGTGGATAGCGGGTGGGAGGCTCCCCCACGGATGGCACAACCCCATCACCATCAACATGGTGAGGATGGAAGCCCTCACCGCCCCTAGCGGCGCCTCGGCTTCCGCCCCCTGCAGCTCCGAGCCGACGTGAGCCAGGGCCCAGCCCCGGTCATTCCAGGCCAACACCCGCACCCCCTACAGCCAGGAGATCCATGGCGCCCCCTGCCCTCCCTGGAACTGGGACCCCGCCTCCTGTGATCGCGCAGCCACCGGCGAGACGCACGGCGAGGTGGGTGCCAAGCAGTGCCACGCTTGCGCCTACTGCGCCAATGTCCGGCGCATACTCACTACCCATAGTGAGGCGGTGTGTATCAGCAAGTGGAACCGTGAGTGCGTGACTCCGGCCCCCTCGGCGGGCCTACCTAATTTTTTGGCCGCCTGCATCCCCCTCCCCTCCGGCCTGCACATCCCCGTCTGGCGGAGCCGCCTCTGCGACTATCATGACCCCGGCCTCCTTGACCTCTTGGAGTTTGGCTTTCCTGCCAACTACTGCACCAGTGCCCCTCCCCGCCCCTCTTTCTCCAACCACCGGGTGGCCCCCGAGCACCTCACCCACATCCGGGACTTTCTCAGGACCGAGGTCACCCATGGCGCCCTCGCCGGCCCCTTCAGCATCCCCCCATTCACCCCCTGGGCCAAGGTCTCTCCCATGATGACCAGCCCCAAATCTGAACCGGGTAAGAGGTGGGTCATCATCGACCTCTCATACCCCCCCGGCGCCAGTGTCACCGCCGACATCCCACGTCGTGAGTACCTCGGGAAGCCCCACACCTACAGGCTCCCGTACGTGCAATCACGTCGGCAGCTGCGCGCTCCCCGCTCCCCGCTCGGAAATTCATGAGCCGCCTCCACGGGGCACTCCGCAGCTGCTATGGAGCGACCTCCCTCACCCACGGCGACGACCCCCTGCGGGACCTCAGGTGGTTCGCCCACTACGGCCAAGCCTCCAACAGCCTCCACCTCCTCCTTGCCGCTTCCCGACCATAACGAGCTGGAGGCGGTCAACCTCGTCATCGTCCTGTGCACCCTCCTCCCCGAGGACGTTGCGGGGGCGACCATGTTCATCAACGCGGATAACATGGCCTCCGCCGTCTCCCTCGAGTCCGGTCGCGCCCGGGACGCCACCCTCGGGAATTTCGCCCGGGAGCTCTGGCTCATCGCCACCACGGGCTCCTTCACCATCACCATCCTTCGCAAGCCCGGGGCCAACCTCGTCCTGGCCGATGCCCTCAGCTGCGCCCACCTTCCCGGCCCCTGGGCCGAGGTGGCACGGACCGAGGTGGCCCGCCTCGGCATCTGCCCCGTCCAACCCATACATGACGACTTCCCATTTAACCCTGGCCTCTAATACAGGGTTCACTGCCCGGGTGGTTGCTGCTTTTGACCGACTTCGCCTCGCCTCGCTCGCCCCCTCCACCTGGAGGAAACGCCGACGTAAGGCCGAGGAGTACGAGACCTTCATCTCGACAGATTATACATGACCAAATTAAAGCATTCCTTGAATCATCCAACTATCTGACCTACCAGCAAAATGGATTTAGGAAAAACAAGTCCACAACAGGGGCTCTGGCATCTCTACTGGATGAATCTTAGGGCAACATGGATAAAGGTGAACTAACAATCACTGTCTTCCTTGATTTCAAGAAGGCATTTTAGTCAATTGACCATGAGATCCTGATGCAGAAAGTAGCAAGAGCTGGATTAGGCAACAAAGCATATCATTTCCTCACAAATTGTCTCAAGAACAGGATGCATTGCACAAAACTAAACAACAAAGAGTCCATCACCTGTAGGGTCAATACTGGGATGCCACTGGGCTCCACCCTAGGACCCCTGCTATTCCTAATCTTTATTAATGACCTACCACTAGTATCTGAAAGAGCAGCATTTACATTATTTCCTGATGAGGCAGCACTCACAGTACATAATAGAGATATTGTGGCAGCTGCAGCCCAGACAGACATGGTGCTAGATATGGTGAATAAATGGTGCCATGAAAATAAACTAACACTAACAGTAAATAGTGCCAAGACAGTAGTTCCTGATCTATGGGACAAAAATGAGAAAAACAAGAACCCCTTAAATCCAACTACAAATGGGTGGAACCGTACTTCGTGAAGTGGACTCCAACAAATACCTGGGCACAACTCTTGACTCCACACTAAATGGGAACCGACAATTGGCAAGACTGAATCAAACACTGGCACTAAAACTGACAACTTTTAGGAAATTAAGTAAATTCATAAGTGAAAACACTGCATTACTCCTGTTCAAGTCAACAATATTGCCTGTTATAGATTACAATGACATCATATATGAGCTCTTAACAAAACAACACAAGATCAAACTGCAAAGAATTCAGAACCGAGCACTGAGAACAGTCTACCAAGGCAAGATACTCAGTGTGGCTGAACTGCACAAGAAAGCCAAACTGGCTACTCTCTCAGAACAAAGGGACCTACACCTGATGGCACTAACGCACAAAAGCACAAAAGATGAAAAATTCATTGACCGCACAAATAGAATAACAAGAAGAGGGGCCTTTACTCTCCTCAATGAACCACACCCTTCAACAAATAAATATATCGGAGCACCAATCTACGAAGGTAGTGTCATGTGGAATGACCTCCCTACCAGAGTCAGAGAAACACAAACAATACTTGCCTTTAAAAATGCATATATAACCCACCTAGTTATTCAGGCCCTTGAATGACTACTGCAGTAATTACTAGCCAAGCTCTGAGCTTCTGCCCCCCCCCCCCCCCCCTGCATTCTCGCTTGCTCTCCTGTGGGTTTTCCCCCCCACCAACCACCCCAATGGGTCCCCTCCCCTGCCACCACCCTGAACCATCATGAACAACCCATCAACACACCAAACATCATACACAACGATCAACCTGTTTTAACACATTGAATCTAATATAAGACAGACAAAATGTCTTGTCAACTATAAACTTACCTTGTTTTATAAGAGACAAAATGTAACCCTCAATGACTGTCTGAGTTGCACTGAGTATACACTTTCTACTCTGTGCTGCTCCCCATTTTTGCATGAACTACAGTGACGGGTGCTGTATGGTATACAGCAGGAGCCGCTCCCTTAATTCTACAGGATTGGTGCTGTAACTAATACAGCACTGATCAAACTTAGATGATATAGACTGTCAATTCCAAGAGTAAGATGGCCGGAAGACCAGTGCTCCGGCACTGACAAATGTCATATTCAGATGAATAAATAAATTACCCCCCAAAAAGAGGAAAAAAAGGATGTCCCTGATTGAATAACATCTTTGCAGAATATCGAATATAGCAATTGAATAACTTCTTCAAGAATATATATACAAATAACGTGTTAGCATTACATCCTAAGGACATTTGAATAAAGGCACCCACCTGGTTGTAGATCGCGGAGAGTCCAGTCTCCAATTCGCTGATTGTTTCCTTAAGCATTCCATCCATGAAGTCGGTGAGACGCCTGCGCAGCATTGTGAAGAGGGCGTCCCCCTCTGACGTCATGCACCATTCGCACTCCACACGGGACCCTTGTAGTAATGGCTATTAGGAACGACGAGGCAATGTATCAAATCAGGATCTCTGTAGTAATGGCTATAAGGAACGATGAGGCAATGTATCAAATCAGGATCTCTGTAGTAATGGCTATAAGGAACGATGAGGCAATGAATCAAATCAGGATCTCTGTAGTAATGGCTATAAGGAACGATGAGGCAATGAATCAAATCAGGATCTCTGTAGTAATGGCTATAAGGAACGTGGTGTTAATAGGTTTGTAGTTGGCTATTGGTGTTTGGTTGTGTGCTATAAGGAACGATGAGGCAATGTATCAAATCAGGATCTCTGTAGTAATGGTATAAGGAACGATGAGGCAATGTATCAAATCAGATCTCTGTAGTAATGGCTATAAGGAACGATGAGGCAATGTATCAAATCAGGATCTCTGTAGTATGGCTATAAGGAACGATGAGGCAATGTATCAAATCAGGATCTCTGTAGTAATGGCTATAGGAACGATGAGGCAATGTATCAAATCAGGATCTCTGTAGTAATGGCTATAAGGAAGTGGGTGTTTGGTTTGTGTTGGTTGTGATGAGGCAATGTATCAAATCAGGATCTCTGTAGTAATGGCTATAAGGAACGATGAGGCAATGTATCAAATCAGGATCTCTGTAGTAATGGCTATAAGGAACGATGAGGCAATGTATCAAATCAGGATCTCTGTAGTAATGGCTATAAGGAACGATGAGGCAATGTATCAAATCAGGATCTCTGTAGTAATGGCTATAAGAATGATGAGGCAATGTATCAAATCAGGATCTCTGTAGTAATGGCTATAAGGAACGATGAGGCAATGTATCAAATCAGGATCTCTGTAGTAATGGCTATAAGGAACGATGAGGCAATGTATCAAATCAGGATCTCTGTAGTAATGGCTATAAGGAACGATGAGGCAATGTATCAAATCAGGATCTCTGTAGTAATGGCTATAAGGAACGATGAGGCAATGTATCAAATCAGGATCTCTGTAGTAATGGCTATAAGGAACGATGAGGCAATGTATCAAATCAGGATCTCTGTAGTAATGGTATAAGGAACGATGAGGGATGTATCAAATCAGGATCTCTGTAGTAAGGTATAAGAAGATGAGGCAATGTATCAAATCAGGATCTCTGTAGTAAGCTATAGGAAGATGAAATGTATCAAATAGGATCTTTATAATGGCTATTAGGAACGATGAGGCAATGTATCAAATCAGGATCTCTGTAGTAATGGCTATAAGGAACGATGAGGCAATGTATCAAATCAGGATCTCTGTAGTAATGGCTATAAGGAACGATGAGGCAATGTATCAAATCAGGATCTCTGTAGTAATGGCTATAAGGAATGATGAGGCAATGTATCAAATCAGGATCTCTGTAGTAATGGCTATAAGGAACGATGAGGCAATGTATCAAATCAGGATCTCTGTAGTAATGGCTATAAGGAACGATGAGGCAATGTATCAAATCAGGATCTCTGTAGTAATGGCTATAAGGAACGATGAGGCAATGTATCAAATCAGGATCTCTGTAGTAATGGCTATAAGGAACGATGAGGCAATGTATCAAATCAGGATCTCTGTAGTAATGGCTATAAGGAACGATGAGGCAATGTATCAAATCAGGATCTCTGTAGTAATGGCTATAAGGAATGATGAGGCAATGTATCAAATCAGGATCTCTGTAGTAATGGCTATAAGGAACGATGAGGCAATGTATCAAATCAGGATCTCTGTAGTAATGGCTATAAGGAACGATGAGGCAACGTATCAAATCAGGATCTCTGTAGTAATGGCTATGGGTGGGTGTTGGTTTGTGTTGGCTATTAGGAATGATGAGGCAATGAATCAAATCAGGATCTCTGTAGTAATGGCTATAAGGAACGATGAGGCAATGTATCAAATCAGGATTGTAATATATCCACATCGGACCCTTGTAGTAATGGGTGTAAGGAACAATGGGTAATGTATGAGGCTTACAAATAATAAAGATATGAAAAAGGGCTAGACGTGACCTACTTCTAGGCTTATAGACGATATAGAAATGAATTAGGCTAGGTGTTCCATACTTTCTAGGCTTACAAATAATAAAAACATGAATTAGGGCTAGTTCTGACATATATTATCACTTCAATGCTACCAAATAATAGAGATCTGAATTAGGGTTAGGTGTGACACACTTCTAGGCTTACAATAATAAAGGACTGAATAAGGCCTAAGTCTGATATATTTCTAGGCTTACAAATAATACAAAAATGAAAAAGTCCCAGGCGCGACACCCTGTTTGCCTTACACAAGCTATAGACAACACATTCATGAATAAGACCAAGACACGACACGCAGACAGGCTCTTACCGCTGCCCTCTCCTTGACGAGTCGGTAGTTGGAGTCGGTCAGGCCGACGACGGCCTGCCTCAGCCGGTCACGCAGCTCCCGCCCGACGCGCCGCACCGTGGTCCGGGCCCCGCGGAACGCCGTGCGCAGTGGAGCGAAGCGCAGCCACACGGAGCTTGTGTGATTCCAGAAGTCCTCGTCCGACAACCACATGTCGGCGCGCCCGCTCGACAACCGTCCCGACACGGCTGAGACGCGCAGATCCGAGTAGAACGCAGACCCACGCCGGACGCTCAGCGTCACATTATCCACGACGCCGGCCACGGTCGCATTCCTGTCGACGATAGCCCGGAAGTCGGCGCGCGCGCTGAACCGGATATCGCCACGCGTCAGGAAGCCGACATGATCCGCCTGGAAGACGACGTCATTCAGGACGATCTCGGCGTCGTACTGCGTGAAGCGGATGTCCCCTGAGCGTGTGCCCAGGAAGTCACGCTCGCGGCGCGTTGGCCCCGCAGCGACGTCAGCGAGGACGTCGCGGAAATGCGCGAAGCTTGTGATGACCTGATGTGAGAAGTACTTGAGGTAATCATCGACGTTGCGCATCACTTTCGTCCGCAACTGGGTCCGCAACCCAAAGAGCAGCTTGGAGAAGAGGAGGCAGTCCTCGGCGACTAACCGCCCAACACCGGTGATGGCGGCCTGCTGGTCCTGGAGTTGGACGGTGGCACCACGTAGCGCCCAGAGCAGCGATGACACGCGGACATCGACCATCTGGAACATGCGCAGTGTGCTGCGGTACTTGTCGTCAAGCACGCGGTAGCTGATCTCGCGTGCCGCCCTCAGGCTCTTCTGCATCACGGCAAACTTCTTCTCGCGCTGCCGGGACTTGATGATGTCGTCGTCGGTGGAGATGGAGGCGAAGGAGAGGCTCGGAACGTAGATTGTCTCCTCGCATGGCGTCGGGCACTGGCAGTCGTCCATGTTCTTCCGCATCACCGCTGGAATTGAGAGATATATATACATGTTTTGGTTCATTAAAAGTATAATCGCTTCGGGAATAACTGAGATGAGGTCGGCGATAATTGAATGAAGAGGAACATATATATTTATATATAGATAATTAATTAATATTCACATATGTTCTTTTACATCATATATGTTGACCAGAAGGGATGGCTGAATGAGGTAAGCGTCCGTTTCCCATTTTGGTTGATCGTGGGATTTCAACACACTGGTTCAAACCCTGGTCAATTGAAGCCAATGACTTAAGAATTGATACTTGTTGCTACCTGGCCTGGTGTTCAGCGTCAATATGGTAGGGCAAGGACTGGTTGGCTCAGTGTTAGGATTATGTGGCTGAGTGGGATATTAGGTTATGGTGCTGGCTACCTGGTCTCCCAGTGGGGCAGCACTATAACGTTGCCATGAATGTGCACTATCACAGGTCGGTACCTGTCCTGATGTTGCCAGGATGTAACATTTTCCAACAACCAACCAGGATATGAAAGTAATGCAATGATTCTTACACAGTTTCGGGTGGAGGCAGTTCACATAATCTTTCACAGAACAGGTGCCCTTGTCATCTGAAATAGAAATGCGTGACTGTCAATAATTATAGTAGCACCTACTGAGATAAATATATTAGATCGATTACTAGTATCTACTTTACATTAGTTCAAAGGTACTTTTATTTTAAATGGTAAACTTTTGAGATATTTTGAGTGCAAACATGGAAAATTAGTTTTGGCAAGCCTGCCAAAATTCTGACACCATAGACTTCTGCAGTAACAGGTTCTGTTAAATTGACTCAGTATTGCCTTCTGTGCAGAAACTCATGCTTAATAAGTGCATCAGTATCTAAGTTAGATATGGAGAATCAGATTTAGATCATTGTTTTGGTTTTGAAAATTTGATGATTTAATCGGACTATGCAGCTTTAACAAGTGTGTCATTCCGTTGGCACTGTTCACTTGTGGCTATTAGGAGGCTAAGTATGAACTATTAAACTGACTGTCATCCTTCTTCGGCATGTTGATGTCGCGACAGCCGCACTCCTGACGTGCGAGCACATTCTCACAGTCCATCTGGCAGGTAGTCACCGAGTACTCGTCAAAGTACTCCAAGTCCTTCTTGGTGCAGTTCCCCCAGGGTGCCTCGAGATTGTTCACCTGAATTGTACACGTGGTGAAATCTACATGGTAATGAAATGTACATATTTGATCAAGATTACCTACCTACATGTGTTATTTATTGCTTTGGCAAATGAATTTGACTTCTTTGTCATTTAACCGGGCGCGGTGGCCGAATCGGTAGAGCGCGGGTGTCACGTGCAGAAGATCGGGAGTTCGATTCTCGGACGAGTCAAAGCTATGACTAATAAATTTGATACTTGTCGCTTCCTAGCCTGCAATCGGCATTAATATGATAGGGAAATGACTGGTTAGCTCAGTGTCAGGATAATGTGACTGAGTAGGATACCCAGGTCATGCTGGCAGCCTGATTTCCCAGTGGGGCAGCAATAAAAGTCGCCATGAGTGCACACTGTCACAAGTCTGTGCCCGTCCTGATAAGTCCTTAGTTATTGATAGGAGGTAAAACTCCAACAAACACCCAACAGTTGTCATGTCTCAGTGCCCTGTCACTGGTTACATACGGAGTGTATGGAAAGGTGAAGGAGGCTGTGCTTACATTGGTCTTGTCTATGGCGACCATGGTGTTGAGACCCGGCGAAATTGCAAAGGCTCGGCCCTGCATCAGTGGCACGTCTATGGGTTTGTGCAGCAGCACCTGGAAACAGGTAAACAGGTCACACCTAACTTAACACGCAATCAACGCTGATGGTGTTTGTCGTCTGCTTGTGACTATTAAAGGCCCTGTCACATTACGACGTTTCTCACCAACGCGCGTCGACGTGTTGCCTTTTTGGGCGAAACGTCCACACGCATCGGGAAGCGTTACGCGTGTGTTACCGGCGCATTAACGCCGCGTCGGTACACGTCAGTACACGTTGAGTGATAGCAACGTGTGAATGGGCGCGTCGGCATGCGTTGGCGCGCGTCGGCGCGCGTCGGCGCGCGTCGGGTTGCGCCAATCGTTTTGTGCTTGCACAAAACTTTCGGCATGCCCCGACATGCGCCGACGGGTTGGAGGGGGTGTTACAGACGTGCCACCAACACGCCACTAGCACGCTGCAACCCGTCAAACTTTCTCCCACAATGCCCAAAAGTTGGGCGTGTCTCGAGCCCTAGCAAATATCTTGCGCGTTGGTGGCGCGCCGGGGGAAACATCATAGTGTAACAGGACCTTAACATTATAGAGTCGCAATGACCCTCCTCGTGACCGAAGTGATTACAAGAACGTTGTTCGTCCAGTAGCTGCAACCTCCTTGTGATGTGGTCACAAGGAGGTTCGCGACCACTGCGCACCATTTTCCGACCACATGCGACTATTTTGCGACTACTTTGTGACATTTTTGTTACCAACCTAATTTTGTGGTCGCAAGCCGTCACAAGCAGTAGTGTGACTGGGGTATTATTATTACATAACGATATTAGGGTTGATGATATTCTTCCTTCACAATAGGCCGAACACTGTAAACTCATCCACATCAGTCCTAGCATTGTGGTTGGATTGTCAGTGGAAAATCATAATGAAATTGATATTGACACTCAGTGTTAGTAAATAGTGGTTGTGTCCTCACCCTGATGCCAACACCAGTCTGAGGATCCTTCGTGTATTCAAACTGTTCGATGTTGAGCGTTACTCTCAATCCGAAACCAGGACCTGCAGACAAACGAAAGGCATGCGCTAAAGGTAATATTAGTAAGAAATCATCATATTAACGGACATAACCTTATAATTCACAAATGTGGAGGTGGTATAAATGGGTTGAATCTTTTATTCAGTTGTGTGGGTGTGAGTATGGGTGTGAGGTAGCACGTTCGAGGTTTAGAGTTCCAGGGGCCATGGACGCTCAGCCTACTCATCCACTCATTGGTTCTATGGTGTGGGTGGGTGGGGAATTGTGGAGTTGTCTCCAGACCTTGTGTGTTTGAGTTCAGGGGGCAAGTGTCAGAGTGCGTTGATCAGTCGAGTCAGCTGCTGTTGTCTTCTATGTCCGTAAGATGGCACCACAGGCAGTGGACGATGGCCATTGATGAGGGGGAGTGTGGGCAGTTGTTATATTTGTGCGGAAGGTGGCGCCACAACTGAGGTGAAGATTAAGTGTATGGGTGCAGGTGCAGGTGTTGGTGCTACACCCCGTGAATTACCATCTTACACATTGACTCCTAAATATTGCTGACGTAGTAGAAAGGAACATGACTGGTGGACATATAGGAAATCATTACATCATAGGGCAACACTATAATGCTATTAAGTGGGTTCAAATGCTGATTTAACCTCAAATGTGGCTGAGTTTCGCCGTAAATATGGCCTATGCTGCCGACACAGCGTAAAGCAACCACCAATCAATCAATCAATCGAGGAAGGAATACGACTGATGGAGCTATCGTCACGAATCATTACATCCTAGGGAAACACTATAAAGCTATGAAGTGGGAACCCAGGCCGGATTTGACCTCTGATGATGCTGAGGTAGTAATTGAATGACAGAAACCCAGCACATTATTATACTGGTATTTATTTGTATTTTTCCTTGGCGTTACAGATTTGAATGTCTGATATAGATAATCACAGTGAGGGCAGAGATGGCTAACCAGACTTACATTAAATCATACATCGTATGTTAGGGTGAGTGCTATGGCAAAATAGGTCTAACAGTTGAAAGGTTAGTCCTGGCGCTCCAAGTGACTCAGAAGTTTTACTGCGCATGATAATATATGTTAACAGAAGATGACGCTAGGTGGCGTAAGCGAGGTTAGTTACATATGGTAAACTAGAGTGCGCCTTAAGCATGTCCATACTTACATAGGTGGTGAGGACTGATTCCGCTAGGTGGCGTATTATTTAATTACAAAGTGAGTATATAGGTGGCAACATATTGTTATTAGACAGCAGTTAATTTCTAGTTCATTCAAATCCGCTAGATGGCATAATGTTTTCAAAGTTAAATTAGTGTAGGGTTAATCAGCAAGGTGGCGCAAAATTCACACGCCCTTAGTTAAGGCAGTGTGCCAGCTTTGCGAGCCCAATTACCCAAGTTGCACACAGTATGGACACTTAGAGTTCTCAACCACAGTCAATAACTGTCCCTTATATCCCGAGAGAGTAGATTGTAGTTGTACCTGATCTGCGGACGAACATGTCGTCCTCCTGCGTAAAGGTGTAGCAGACGCCCATGTCAGTGATCACCTCCTTGAAGGCGCCAGCTGGACACTTGTTGTTCTTCCAGGAACACGACTGCATGAAATCACCGTAAGGCGTCGCGCCAGATCTGAAGGTGTTACAGAGAATCCATATAATACCCAGGTGGCCATAATTCATAGCAGTGGTGGGGAATTTTTGTTTGCGGGGTTGAGATACATTTTTGTAATGGACAAATATGACAAGGTCTTAGGCATTAAGGGTGCCTAAGGGTATAACCGCCCCCACCCCCATGACAATTTGTAATCTAGAGGTTCTGAAATTCCATCTCAGGGAGGTAACATACTGGTTTTTTTCTTGGTGTGTGTGGGGGTGTGTGAGTGGGGGAACTGCTCCCCTTCCCCCCCTTTCGCCGCTAGCTGCTACCTGCTAATTGTACTATATTTTAGTTTGTCGGTAACATGTTGGTTTTTTTCTTGGTGTGGGGTGGAGGGGGGGGGGGGGAACTGCTCTGCTTCCCCCCTTTCGCCGCTAGCTGCTACCCGCTAATTGTACTATATTTTGGTTTGTCACAATCACCGTAATGTGCTAAGCATTGACTCTTGGGTTCATTCCTTGATCGGATGATCATTTGACTATTCATACATTTGTATGATATCAGTCATATTCATCTTCTTGTAATGACACAGTGATAAATACAGAATTGTATGGAGTTTAATCCTCTGATCACTTAAGCTGGTTACTAAGCTATCACTTCATATGGTCAATAACCCAGCAGTCCATCTGAGTAATCCCTCATCACTCCATCTGAGTAATCCCTCATCCCGCCATGTGAGTAATCCTTCATCACTCCATTTGAGTAATCCCTCATCACTCCATCTGAGTAATCCCTCATCACTCCACCAGAGTAATCCTTCATCACACCATCTGAGTAATCCCTCATCACTCCATATGAGTACTCCCTCATCACTCCATCTGAGTAATCCTTCATCACTCCATCTGAGTAAGCCCACATCACTCCATCTGAGTAATCCCTCAGCACTCCATCTGAGTAATCCCTCATCACTCCATCTGAGTAATCCCTCATCACTCCATTTGAGTAATCCCTCATCATTCCATCTGATTAATCCCTCATCATTCCATTTGAGTAATCCCTCATCACTCCATCTGAGTAATCCCTCATCACTCCATCTGAGTAATCCCCCATCACTCCATCTGAGTAATCCCTCATCACTCCATCTGAGTAATCCCTCATCACTCCATCTGAGTAGTTCCTCATCACTCCATTTGAGTCGGCCCTCATCACACCATCCGGTTAATCCTGCATCACTCCATATGATTAATCCCTCATCACTCCATCCGGTTAATCACTCATCACTCCATCTGAGTAATCCTTCATTACTCCATCTGAGTAATATCTCATCACTCCATCCATCTGAGTAATCTATCATCACTCCATCTGAGTAATCCCTCATCACTCCATCCGACTAATCCCTCATCAGTCCATCTGAGTAATCCCTCATCACTTATTCTGAGTAATAGATTATCACTCCATCTGGTTAATTAATTATTATTTCAACTAATAAATAAATAGTCAATTCACCTGTTTAATAACTTATCACTTCATCTGGTCAATACTATATCACTTCATCGAATTGGCAGGTAGGTCTAGCTTTGTGTCAACAAAGTAAACTATCTGCTTACTTGTAGAGCTGGTCGAGGAACAGCTCATGGCTGCTGCCGTCGCCAGCCAGAGGTGGCGCCACCGCAGGGTCTAGATGGAATAGAGGTAGGAGTTGATAAACAACATTAGTGGTGTTTCTAAAGAGGAAGCCACCAAGTGGCATTACACGGCATGAGAGTGGGGAGTAGCTCTTCTTAGACCCAGGTGGAAACTCACCTTATTACAGCGCAGTGAATGTGAACATTTCACGCTAATTTGTCCAGTACATTAATTCGCCAAGTAATTGTGTTCCACCTTATGTCGTCTAGGACATCGTCCTTTAACGACAGTATGCACTGCTGGGTTCATTATGATATATTATGAATATTTCCTAACCTACCGATGTTTTAGTATAGTTTACGTGCTATGGTATATGACTTTAATATTCAAAAATTAATCTACAAATATTATTGCTTGTATATATAATGAAGAGCTCAGAAGCAAATTCCCGTAAACGGCAATCCAAAATTGTAGTCTAAATCAAAGACTTTAACTTTAAAACAATTCTAATTCTCATTAATTCCACTTTTCTTATGATCACATGATTATTGAGCAGACGATAAAAAAGTAGGAATGTAAAAAATATAAACCTTTTCAAGACTTGATTGCAATTTGGATGCAATTTGGATGTCAATTTTTGGATTGGCATTTACGGGGTTTTGCGCCTGAAGTCTTTATATATATATACACCTTCCAAGATCTGGTCACCAACCAGTAATCACCAAAATGTGGCAATATTTGCAGCTGCATTAACATGTTCACAAATGATGAAGGGAAGAAAGAAGTGATTAAAAGAAGAATACAGTCAGCCAGTTTTGCCTCTCTGGTTTTCTCAGCATGAACAACTGGAAAGGAATATGATTACTACCATTAAAAAAGACATCATATCACTATATATAGATACACCTTAGAATGTTGTAAGATACTTGACGTACGATTACAACACACTGGCACCACATTGGATAGAGCTCGAAGACACTGACAAAACACACGACTGTGTACTAAACGGACCATTCATGCAACCTATTTTCTTGCTAATGACAATTGCCTTCTGGCATAATAAGAGCTATGATGCACTATTTGGGTCCACATCACCTAGAAATGAATCCCTTTGGATCATTGGGGTCTATCTAGTCTAAGTATTGTCACACAGTCAGTGTGCAACGTGAACTGTCTGTAGTCATCATGCCCAGGAAATGCAATCTAAGAAATGACAATTTGTTGATTCAGCGAAAGAACGACAAGAAGGTAGTAGTGCAGGTAAATATAATATTAAATGAAGTTGGGGGCCTGGCTTGGCATTTTTAGGTCATACGCAGACTTGTATGGTGATGCAATAAAATGCTATAGTACGTAGAGCATATATGCACATTTACACCTTATATTTAAATAAAATTGCAAAACTGTGTAATCTCAGGTGGTATGCAGTTATTTTATATATATGAAAACTCAGCCCCTGGGAAGTTATGGGGGAAACCTGAGATGAGCCCTAAGGCAATTGAGAAAACATTGTCAGAAACAAAATGAGAAGAAATTGACAAGTTCACAAAGTCTAGACGGGTGGGTGGACAGAAAGTCCGCAAGGACCACACACTCATGGGAAAGTGAGGCTGAGCCAGCCATGAGGACTCCGATGGCAGAAAGGGAGGGACATGTGGACATCCAATCAGGAAGTGGCATTCCACGCACCGTGACTAGAAGGCGTGGAAGGTGTGCTCTCTTGTCGTTCCATGCCAAATCAAACACTATTTGACGATTGCGACCAATTGTGAATCTGATGTTCTCTTTCATTCACAGATAATGAGTGTCGATGCAAATATATAACTGGATGAGACACATGCGGCACTGTTCAATGATGTTATTACACCACCAACACCTAAGGGGGCCATCTGTAGTAAGCTATCATTCAATATTAGTTTGACTACTTTCAATTTAGACTACCGGAACTAATTTGGTACTCAACAATCTCTAGCTATTGATTTCGGAGATTTACAAGAAACAACGACGCACGTAGTCAAGTCACATGCCAACTGCAAACCATACTGACCAAGTACATACTTAGCACATACATACAAATAAATGTTGCTTCTCTATGTTTTTTATCAGAATAAACTCTAATGGTGTAATTTTTAAGTAAAATCTATTTTAAAACTGGTTCTTCTATTCTTCCAGTTCATTTCAGAAATGGAAATAACAAAATGATCCCTCTGTTTGTTAAAGTTGCAAAGTCCGATGGTTTTGAGTTTCTGTCATTTTTCTGCGATAAATATATTAGATTGATCATTATAACCCACTTTACCTAACTTTGAAGTAACCTTTCCTTTAAATGGCTAAGTTTCGAGATATTTGAAGTGCAAACATGTCAAATTAGTTTTGGCAAGCACACCACAACTCTGACGTCATATGCTTCTGCAGTAACAGGTTCTATTAAATTGACTCAGTATTCCCTTCTATACTGAATCCAATGCTTACTAAGTGCATTGGTATCTAAATTTGATATGTAGAATCAAATCTAGATAATTGTTTTGATTTGAAATGTTGATACTGCATCTGACTATGCAGCTTTAAGTTTCGTATCCAGTCTACAATAAATTGTCCCAAGTTTAAAATTGCTTAAACATTTTTAAAACAACGTATTGTGATGGTCTAATAAATAATCTTTGAGATATTTCCATCATTAAGGTTAGAAGGATTCCCTATCTAGGATTGCTACCAAACTAGATTCAGTCATATTGAGGCTATATATAGTGTGAGATCGGTCTGCAATAGGTAAACCTAGTTTGATCTCAAACTAGATTCAGTCATATTGAGGCTATATATAGTGTCAGATCGGTCCGCAATAGGTAAACCTAGTTTGATCTTAAACTAGATTCAGTCATATTGAGGCTATATATAGTGTGAGATCGGTCTGCAATAGGTAAACCTAGTTTGATCTCAAACTAGATTCAGTCATATTGAGGCTATATATAGTGTGAGATCGGTCTGCAATAGGTAAACCTAGTTTGATCTCAAACTAGATTCAGTCATATTGAGGCTATATATAGTGTGAGATCGGTCTGCAATAGGTAAACCTAGTTTGATCTCAAACTAGATTCAGTCATATTGAGGCTTTATAGTGTCAGATCGGTCTGCAATAGGTAAACCTAGTTTGATCTCAAACTAGATTCAGTCATATTGAGGCTATATATAGTGTGAGATCGGTCTGCAATAGGTAAACCTAGTTTGATCTAAACTAGATTCAGTCATATTGAGGCTATATATAGTGTGAGATCGGTCCAATAGGTAAACTAGTTTGATCTTAAACTAGATTCAGTCATATTGAGGCTATATATAGTGTGAGATCGGTCTGCAATAGGTAAACCTAGTTTGATCTCAAACTAGATTCAGTCATATTGAGGCTATATATAGTGTGAGATCGGTCTGCAATAGGTAAACCTAGTTTGATCTCAAACTAGATTCAGTCATATTGAGGCTTTATAGTGTCAGATCGGTCTGCAATAGGTAAACCTAGTTTGATCTCAAACTAGATTCAGTCATATTGAGGCTATATATAGTGTGAGATCGGTCTGCAATAGGTAAACCTAGTTTGATCTCAAACTAGATTCAGTCATATTGAGGCTATATATAGTGTGAGATCGGTCTGATAGAAACTAGTTTGATTAACTAGATTCAGTCATATTGAGGCTATATATAGTGTGAGATCGGTCTGCAATAGGTAAACCTAGTTTGATTCAAACTAGATTCAGTCATATTGAGGCTATATTAGTGTGAGATCGGTCTGCAATAGGTAAACCTAGTTGATCTCAACTAGATTCAGTCATATTGAGGCTATATATAGTTGAGATCGGTCTGCAATAGGTAAACCTAGTTTGATCTCAAACTAGATTCAGTCATATTGAGGCTTTATAGTGTGAGATCGGTCTGCAATAGGTAACCTAGTTTGATCTCAAACTAGATTCAGTCATATGAGGCTATATTAGTGTGAGATCGGTCTGCATAGGTAAACCTAGTTTGATCTCAAACTAGATTCAGTCATATTGAGGCTATATATAGTGTGAGATCGGTCTGCAATAGGTAAACCTAGTTTGATCTCAAACTAGATTCAGTCATATTGAGGCTATATATAGTGTGAGATCGGTCTGCAATAGGTAAACCTAGTTTGATCTCAAACTAGATTCAGTCATATTGAGGCTATATATAGTGTGAGATCGGTCTGCAATAGGTAAACCTAGTTTGATCTCAAACTAGATTCAGTCATATTGAGGCTATATATAGTGTGAGATCGGTCTGCAATAGGTAAACCTAGTTTGATCTCAAACTAGATTCAGTCATATTGAGGCTATATATAGTGTGAGATCGGTCTGCAATAGGTAAACCTAGTTTGATCTCAAACTAGATTCAGTCATATTGAGGCTATATATAGTGTGAGATCGGTCTGCAATAGGTAAACCTAGTTTGATCTCAAACTAGATTCAGTCATATTGAGGCTATATATAGTGTGAGATCGGTCTGCAATAGGTAAACCTAGTTTGATCTCAAACTAGATTCAGTCATATTGAGGCTATATATAGTGTGAGATCGGTCTGCAATAGGTAAACCTAGTTTGATCTCAAACTAGATGCCTATTGTGGTCTCCTCTAGTTTGATATCAATATTCCAAAGGTATTTTTGGAATCGTAATGATGGAAATACCTTACTTATATTAACTAGAACATATAATTGGTTATATAACTATCACCCCTATGCAACCATATGATGGTAAGTATTTATTTATCAGGGAACAGAACTGTTCGAGCTACTTCTAGTCTACAGGAACATTCTTTAATGCTAGCACGCTGCCACGTGTTGTCTATTAAACAAATATTAAAATCTAGGTTTATATGACCTAAAAAGCTCTCACCTACTTTGAACAGTCGATGACTGTCTGCTAAGTGCACACTGTGAACCTTGGTCTGCTCCTTCACACCTGTCCAACAAAACGCAGCGATTTGATTGGCTGAGGCGCCTCTCGCTGAAACATTGTCAACGGAATATTCACCGCCCCAATAATGAGGTACCCTAAGTTGGTCAGTAGGTCAGTAGGTCAGGTTAATATACCTTTTGCGCGGAGTATGAGCTGTGGGCTGCTATCAGCAACATTAGTTACATTAACAAACTAGGTGAAAACAATTATTCACTTGGAATGGAAATAGACCATCAGTTCCACCACCATCATCCCTCTGACAACTATGAACTAATTTACTGGGTCATTGTGCAACATCATCTTTGGAAAAAGGTCTCATAGAGGATTTCCACCACGAGATGGGATGCCCGCATTGGTTGAGCGTCCGCTTCCCATGTGGCAGGTTCGTGCGATTTCAACCCGTTGAGTTCAAACCCTGGCTGTGTCAAACCGATAACTTAAAAATGTATAACGGTCGCTCCCCATACTGGCATTCAGCGGTCCTAGAATAGGGCAACGAGCAGTGGAATGGGAAAGAACAATTGTCTGTGATTGTAATTAGCCATGTTGCAGTGGAGTACCATTATACTTTGTTTGTTGGGGTTCAACATCATAGCAACACAAAAGGTCATATCAGGACGGATGCAGACTTGTGACAGGGCACGCTCATGAAACCTTTTAGTGTTGCCCTCCTGGGAGACTAGGTCGCTGCCACCATTATTCGATATTCCATTCAGTCACATTATCCTGATACTGAACTATTCAGTCCTTGCCCTATCCTAGTACTGCCGAGTGCTAGGCTAGGTAGCAACAAGTACTGATTGTGTAAGTCAGCGGTTTGACTCAGCTGAGATTTGAACTCCCGACCTTCTGCAAGAAAAGCCTGAACTCTGCGTCCGGTGAGCAACACTAAAATGTCGCCATGAACGCGCACTGTCACACGTCGGTAGATCATAGAAGTTGCCAGGACGTAAAACCCCAACAAACACACTATCATGTAGTTTCAAACAGAGGTTGTCTATCGGGTAAGGACCTCATGTGTTAGTTTGCTGACGAGATATGTGCAAAGGTCATTCATTGCTCTGCAGACCGTAGGGACCTGACCCCACGTGACCCCTCACTGTAATGGATTACCATTTGATCCACATTTGACAGTCAAATGAATTGAGCACCTCCTCCCCATTGGCAGGTGGTAGCCAAACAATAATATATTAATTTTGGCAAGCACGCCAACATTCTGACATCATAGGCTTCTGCAGTAACATGTTCGGTTAAATTGTCTCAGTGTTCCCTTCTATGTGGCAACAACTGCTTAATAGCTGCATCACTATTTAAGTTAGATACGTAGCATCAAATCTAGAGACTTGTTTTAGTTTTGACACTTTGATGTTTCATCGGACTATGCAGCTTTAATTAACAAGAATGTAATACAAGGAAGACAATATGTGTTAGGCCTTCGAACCCGATATCGTGCTAGACACAAAGATAACTAACTCCTGATATTTACTTAAGCACAATATGGTGTTAGTGATTGTGTAATAGTATGTTAGTGCACTCTTAACTTCACACTCCTCCGAAACAACAGGCACCAAAGACCATGGGTTCAAAGAGAAATCACCTTGAGTTTTCTTTCTGTAAGAATTGTTAGAAACCGATCGGATTTCTGTTTTAGAAACGCAACAGAGCCCCAGAGGTCAGCATGACATAATAAGTCAAATTTGAGAAATAAAGAAATCTTAGAAAGTTTAGAAATTTTAGAAATTTAGAAATGTACCTCTTTTATGGCTTCCAAATTCAATGCGATTCTTAGCCGAGTATTTTGTTGTTAATGGTCTTTGTGGCCCTGCTGGGTTAGTATTGATATTTTAAGTTAATGTCTAGCGGTCAGACTATGTTTCCAGTCTCCTGCAAGGAACAGTCGGTGTAGCAGAAAGTGATCAGTGGATTTAGTCAGACACTGCTAAACACAACTCTTTTGTCGACGGGGATGTTCTGTGCCTTTGGTTCCCGAGTGGTCATTCAGGTTAGTCACATTGGGGCTGAGGCGCGTTCCGTGTAATAAAGGCACCAGTCCGCACACATTACACAGGGTATTGACGAAGGTGTTGTACAGATCAACGCATGTGTCTGTGTCAAACGCATGCAACAAAACATCATTTAGTTATACATTTCCAGATAAGATGGTTCAATGTGTAGGGAATACACTTTGCTCGCAAAAGCCTTACACAATTCGTACTTGCATGTAGCTTCCCCCGACCTGAGCAGTTCTAATGCTTAGGTCACATATCATGCTGCCGCCGTACGGTTCTGCGGTCTGCGGTTTTCGGGTGGCATTTTTACAAACCGTACGGTGTTGCGTTCTGCGGTAGAAATGTTCACAAATCATACGGCCACCATTCGCCACAATACGACACCATACTACCACCGTACGGCCACCATACGACCACCCTGCGGCCACCATACGGTCATCGTACGGCCAGCATACGGACAGGAGAGGTTGAGAGTGAACTTACTGTCACAGGAGAAGTTAGGGGTGAACTTACTGACACAGGATAAGTTGAATGTGAACTTACTGTCACAGGAGAAGTTAGGGGTCAACTTCCTGACACCGAAGTTGAGAGTGAACTTAGTGACACAGGGGAAATTAGGGTTGAACTTACTGACACACGAGAGGTTGAAAGTGAACTTACTGTCAGAGGAGAAGTTAGGGGGAACTTTCTGACACATGAGAGGCTGAGAGTGAACTTACTGACACAGGAGAAGTTAGGGGTGAACTTACTGACACAGGAGAAGGTGAGAGTGAACTTAGTGACACAGGAGAAGTTAGGGGTGAACTTACTGACACAGGAGAAGGTGAGAGTGAACTTACTGACACAGGAGAAGCTAGGGGTGAACTTACTGACACACGAGAGGCTGAGAGTGAACTTACTGACACACGAGAAGGTGAGAGTGAACTTACTGACGCACAAGAGGCTGAGAGTGAACTTACTGACACACGAGAAGGTGAGAGTGAACTTACTGACACAGGAGAAGGTGAGAGTGAACTTACTGACACAGGAGAAGGTGAGAGTGAACCTACTGACACAGGAGAAGGTGAGAGTGAACTTAGTGACACAGGAGAAGGTGAGAGTGAACATACTGACACAGGAGAAGCTAGGGGTGAACTTCCTGACACAGGAGAAGGTGAGAGTGAACTTACTGACACAGGAGAAGTTGAGATAGCCCGTCTGACCCGTTATCTTTGTCCAAGGCTCTGTCACCTGTTTCGGAGTGGACGCATTCTGCTTGGCCCACGCAAATATAGTGACATTATCGGACACCTTGGAGCTGAACACCCACTGCACCTGCACGCGAAGCATTGAGAAGAAAAGAGCCACTTCTTACATTGGTTATTACACTCAGATGGCTTTGCGTTGTTGTACATATATTTAATTCATTGAATAAAGTCTATTGTCAGTGCCTTGGTACTGGTCTTCCAGCCACGTGACAATACAGTTATTTACAATACATGTATACATACATAGTCTGATATTGTCAATAGTAGCCAGCTCACATCTGCTGAAATGACAAATTCAATTATTGCAGGACTTAACAAATGGCATAGTTTGTGACATACCAAATAGTAATTATATATTTATACATATTATATATGTGTATATTGATTAGAACATTACATTATGGAGTGGTTGTGTGGATGGTTTCCCTTTGCAGTTTGTTTACCTGTTATGTTAATCCCCTTATTGTCATGTTATTAGATACAGCATTTTGAGATGTAATGTTAGTAGAATGTTTTGTTAGACGGGGTGTGGTTGGGTGCAGGGTTGTGTTTAAAAGCTTAATACATTTGTTGTTTTTTTGACTACATGAAGTAGTTTGAGTAAGTATGTTGTTAGTAATGAGGGGATAAACTATGTTTGGAGGATTGTAAGTTTTAGTTAATTGATAGTCTAGTACAGTGTTCAGTGTATATGTGTATACAGTATAACCCCGTTAAACCAAGCTCGATTAAACCAAATGATCGGTTAATCCCAATTTGTTTCGACGGCCCGGCAAAATACTACCATTTATTATATAAAAAAGTTGGTTAAGCCAAAGTCGGTTAATCCATATGATCGGTTAATCCAAAGAACATTTTTGGACCCCAGGCCACTTCCGGTATGGCTAAACCAAACTGTCATGTCGTTATAAGGTCATCTGAGACCCCATCAATTTTTTTTATATGATAAATAGTAGTATTTTGCTGGGCCGCCGAAAAAAGTTTGGATTAACCGATCGTTTTGTTTAACTGAGTTTGGTTGAACTGGGTTATACTGTATATACATAAAAAACAATAATCAAAGTGTCCACATACATTGCATAGTACATTCATAATACACACGCTTTTGTCAAAGCCAAGTCAAAATCGAATCCGTTAATCCAAGCAAATTTCTAGGATCCCTTCAAGTTTGGTTTAATCGGGTTATACTGTAGTAAGTGGAGCCTAGGGTGAAGTACACTGTAGTTGGAAGCCAAGCTGTGAAGTGAACATCGCGATGGGAGCCGGCAGAGCCAGACAGAGGAGCCGCTAGTGCAAAGGGTGAGGTGCTCGGATGATTGTTGCACAGGAGAAGTATGCGAGAATGTCACTGTTGGAAATCCCTCTTATTGTATTTGTATTGCAAGAGAAAAAACACATTCAACAAGTATATGTGATAACAGGCCATTCAGCTCTTTCAATGGGATTCGAACACCCAATTACGAATCCTGGGCCAGTCTAACAAGTGCGTTAAACAATTAAACTCATTACTACCTAGCCTGGCGTTCAGCATTACTAGGATAGGGCAAGCAGTAGTGGAATGAACAAGACCAGTTATCCACATTACTAGGATAGTGCAAGCAACAGTGGAATGAACAATACCAGTTGTCCACATTAGTAGGATAGGGCAAGCAGCAGTGGAATGAACAACACCAGTTGTCCACATTACTAGGATAGAGCAAGCAGCAGTGGAATGAACAACACCAGTTGTCCACATTACGAGGATAGAGCAAGCATCAGTGCAATGAACAATACCAGTTGTCCACATTACTAGGATAGGGGAAGCAGAAGTGGAATGAACAAGACCAGTTTTCCACATGACTAAGATAGGGCAAGCAGCAGTGGAATGAACAAAACCAGTTGTCCACATTACTAGGATAGGGGAAGCAGTAGTTGAATGAACAAGACCAGTTGTCCACATTACTAGGATAGGGCAAGCAGCAGTGGAGTGAACAAGACCAGTTGTCCACATTACTAGTATAGGGCAAGCAGCAGTGCAATGAACAAGACAAGTTTTCCACATTACTAGCATAGGGCAAGCAGCAGTGGAGTGAACAAGACCAGTTGTCCACATTACTAGCATAGGGCAAGCAGCAGTGGAATGAACAAGACCAGTTGTCCACATTACTAGCATAGGGCAAGCAGCAGTGCAATGAACAAGACCAGTTGTCCACATTACTAGCATAGGGCAAGCAGCAGTGGAGTGAACAAGACCAGTTGTCCACATTACTAGCATAGGGCAAGCAGCAGTGGCATGAACAAGACCAGTGGCATTACTAGATAGGGAGCAGCAGTGGAGCGAACAAGACCAGTTGTCCAGATTACTAGCATAGGGCAAGCAGCAGTGGCATGAACAAGACCAGCTGGCCACATTACTAGCATAGGGCAAGCATCAGTGGAATGAACAGGACCAGTTGTCCACATTACTAGCATAGGGCAAGCAGCAGTGGCATGAACAAGCCCAGTTGTCCACATTACTAGCATAGGGCAAGCAGCAGTGGAATGAACAAGACCAGTTGTCCAGATTACTAGCATAGGGAAAGCAGTAGTGGCATGAACAAGACCAGTTGTCCACATAACTAGCATAGGGCAAGCAACAGTGCAATGAACACGACCAGTTGTCCACATTACTAGGATAGGGCAAGCAGCAGTGGAGTGAACAAGACCAGTTGTCCTCATTACTAGCATAGGGCAAGCAGCAGTGGAATGAACAAGACCAGTTGTACACATTACTAGGATAGGGCAAGCAGCAGTGGAGTGAACAAGACCAGTTGTCCACATTACTAGCATAAGGCAAGCAGCAGTGGAATGAACAAGACCAGTTGTCCACATTACTAGCATAGGGCAAGTGACAGTGGAATGAACAAGACCAGTTGTCCACATTACTAGGATAGGGCAAGCATCAGTGTAATGAACAAGACCAACTGTCCACATTACTAGGATAGGGCAAGCAGCAGTGGAGTGAACAAGACCAGGTGTCCACATTACTAGGATAGGGCAAGCAGCAGTGGAATGAACAAGACCAGTTGTCCACATTACTAGGATAGGGCAACCAGCAGTGGAATGAACAAGACCAGTTGTCCATATTACTAGCATATGGCAAGCAGCAGTGGAGTGAACAAGACCAGTTGTCCACATTACTAGGATAGGGCAAGCAGCAGTGGAATGAACAAGACCAGTTGTCCACATTACTAGCATAGGGCAAGTAGCAGTGGAATGAACAAGAACAGTTGTCCACATTACTAGATTAGGGCAAGCAACAGTGGAATGAACAAGACCATTTGTCCACATCACTAGGATAGGGCAAGCAGCAGTGGAGTGACCAAGACCAGTTGTCCACATTACTAGCATAGGGCAAGCAGCAGTGGAATGAACAAGACCAGTTGTCCACATTACTAGGATAGGGCAAGCAGCAGTGCAATGAACAAGACCAGTTGTCCACATTACTAGGATAGGGCAAGCATCAGTGGAGTGAACAAGACCAGTTGTCCACATTACTAGCATAGGGCAAGCAGCAGTGCAATGAACAAGACCAGTTGTCCACGATTGAAATTTCCCAGACTTAGCGTTCCACAGTCCGATGACTTTGAGTGTCTGTCATTCTCTTATGGCCCTGTCACATTACGACGTTTCGCCCCAACGGGGGTCGACGCATGCCGACGTGTTGGGTTTTTGGTAGAAACGTCGGTACACGTCAGGACACGTTGGTACCCTTATTAACGAGTGTTGCTGGCGGGTATGTACGCGTTGACACGCTACTAACATTACACCAACGCGCTACTCCCACGCCGTCGTCGCGCCGGCGGAGCGCCGACAACGTGCCGATAACATGCTGATGGGACGCTGGGAACTCGCTGGCGGGGCATTGAGTTGTTCTTCCGCCTCACGTCGAAACCCGTTGGCTGCGCGCTAATAGCATGCTACTAAGGCCCTGTCACACTACGACGTTTCCCCCGGCGCGCCGGCAACGCGCAAAATATTTGCAACCCGTCGAGAAACGTCAAACTTTTCGGCGCTTTGGGAGAAAGTTTGACGCGGCGCAGCGTGTTAGTGGCGGGTTGGAGGCGCGTTATTGGCGCGTTATTGGCACGTTATTGGCGCGTTAGTAGCGTGTTATTGGCGTGTTGTCGGCGCGCTGTCGGCGCGTTGTCGGCGCGTTTACGGCGTGGAGGCAGCGCGTTGGTATCGTGTTAGTATTGCGTGAACCAGTACATACCCGCCAGCAACACGTTAGGACGCGCCCGCAGCGCGTCCACAGCGCGCGGCCAACGCATCCAGCAACGCCAATGGCATGCCCACAACACGTCGATGGGACGTTCCCGACGCGCCGACGGAACGCTCCCATTTTGGGGGAAAAAAAGCCAACGTTAACCAACGTTGATCAACGTCCTGCCAGCGTTCCGCCGGCGCGCCGCCAACGCGTGTCGACGTGTTGCTAACGCGTCCGTAACGCGCCCTCCAACCCGTTGGCGCGCGTCGCCGCGCGTCCAAAGTTTTGTGCATGCACAAAACCTCGACGCGCCCCGACGCGCCCCGACGCGCGTCGACGTGTCCATTCACACGTTGCTATGTACCGACGCGCCGGTAACGCGCCGGTAACGCGCCGGCAACGCGCCGGTAACGTACCGGACGTGTACCGACGTGTTAAACAAAAACCCAACCCGTCGGCACGCGTCGAAGCGCGTTGGTGAGAAACGTCGTAGTGTGACAGGGCCTTAACCCTTCCAGTTTTCTCCCAAGACGCCGAAAACTTGGACGTGTCCAGCCTGCTAGCAAATATTTCGCGCGTTGGCGGCTCACCGGAAAACACGTTCTAATGTGACAGGGGTATTAGATAAATATGTTAGATTTGTCATTATACTCACTGTTAGTAACCTTTGAAGTAACTTTTATTTTGTATGGCTAATCTTTGAGATATTTGAAGTAGAAACATGCAAAATTAAACTAGGCAAGATTGCCTAAACTCTGACACCATAGACTTCTACAGTAACAACTTCTATTACCTTGACTCAGTATTGCCTTCTATGTGGCGACACATATTTGATAAGTGCATCAGTATCTAAGTTAGCTATGTAGAATCAAATGTATATAATTGCTTTGGTTAGAAATGTTGATGTTTTTATCGGATTATGCAGCTTTATTCAACCAAAGTCCCCCCAACTAACAATCCTTACCTTGGACTTGTCGTAGAACAGGTAGACCGGGTTGTCCAGGTCCTTCTTCACGTAGACGGGGTAATCACCCGTCTTGTAGGTGTGCGACAGAAGGTCAAAGGTCGCAGAGGTCACATTGGGGATATGCAGGCCCAGGGCGCCTCTCACCACAGGCTGCACGATGAGTCGCACGCATCGCACTGCAATGTACACAATGAGGTCAGCCGTGTGTTGGGCTTGGGTTTGAGGGACTCGATGAAGTGGCTCAATTGGAAAAAGCGCTGACTAGCTTCGTATGTGGAAGGTAATGACAATTTGTTATGATATTTATACTTATCGCTACCTAGCCTGGGACCTGAATGTGTAAGCTGAATAGACTACATCACCGTTCCAGCGGCGTGGTGCATTGTGGGATGCGTCAGAGCAAAACAAACCTGCAATAAGCAAATGCCACATGCTAATACACTGGGTGCAGTTATGAAATGTGCTAGTTTCAGCTCATCTCAGCTCTTGTTTGAAACATAGAATACCAACTAAAAAAATATATATAATAAATGAATATATTAATCTTTTATCCAGCATTGCATTTACATCAATATAATATGCACATCTTATGCCATGTGCATTTAGATTTAGACAAATCTGGGCACTCAGACTAGTGTTAGAGCCATAGCCAGAGTCAGTGTTACTTATGTTATTAATGTTTTTATTTATATACTATGGTTAATGACATATGTAGAACTAGAAAATTAGTAGGCTTAATCAGATATTGGTTATATATTTCTCTGAAACAAGTGTATGTTGACACATTTGGCATTTTAATGTTTAGAACAAGAATTAATAATGGTGAGGTTTTTTAGTTCAAAATGTTTAACTATGGCTAGTTTTGTTTTAGCTATATTCATCAGATCATTATGTTGCATGTGTGCATACATCTTTATGCCAAATTGTTATGTATTTCTATTAATTTGAATAAAATCGAAGTTTTTCCCTACACGTATTGCCAAACTCAATGGCCGTACGCCTTTGCTTTGCTGCCAATGCAGTCTTCAGCACATGCGCAGTCAGAACCTTGATCCCATCTATTGGTAAGAACCCTGAACAGCTTCCCATGTGGGAGGTCCTCACATTGAACCATGACTTACGAAACGTATGCCGGATGCGGTGGCTGGATTGAACCCTGACTTAATCAATCAATGACTTACAACGTTTATGTGTATTGCTACCTAGCCTGTGACAGGATGCGATCCCAAATAGGTAGGAGTGCTCTTTGCAGAAGGTTGATGGATTTGAATCTCGGCCGAGCCAAATACATGACTTACAAAATTGATATGTCGCTACCTCGCCTGGTGACTGACATTATTAGGATGGGACAAGGACTGTGGGAGAGTGGGAGGGTGGGAGGGTAGCCGGGTGTGAGGGTGTGAAGGTGTGAGGGTGTGAAGGTATGAGGGTGAGGGTGTGAGGGTGTGAGGTGGTGAGGGTGTGAGGTGGGTGTGAGGGGTGAGGGTGTGAGGGTGTGATGGTGTGGGGGTGTGAGGGTGTGAGGGTGAGAGGGAGTGTGTGTAGCGGTGTAGGGTGGTGAGGGTGTGAGGTGTGAGGGTGTGAGGGTGTGAGGGTGTGAGGTGAGGGTGTGAGGGTGTGAGGGTGTGAGGGTGTGAGGGTGTGAGGGTGTGAGGGTGTGGAGTGAGTCATGTGTGGATGTTGGGAGGGGGGGGGGGTGGGAGTGTGTGATGGTGTGAGGGTGTGAGGGCGTGAGGGTGTGAGGGTGTGAGGGTGTGAGGGTGTGAGGGTGTGAGGGTGTGAGGGTGGGAGGGTGGGAGGGGGGGGGGAGGATGCGGGGCTACAATAGACTCACCACAGCCCAGCTCGTCAGATCCGTCCTCACAGTCTGGGAAGGAGTCGCAGTGGTTTGCTTTGGGGATGCAGTCACCACTCAGGCACTGGAACTCCACGTCATCAAGACACGCCCGCAAATCTGAAAAAAAAGGATTCTCAATCCTCGCTCCCCAGTCTTCTGCTCTCTCCTCTTCCTTCCTTCGCCTCTTGTTTGTGGGGCAGCACTATGGCGTACTGACACAAGTCGGTACCATCCTCATATGACCTTAGGTGTTGTTAGGACATAGCACAACAACAAAGAAAATTCACGTTCCGACTACCGGAAGTTTAGGTTCATGGGAGAGGAGCTTGCGCCTGTGCACCGGAACTTACTCAGTTTGGCGCCATGCATTGGAGAAGGGTCCACAGTGAGGAAAGGAGGAAATGCGGGTGACCACTGTCCCATATTGAGCATACCCTTGCAGGATGAGTTTCCCATTCTTTATGTCCTGATATTGTGTGATTTAAGCAGAAGTCGATGTAGATAATTTAAAAATATACTTCAAGCACGTTAATCTGTGCAAAAGATACATATATATTTGTAACTATGTCTGAACAAGAAACTACTACAAAAATTATGGGATCTTTCCATAGTTTGAACCAATCAGAGTTGTTCTTTTTTATTGCAAATGGCCACCCCTTATGGGTGCCGCCATTTGCAATAAAAAAAAACAGCTCTGATTGGCTGACACTGACAGTTGTTCTCAGCCAATCAGAGCTGTTCTTTTTGATGCAAATGGCTGCCCCAATGGAGGTGGCCATTTGCAATAAAAGAGAACAGCTCTGATTGGCTGACACTGAGTTCTTGCGAGAACGAGAAGAGGAAAGTCCATTTCCTGCAAGTTCAAACATGCTCAGACGAGTTCAAACGTGGCTGGTTGTCCCTCTCCTTTCAGCGCTGAATATGCTTATGATGCATCGAGCTACACTGCCACGTTGAGAAGTACAGTCAGCTTTTCTTCTCGGAACACATGTGCAATCAAAAGACGGCTTCATTTGTTACTCGCTCGAGTTGGCTCACCTATCTTTTCACTGTCCTCTTGGGTTAACTGCTTTGCTGTAGAGTACCATCCAGCGTTCGCTGCCACTGTGATTCTGCAATACCAGGATGCCTATATCAGGGTAATTGCTGATTTAGTCAGACTGTACATGACTAACTGACTAACAGAGAGAGCCATGTGGCTGAATGCATTTGATCGTCCAAGGTGTAAAGGTAAACATTATGAACCTGAGTTCCATTTTTAGGATTGTATTCATCTAGCATATGTTAGCAATTCCTGCTCGTGAAGTGTGTCGCTGGAAGAGCAGTTTGCATGCACTGACAAAAAACCCAATGCAGATGAATACAATATTTGTGCAAAAGTATAAAAGAACATCCCTCTGGGTACCGGGAAAAACAGAATTCAGATGAGTAATATAATTAGCAAAACACACAAAATGTCATCCCATCCCATTCAATTGTCCACCGCCACTACACAACCCGTCACCTCAGCTCATAATATTGAACGCACCCCTGATAGCTAACCCACCAACACACTAACCCTCCATCTTAATTTACTAATATGCCCTACCTACGTACGTGCCAAGCTAACTATCTACAATGTAATGGACATTTGAGTGCCTCGCCTCTGACGAAAAATGTCTGTTCAGATAAATGTCCTACTTCCCTTTGCCCCCCCCCCCCCCAATGAAAGTAAAGTTGGATAGTCGGATCGTTTTGATTTTTAGCTATTTTTCTGATATACAAATATTAAATTGATCGTTATATTCAACGTTACTTTAGTTTGAAGTGAGTTTTATTTTAAATGGCTAACTTTGGAGACATTTGTAGTGCAACCATGCAACATTAGGTTTGGCATGCACAGCGAAACTGTGACATAGACTTCTGCACTAACATGTTCTATTAACTAGCCTCAGTTTGCCCTTCTGTGCGCGACGAATAGTTAGTAAGTACAGCTGTATCTACGTTAGATATGTCAAATCAAATCTGGTTAATTGCTTTGACAATTTTGTATTTTCATCGGAGTATGCAGCTTTAAGCAGAAAGGGAAAACAATCATTGAACTGTGCAGCTTTAAGTAGAACTGATGAGTGATCTATGCAGCTTTAAGCAGAACGGATCAGTGAGCTACGCAGCTTTAAGTAGAAAGGGAAAACAATCATTGAACTATGCAGCTTTAAGTAGAACTGATCAGTGAACTTTGCAGCTTTAAGTAGAACTGATCAGTGAACTTTGCAGCTTTAAGTAGAACTGATCAGTGGACTGTGCAGCTTTAAGTAGAACTGATCAGTGATCTATGCAGCTTTAAGTAGAACTGATCAGTGGACTGTGCAGCTTTAAGTAGAACTGATCAGTGATCTATGCAGCTTTAAGTAGAACTGATCAGTGGACTATGCAGCTTTAAGTAAAACTGATGAGTGATCTATGCAGCTTTAAGTAGAACTGATGAGTGATCTATGCAGCTTTAAGTAGAACTGATGAGTGATCTATGCAGCTTTAAGTAAACTGATCAGTGGACTGTGCAGCTTTAAGTAGAACTGATCAGTGATCTATGCAGCTTTAAGTAGAACTGATCAGTGGACTATGCAGCTTTAAGTAGAACTGATGAGTGATCTATGCAGCTTTAAGTAGAACTGATCAGTGGACTGTGCAGCTTTAAGTAGAACTGATGAGTGATCTATGCAGCTTTAAGTAGAACTGATCAGTGGACTGTGCAGCTTTAAGTAGAACTGATCAGTGATCTATGCAGCTTTAAGTAGAACTGATCAGTGGACTATGCAGCTTTAAGTAGAACTGATCAGTGAACTATGCAGCTTTAAGTAGAACTGATCAGTGGACTGTGCAGCTTTAAATAAAACTGATGAGTGATCTATGCAGCTTTAAGTAGAACTGATCAGTGGATTGTGCGGCTTTAAGTAGAACTGATGAGTGATCTATGCGGCTTTAAGTAGAACGGATCAGTGAACTATGCAGCTTTAAGTAGAACTGATCAGTGATCTATGCAGCTTTAAGTAGAACTGATAAGTGAACTGTGCAGCTTTAAGTAGAACTGATGAGTGAATTGTGCGGCTTTAAGTAGAACTGATGAGTGATCTACGCAGCTTTAAGTAAACTGATCAGTGAACTATGCGGCTTTAAGTAGAACTGATGAGTGATCTATGCAGCTTTAAGTAAAACTGATCAGTGGATTGTGCAGCTTTAAGTAGAACTGATGAGTGGACTATGCAGCTTTAAGTACAACTGATGAGTGATCTATGCAGCTTTAAGTAAACTGATCAGTGGACTGTGCAGCTTTAAGTAAAACTGATCAGTGGATTGTGCGGCTTTAAGTAGAACTGATCAGTGATCTATGCGGCTTTAAGTAGAACTGATGAGTGATCTATGCACCTTTAAGTAGAACTGATGAGTGATCTATGCAGCTTTAAGTAGAACTGATGAGTGATCTATGCACCTTTAAGTAGAACTGATGAGTGATCTATGCAGCTTTAAGTAGAACTGATCAGTGGACTGTGGAGCTTTAAGTAGAACTGATCAGTGAACTATGCGGCTTTAAGTAGAACTGATCAGTGGACTATGCGGCTTTAAGTAGAACTGATCAGTGGACTATGCGGCTTTAAGTAGAACTGATCAGTGGACTATGCGGCTTTGTCTCACCTAAATGGGTTCTGGTTGCAAATAGTGATTGCCGGGAAGTCCATTCGGTCGACATAGTTCTCCTCGACGGAGATGTTCTTCTTATACAGCAGGTATTCCTGAAGCCGTTCCACCATGTAGAATATGAACACGGCGAGCGCGCCAAACAGGATGAGTAGCCATAGCAACCTGCGTGTGGGAAGACATAGAGAGGTGGTTATTAACCATGGCAACGTGGAGGGGTCGTGTTGATCTGGAGATATTCAAAACGACAAGTCAACACATATCTTATTGGTAGGCTCACCGCCCGCGCCGCCCCTGAGCCCGACTTTGAGCTCGCCTCCCCCTGCAGCCCCTCCTCCCCCCGCGGCCCCTTCCTCCCCCCGCGGCCCCTCCTCCCCCCGCGGCCCCTTCCTCCCCCCGCGGCCCCTCCTCCCTCCGCGCCCCCATCTCCCCCCAGCGGCCCCTCCTCCCTCAACGGCCCCTCCTCCTCCCGCGGCCTCGCCTCCCTCCGCGGCCCCTCCTCCCCCCGCGGCCTCTCCTCCCTCCGTGGAGATCCCATTAAAGTCGTTGAGAAAACCTAATTTCTGGGACTCGTTCTCGATGCAAAACTGTCTTTCGTGCCACATATAAAGTACCTGAAAAGAAGATGCCTGAAAGCACTGGATATTCTGAGGGTGCTGTCCAGCTCAGAGTGGGGAGCGGTTAGAGATGTTCTGCTCTCCGTGTACAGAACCTTGGTTCGGTCAGGAGTGGATTACGGCAGCATAGTATATGGTTCCGCAAGGAAATCATATATTGGGCTGCTAGACACAATCCACCACCAGGGACTGCGCCTGGCCCTTGAGCCTCTACGTCGAAGCCAACGAACCATCAGTTAACAACAGGAGTATCAAACTGGCCATGCAATATGTAGTCAAGATAAAAACTAATGCATTGAATCCTGCACACAATTGTCTATTCAAGCAACATGACAAATCCAGGTATGAAGCCACTGAGGCTCTGAATGAAACCTCATTTGAAGGCCTTGGGCATGGATTTGGATGTGTGGGAGGATGCCAAAGTCCCAGAACATCCCTTGTGGTCATTGAGGAAGCCATCGGTTATCCTCCGACTCACCAAACTGAGGAAGTCTGGGACACATCCACTCGAGTACCAAGGACTGCATGCAGAGATTCAAGGCCAGTTTGCAGACCGACTTTCCATATACACTGATGGTTCGAATACCCCAACCTGCAAGGTTGTTTAAAGGGTCTCCCGTATCGCGATATGTATGTGGCAGGTGCCATGTTAATATTAGAAGGCGATGTGACCTTACAGCGTGTGGTAATTGGTGTATCCATGTCTCCTCTATATGTCAGCGATTTGGGACATTTATAAACGTATTTTCTGTTTCGGCGCAAGATGTTGTGTTCTTTATTAATTATTTTATAATCTCTTGGACCAGGTGTGTGTGTCCCAACGATTGTATCGGATTTCCATTCATTTTTATGATTCCTATACCTGATATTATCACCTGTGCTGAGAGGTGGCAGGGTGTTTCCTGCCTTTTTGTCAAAGTATTTTTTCTGTCGTTGCTGATTCTTTTGCATTATGTGTAATTTTGAACCTTGTATGTGAGGCATGAGACTAGCATCAAGCAAAGATAACCGGGTTCGTAACTTCCTAGACATCAATAATTGGGCTGGCGATGCACCAATACCTCTGTAATTTAGCAGGCCTAGTTGTATGTCTCCCCCATCCCTCGGCGCCTTTTTTATCATTAATTTAATTGTTTGCACAAACCGTTCAACTTGACCATTGCTTTGTGCGTGCATGGGGTTGGTATACACAGGTGTGAAGTCATATTTCTTAGCGAAATTTGTGTATTCTATGCTGTTGAATTGCGGTCCATTGTCTGATACCACGTAACGCGGAATGCCATACCATGCAAAGGTTTGTTTTAGCTTATCTATGATTTGTTTGCTTTATGTTTGTTGCAACTCGATTACCTCTGGGAACTTAGTGTAATAGTCAATTACCAGAATGTATTCTGTATCATTGACATGAAATAAATCTACACCTATCTTATAGAAGGGTATGTTGACAATTTTGTGATTTATTAAGGGTTCCTTGTGTTGTTGATTTCTAAATTCCTGGCAAACCGGGCATCTCGAAATAGTATCCTCTAATTGTTTGTTAATGCCAGGCCAGTAAACGGTGTCACGTGCTAACTGTTTACATCGGATGATCCCATAATGTGACTCATGTATTGTAAGTAGTACCTCTGGTTGCATACAATGTGGAATTATTATTTGATCACCTTTCAGGACCAAACCCTCATTTGTTGTAATCTCCCGACTGTAAGTGCAATATGGTTTTACATTAGGTTGTATATCTCTTTCGTTATCTGGCCATCCATTAACAGTGTAATTAATTACATCTTGTAATGTCCTGTCAGTATAAGTTGCATCTCTTATGCGTTGTACGAGATTGGTGTCCATACCCACGGTGGCTACGGACATGTCTCGATCGAACAGATCGTTTGGTTCGGTATTGTTGGTATGTGCCCTTGACAGTGTATCTGCAAAGTAGAGTGGGGGGCCCTTAGCATATACGACCGTTACATTATAATTTTGTAATCGCATTCGCATGCGTTGCATTCTAGCCGATAAGTTGTGGATGGGCTTAAGCATAATAGATACCAGTGGTTTATGGTCTGTTTGTACTACTATTTCATTACCAAAGATATACTCATGAAATTTGTTACACCCAAAACAAATGGCTAGAAGTTCTTTCTCTATCACGGCATAGCTAACTTGAGTTGCATCTAATGCCTTGGATGCCATGGCAACAGGATGATCGTTTTGCAATATAGTCGCCCCTAGTCCATATTTGGATGCGTCGACCTGCAATATTATTTGTTCCTTACGATCGAAATATTGTAGAATGGGTGCATTGGTTAACAATGCTTTGAGTTCCTGAAATGCTTTTGTTTGAGGGTCACCCCAATGCCATGCTATATCTTTTTGCAATACTGTTCGTAGCGGTTTAGTTATGTTTGCCATGTTTGGTATGAATTTGCTGACGTACCCCATCATGCCCAAGAATCTTTGAAGAGCAGGTTTATCAGTGGGGTCTGGCATGTCTACAATTGCTTGCACTCTTTCTTTCTTGGGTTTAAGACCCTTTGCCGTAATCAGATGACCAACGTAATTCACACTGGTCTGACATATCTTGGACTTCTTTGGATTTAATTTAAGATGTACTTCCCAAGCACGAGATAGGACCCCTTCTAAACTAGTGTTATGTTCACTTATTGTCCTGCCATGAATGAGAATATCGTCAGAAATGACATGAACGCCTGGTAAGTGTTGTAGCAGATCGTTCATCTCTTGCATAAAAATATCCCCTGCCGTTTGGATCCCAAATGGTAATCTAGTATATCTAAAATGACCCCAAGGAGTGTTGAATGTACATAGTTTTGAACTGGCTTCATCCAACTGGATCTGCCAGTACCCGCTGTTAGCATCGAGCACCGAAAAATACTTGGCTCCATGGATTCGAGCCACAACCTCCTCCACTGTACGTATGGGATAGGGGCCACGTAAGATCGCCTTATTTAGTTTTGTTGGATCTAAACACACTCTGATTTTTCCAGGCTTCCGTACTATCGTTATTGAACTGACCCATGGGGTCGGCTCAGTTTCTTTGACAATTACTCCTAACTGTAGCATACGGTCTAATTCCTTTTTAACCTCATCACTAACTGCTAAAGGGATGCGACGTGGAGGGTCAATTACTGGGTATACATTATCATCAATATGAATGGTAGCATTTACTTTTATTAACCCCAACCCAGAAAATACATCAGAATATTTATTTACCATATCCTTGGCAGTGTCCTCAGTTGCAACAGCATCACATTTCCATTCTGTAACCTGGGCTAACAGTCCTAACTCGACACACGCCTCTTTCCCAAGGATAGCGCTTCCCACATTCGTCACTTGAAAAAGTATGTCACGTCCTTTCACATCCAGCAGAATCTGTCCCATCGGTGTAATCCATTGGCCATTGTACGTCACCAGCCGACAACGCGAAGGTTGTAAATGAAGCTCCGTCATCCCGTCGAATATCTTGAACGGCAGGATATTTGCTTCTGAACCTGTGTCCATCTTGAATGAAACATCAAACCCTCCAACACGCACCGTCGTATACCAAAGATTGTCAGAGCTCTTAGTGTCACAACATACGGCCCCAACAAACAAATCGTAGTCTTGGTTACTGTTACCATGCAAACGGTCACCGGTCTCTGGGTCAATGGCCATTTCATTTACTGTATTACTGCGCTGCTGCTTTGTACGACAAACTTTGATAAAGTGCCCTATCTTTCGACAGCCAGCACATTCTTTCCCTCTGGCCGGGCAATTTCCTCGGGGATGCTGATATCCACAATTTCCACACGTAACTCCTGCAGAATTTGACTGACGAAATGGCGTTGCCATCGACCTCTTCCAAATCAGCTTGTAAAAATATACGGATTTTCGGTTAAGAATTATATATTGGCAGAGAGCATTATTAGTCTTGGGCGACGGAGTGGGGACGATGTTATATAAACTAAAAGTAATAATATCCCACTCCCATTATGACATGATATAAGCTGTGTGAAATATATGTTCATATTATGCCTGAGATTAATGAAGAGATGTTCCTATATAAGAGGCAGTACATGATTGTTGAAATATTTCTCTATGCATCCATAAAGAGTGCAATTGGAGAAAAGACCATTTTAACAGAGATCTATTGTAACTGTATAACTACCTGCCCCCCCCTGCCTTGACCACTGGGCTGGTCACCAGCCTAATTTGCATATACACACAGGGCACCACCTGCAGCTGGGTTGAGTGACAGCTACCCCTACTGGGGGAGGGTGCCACCCACCCTGACTGTGGAGGTGCCTGATTGGCTGGCTGGGGACTGCCCAGTCACCTGCATCCCATTGGCCCTCTGACCACACTAGCCTCAAACCAAGATCTTAATTCTAGACTCTGCTTCAGACCCCCTGGAGAGAGATCACTCTACTCCTGGCTCTGGAGTGAGGCACACCTACTCTGGAGCAGGAACCCCAGACACTCTGTCTGATGCTGGCTAAATTCACATATTCCAATTGAGTGTGAACACAGACATAGGACTCCTGTCCCATGTGCTGTGGACACTGCTTTTGATACAGGCTAAAGTAGTAATGAGATACTATGTGGCTAGAAGGCAAGGGGTGTGGATGATAGGTCACTGGTAGGTGGACAGGAGTTGGTGTTAGTAAAGCACAACTTCTCCACTGTTTATCTGTGTGACTTGTCTTCATTCTTCCTTAGCATTGGTTAATGAGTTGATAGATAAGTGATATGAAGGGGAGAGTTTCTGTGGTATTATCTGGTGTCCCAAACGTGGCCGGGCATCCAGTAATATTATAGTGGTGACCGCGACGAAGCTCTGAGACGATTCTCAGACATGACAGAAGAACTTGTGATGACGACAAGAACACCCGTGATGACGACACACATCATCGATGGTCAGGTAGGGTCCAGTTTTGTGCTGTTACCACTTGTTTTGGGACGTTGGGGCGTCGAGATGGGGGTGAGACACTGTGTACCGCTATTTGTAACGAAATTGATGCATGTGTGTCCAGATGTGTGTGTTTTGATGCATGTGTGTCGAGATGTGTGTGAAGGAGAATGTGTGGCGATATATATGTGTTGATATATAGGTGAGTGTGAAATGTGATATATATATATTTTGTAATATGTATCTAACAAAGGCACACACAAGGAGGCAAGGATCATCACAAAACACAGCATGCACAATGCCAGCACTCACACAATACATAAAACGAAAAAGAAGGTTGTTGAATGTATGAACGTTGATATATATGCTCTGTATATATAGTGGGTGAGAAATTAAGGGAGGAGAAAAATAAGAAAGATTAGGGTGCTGGTACGTTCTGTGTGAGGCTAGTACGTTCTGTGTGAGACTAGTACGTCTGTGTGAGGCTAATACGTTCTCTGTGAGGCTAGTACGTTCTGTGTGAGGCTAGTACATTCTGTGTGAGGCTAGTACTTCTGTGTGAGACTGATAACAGTTGGTTTGTTTTAATATTTGTATTATTAAGTCGGGTAGAGTCCGTTTTTCCTCCGGTTCTGGCCCGATATATAGAATTATATGTAAACTAAGAGTTAAATAAGGGTGGGCGCGCGACGGTAACTTCATATCTAATCCAAAAGCGATTAGGGAAGGCCGTGGTGTGCGCGGCGCCGACGGTTCGGGTTAAAGAACGATATAAATTTATATATAGTTTGAAATTCGGGAAGGCCGTTGCGTGTGTGCGCGACGCCGCCAGCTCTGTGTTAAAGAACAATATAGATTGATGTATTGTTTGAAATTCGGGAAGGCCGTTGTGTGTGTGCGCGACCCCGCCAATTCTATGTTAAAGAATAATATAAATTGATATATAGTTTGAAATTCGGGAAGACCGTTGTGGGTGTGCGTTTTGTAAGTTGAAACCGCCATAGCCACATGATAGCCCAATGCACAAGGCGGAGCGAAATTGATATATTATTAAATTCGGCGCTCAGTCCGTTCTTGTGCGATTCGCGTTAAAATAACGTAGTTCGCGTTAAAATAATGTAATATTATAAGCTGTCGCGTCATTGGCGCCATTCGACGGTCGAAAGCCGGCGCCACACTGTCGACACACTCATCAGTCCTGATTCCGCTTTCGCACAGCTGGGCACCTTTATTTTCACTTAATCTGCACATTTGTATGCAGTCTTGTAGGGATAGTTTAGATGTTTGTAACAACCGATCTCGCAATGAATTATCCCTCACCCCACACACGATCCGATCACACAGCAACGAGTCTTCGATGACGTCATAACGGCACTGTGTGATCCTTGACTTGAGCTCTCGAATGTAAACATCCATATTTTCACTCGTTTGGTTGTACGAATTGAATTTGTAGCGGACAACCGTGATGTTACACTTGCCTTCACAGTACTGTTTGAATGCGTTGATCAACGGTCCGATCTTGTCTTTGTCCGAATCATCTATCTTTAATGTCGTATGAATCTTTTGTGCCTCACTTCCAGCGATGTGCAAGAACACGCAGCATTGCACCTTCTCCGATTTAGATGCGGCACCCGATGCAGTCGCATATATTTCGTACGACGTGATCCATGTCCTCCAATTGACGTCCATATTATCCTCCACATTCAGTGGGCCTGGTGGTCTTAATCCTGTTAAAGCCATGTTTAGGATTCCCTCTTAAACATCTGACACCATGTTACGTACGTGTGAACGCTGTGAGTTATGTGTTGGAACTGTTTATTGATCTCGACTGTTCCCGGCATGTCCTAGTCCCCACTCCATGGCAACTCTCCAGGATACACAACACTGGGTGCCTGGCCATGCCGGCATACAAGGAAACGAACGAGCTGATCGGGCTGCGAAGAAGGCCCTGAACTGTGATCTTGAACTGTGTCTGATCCCTCACTCCGATCTGAAACCACTAATGGCCACCCACATAAAATCCAAATGGCAACATGAGTGGGATGAAAACATTAATACACTTAAAGAAATTGAACCATCTGTGGGAAAGCCACCACAGACTCATGCGGGAGGTCGGCGGGGTCAAGTGGTCCTTAGCCGCTGCTGTATTGGCCACTCGTGGCTTACACATGCTTTGCTGCTTGATTTGTTGTCCCTGCCCCAACAGTTCTACACTGCAGACAGTATGCCTGACCTTTTTACTAAAGTAAAACAGGAAACATTTTTTGCCTTTTTGATGGCAGCTGGACTGTACCACCTCATATAGTTCACTAAATAGATTCTATCAATTATTAATAAAACTTGTCTTTTTCTATGGGAATTTGTTTCCCTTGACCACAAATATATGATTGTGAGCTTTCTAATTTAAAGTGTCTATTGGCACATTTATTGATTGTCTACTTTTACATGTAAAAGCAATGGTCTGAACAAAAACCAAACATTTCTCACCTTGAATATGGCTTATGCTGCCGACATGGCGTAAAGCAACCACCAATCAATCAATCAATCAGCTCTCCTACCCCACTCTGCCAGCGATGGCTGAGGAGTGTTAGTGTAAGAGACGGGTCACTTATTTATACCGAACCAACAGGTGGTCACGTGACCAGTCCTCCCCGCTAGTGCAGGGTATGTAATAGCCCAGCACACATGCCCTGTAGTCACTTGTCTTATATAAGTCTGACTTTGGAGATATTTAAAGTGAAATCTTGCAAAAGCAATGTTTATGAACACAGCGAAATATTGGATATCAAAGGCTTCAGCAGGAAGAGGTTCTGTGAAATGGACTCAGTATTTGCTTCTATCATCATTAAACCTGCTTCATGGACTCGGAAACCAGACGGGATGGCCGAATGAGGTAGAGCGTCTGTCTCCCGTGCTGGTAGATCGTGGGGTCGTGGGTTCAAACCCAGGTCAAGTCAAACCACTGACTTAAAAATTGATACTTGTTGCTTCCTAGCCAGGCGCTCGGCATTATTAGGACAGGGCAAGGAGTGGTTGGGTCAGTGTCAGGATAATGTGACTGACTCGGATACCAGGTCATGGTGCTGGTGGCCTGGTTTCCCAGTGGGACAGCACTAAAAAGTCGCCATGAGTGCGCACTGTCACAAGTTGGTACTCATCCTGATATGACCTTAGATGTTGCCAAGACGTAAAACAACAACAAACAAACAAACATGATGGACTCGGTAATTGGGGTTTTCCTGGAACCCTAGTCCCCTTAGAGAAAGAGAAAAACAGGTTAATTATGATTATATTTGGTCATTCCGTTCTCGTGAGAATAATTAAAATTGATATTGACACCGAATGAATGTTGGTAATGATAACAGTGATTACGCAAAGTGCAGCTGGTGATCCTTTTTTTTGGACGGGACGGGGGTAAATGATAATTTTATTCAGCGAATAAATATATTTTTGTCAGCGCTGAGGCAGTGATGTTCCGGGCATATCATGTTACATTCACTCACGTGTATAATAGATTCCAAAAAGAGTGATACTTACCTGACTTCACCGACTGATGTTGGTAAACAAGATTACGAATTAATTTTCTCTGACATATCCTCATCCTGAGAGGCCATCATCACCTTCAACTTCATAGGTATATTGTAATCTTGATCACCAACTATCTCACAATGAAGGTCGACTGACAGACGTGACCAAACCTAGCTATTAGCCACGACACCACGTCATCTGTGTTTTCTCATCTGTATCTGTTGTCCGCGATAACCAGATCACACAGCTGTGTGCCAATTGGGGTTTTACGTCTTAGCAACATTTGAGGTTATATTAGGACTACCACCGACTTTTCTGACAGCCACAACCACCGATGTCGAATTTATAGTGCTGCGCCATTGGGAGACTAGGTCACCGGCACAATGACCCAATATCTTACTCAGTCATATTATCATTAACCTGATACTGAACTAACCAGTCCTTGGTATATCGCAGTACTGCCGAGAGCCAGGCTAGGTGAAATTATCAATTTTGTAAGTCCTTCCTTTGACTCAGCTGGGACTGCTTACCCAGTGGATATCTTACGAGAATATCTTACGAGATGTTTAGGACGAATCCCCTTCCCACACTTCCCGGAAGGCCCGGTGGTGGCGCCACCGCGCTTCCGGTTGGCCCACGGTACAGTGCAACTTAGTCAGGATCGAACCCTCCTCTATTCTTCGTCCCTTTATTTTCATATAATTCATTATGCACAATACATTAGTCTATGAATATGTGTATATGTTTATATATATTTATAATGGTGTATAAGCATTATGTGAGTACAAAGGTGCAGACGGGGATTGTTATCAGGTGTAGGCGTATATTATTGTCACTGTACACACGCTCTGTGGGGTCTCGCGTCACCACCAGGCTCGAGGATGCGCAGTGAAGCGGGAAGTTGGATCCCACACGAGTGCTCATTGGTGGTAAATAATAATAATATTAATGCAAAGTTCGGTGAGGAAATGGGCAGATGCAGAATGTTGGCAGACCACCTGGAGGGAGAAGTGGGAAACAGAAAGGTGCCTGCCTCGTAGCAGATCAGTTCGCACCCCAGGTCGCTCACTGCCCCCATCAAGGAGCTCAAATAGCAGGTGGATGTTATCGTAGTTAATTGACATCTATCAGCACAATTACAATTAGAGTAGATAAGAATTACGATTACAATACAATTACATATTTAATAATATGTGTATGATAACTTGATACATCGCAAATAATGTGGAACTTATTGCTACCATACATTTATACATGTATAATTCTTATACTTACAATATAGAGACACACATAATTATATATAGAGTGAGAGCGTGCGCTTACCTGCGAATTACGAATCGTGTATCCAGGGTGGTGTAACGGATTCCATGAAGCGTTGTATCTTGGGTAAAGTCCTTTATTAACTTAATCCAACCATCCGAAGGCGGCTGGGGCGGCTTCTGATTGGTCGATGGCGCCGGCACCTGTTGGGCCCAAAGGAAACTTCGTTATTATTACTGATGCTATCAATTGTGGCGTTCTCTGTGGTGGAGTGGTTAGAGTGTCTGACTTTTTTCTAGGTCAGACTCCTAATCTGAGGGTCGGTGGTTCGATTCCCCATACCCCCAGCTCTGCCAATTTGGATTTCCACTGCTGTGTATAACTTACAGCATCATCAAAGGTCGGTTGCTCTCATACCATGTCTATGTGGTGTGGGAGGTTAAAAGTCCCTTGGGTCGGTAAAAGTGTAGGCTCAGGCTTTCTATCGACCAGCAGTGGAATGAGGAAGACCAGTCGTCTATGACTGAAATTTCCCCTGCTTAAACAACTAATGGACCAAAAAACAAAAAAAACAAAAACCAAAAAAAAATTTTGCATAGTAATCTGATGTGACCTAATACCCCTGGCACACTACGACATAACAGGCCAGCAAGTGGGAATTTAAAATTCACTTATTTAGGTCAAGATATGTCAACATTCTTGGCGTTTCAGGGCCAAGTTTGACGTCAGTGCAAGGTAGTGGACGCAGGTGAAACGTCGATCCAATGTACTGGTAATGCACATCAATGCATGAGAACATTAAAAAAACACTCAAGGAACACTCTAGGAATGCCGGTGAACGTTATATACGTTATTCGATCACCAGAAGTATGCCTTATATGTTAAATATGTCAAAACACGGTGGAGAAATACCAAACGTACGTTATCCATACATTTTCAATACATTATCAATACACACACTGTGTGTTTCTGCTGGCTTGACTTATGCCTGAAGTAGTTCAATGTATGTATAATGTATGTATAATATATGTCTAGTGTATCTGATGTATGTCTAATGTACACATAGAGTATGCTGACATATAATCCACACATTGTCTTACATTGTTGTAAGTCAAAAGTTTGGGTAAGTCCAAAACCTTGACGAGTGTCGACATAACACAACATAACTCGACGTAGGCCTAAGATACCAGTAACGTAACCCGACGTACCTCAATGTGATGACCAAAATTCATCTACGTCGGCTCACGTTGGCACGTTACGTCGTAGTGTGATAGGGGTATAAGAGAGATGATGATGATTGTTGATGGATGCTTGAACTGTGTGCCGACAGCAAGGGCCCATATTCATGGCAAAGATTTACTCGTATCGGTTTTGTCAGTTTTGGCAATCACATTCATGGATCTACATTGAAATGTACGCAAAACTCTGAAATCGTCAAATTAATGTCAAATGACAGCATAAACCATCTCAGATGTAATTTTGAAGTGGGTAGACTCGTGTCAACTGCCAGCGAAGTCTAACTCGCAAAAGAGGCAAAATTACAATAGGCGATGCACACGGGTGGTTTCTAAGTACTCTAAGATTTGTTTCTGGTGTAAATTGGTAAAGAGGAGAGAAATAGTAGCAGTGTTACGGCAGTAGCTGTTAGGTTCAAGGTGTTTGGGTTGAGGTCGGAGGGTCACCCGTATGTAACAGTCTGGCATTCACCGGAGCCAACCCTTAATGGGGAACACCTGGAAGGGAGGCAGGTGTGGGACATGACGAATCCCTCCCGTGTGGAGATCAAACCAAACTGCCAAGATCAAACAAAGGCACTTGTTTTACAGACCCCTTATCTTCCATATATAAACCAAATAATAACAGTGTAAGAAGAAACTATCAAGCATTTAGTATTTAGCATTTAGCAGCAACTCTGGCGCACAGGACTTCACCAGACGCGGTGGCCGAAGAGATAAAGCACAGGCTTCCCATGCGGAAGGTCGGGAGTTCGATTACTGGCTGACTCAAATCAATCACTTACAAAATGAATGCTGGTCGCTTCCTAGCCTGGCGCTCAGCATTAATAAGATTGGGCAAAGACTGGTTGCCACAGTATTAGGATAATGTGAATGTGTCGGATATCGGGTCATGGTGCGGTAGCCTGATTTCCCAGTGGGGCAGCACTATACATTTACTATGAGTGCGCGCTCTCACAAATTGGTAACTATCCCAATACGACCTTAGATGTTAGTAGGATGCAAACTCCAACAAGCAAGCAACCACTGCTGCTAGGTGCTAGAAGAGTGACCTAATTCCTGCTTTCCATCTGGTTACTAGGTATGTATGTAACTCCTTCACTTTGTTTACGTCAGGTGGTTCAATTGCCTGGCTACCATTGGCACCTGTCCAACCTGGTTGGTTGAATGTAGGTCATACATCATTACTGACCCACTTTAGGATGTTCAGGTTAGGTACTCAGGTCCACAATCCCTTATCCGAAATCCTTGAAGCAAATTGTGTTTCAGAATTCAGAATTTTGGGATTTCAGAAAAAGCTAGCACTCCAAATTGATGTGGACTTGTCAGCACTGGGTAACCAAGCCTTAACACTGCAGTAAAATGAATACACACATTATGTAGGATAAATAATTACTACAAATAGTATTACTGTAATATGTCGATGAATGAAATAGTGGGATCATTATAGACCAGAGCTACTCTGGTTTACTTCATTTCCAACAAAACGTTTGATAAAATTAAAGTATACAGAGCTTCTAAATATTCGTCAGTGGGTTTGGATGGAACGGGACTCGTGCTTAGGAAAAGGGGTACATTTACATTTACATTTATTAACCCATGAAATAAACGATGACTCAAATAACATGGACAATTCACGGTTGAGACTTGCCAACTACATGAAACGACTACAAACCTTATTATAGCAACCTGGCGCCCCCTGTTCTAATCTAAAGGCCCTGTCACACTACGACTTACCAACATCAGTGTAGGGAGAACATGAAAAACGTGGAACTTCTCAGCGTAGTATGCAAATTTGGGCACAAGTTGAACATGGATACAGCATAGTTGACCAGAGCATAATGTCGGTAAAGCGTAGTGATAGCATCATTCAATGAGAGAGGACAACATAATTATGCTCACGGAACGTTATGTACATTATTCCATCGCCAGAACTATGTTGCTTTACATTATGTGACGTTACATACGTCATGACACGGTGGCGAAACGCTGAACATATGTTGGAAGTACGTTCGGCGTACGTTCTCCTGACGTTCTCCTAACGTTCACATTATGCCGCATGGACGTTTCCACCGGTTTTAATGTGGGTCAACATAGTGGAACGTCGTGGAATGTAGTGGAACATAGTGAGCAGCATTTGACTAACATCCATTTAACATCATTGACGTTCGCCGAACGTGTACAGAACGTACGGTGAACATAAACCCTTACCTTTGAGTTACATCGAAAGTTTTGAATAGGTTCAAAACCTTGACACGTGCTGATGTAACACGACGTAATGTGACATAGGCCGACATCAGTCTAACATCATTCTGACATCATCATAACGTAACCCAACATACGCCAACGTAATGACGAAATGTGAGCACGTCAGGCTTACATTGGCTTGTTACATCGTAGTGTGACAGGGGTATCAGCCACCACGCAAACATTAGCTCAGCGACCGGCCAGCACCGACCGTACGGTGGCGCCACCTGGAGAAGGCACCCGGCAATGGCAACTAAGCTAACTACAAAGACACTGCTAGGCTGCTAGGTGGCGACACAAGGCCTTCCCGCCATTCCAGGCACATGACCTAACAAACGATTAAAAGCCTCCCACAACCATTGAAGCCGCCATCATCAACACATCACCACCCTTTTTTCACCCACCCACCCACACCGCTGAGAAAAGACTAAGCAGTAGGGATGACAGTTTAAGTCACACCCAGTCACACCACAATGAAGACAGACGACACAGGGAGCAGATGCCCAGCGTTCCGGTTAACCATTGTGTAACACTTACTGAGGCCTTCTGAGATGAAATCCACCATTATAACCACCACTGTCTCCGCATTTGTCAATTGGTCCAGAGTAGTGTGTCAGTTCTTACTCGACCGTGTACACGCCCTCACTTCTTACATCAGCTGTTCTTTCTTTGTCAATGAAAAGACTAAAGCAAACATAAGGGCCTACCCATGTCTCTGCGCACCATGACCGTTACATATGACAGTAGGCTGACCTGTGTATCCCCTTCTCACGGGGATTGACCCTACAACCGAGGTCCTGAATACCTAAGCAGTCACGTGGTCTTAGTAAAGCACTTAAGCGCTAACTCTAGACTAGGTTTGGGTCGGTGTCATCAGGTACTCACATCACACGCTGGACTTGGCATGGGGCGCTTTTAAGCCCCAGTTACACAAAGGTTTGCGAGTGCTTGCGACCACTTTGCGAGTAAAAAAGCCACAGTCACTGATGACCTTGAGACCAACGGAAACACAAGTTGTGACAAATAATGATCGGCGACCAGTGGGCGCCAACCTATGAAAATGCTTGGTGACGTTGCAACAATTTTGGTCATGAGGAGATTTTTGGAGCAGCAGCTGCAACCTCCTTGTGACCACTTCCTGTCCACTTTGCAACCATTTTGCGACCATTTGGCGACCGAGTTGCGACCACCTTGTGACCACCGGTTTTTGTGGTCACAGAGTGGTCGCAACTAGTGTGATTGGGGTATTAGCGGACGAGCTACAATGAATATATATTTTGTGTTTTGTCCACTAAATATTATTGTTACGAACAAATGCAAAAGACACAAAATGGGTTCTATATTTCATGTATCTACATATTCGTCTTTGGGTTTTGGATGCAACATAACTAAGCTTTGGTCATTGCTTACCCTGTTCAGTGAAGTTTGCGTCAGAGTAATGTCTACGAGACGTGAGCCGGGTTATCATGTTTGTTTAGTTTGTTGACACATTATTTTCTTTAAGAGATAAAAACTAAACACTGCTATTGAAATAGGCGATTGTCAACTCTGATCTATCCAATGTAAGCATTGTAATTAAATTCAATTAATAACGTGAGTGTTGGCAAAGTTTGCATATCACCGCCTTGCCCACCAATAAGTAAGAGATAACGACAAGCTGTGACCAATGGCAGAAAGGTGTGAAGGTCTGCTGGCCAATCGGATGGACGGAGAGATCAACTTCTCCGTCCACCTGGAGATGAGACCAAGGGGCAGAGAGATCAACTCATCCATTTGGAAATGAGACCAAGGTGCAAAGAGATCAACTCGTCCACCTGGAGCCGAGAGCAAGGTGCAGAGAGATCAACTGCTCCGTCCACCTGGAAACGAGACCAAGGTACAGAGAGATCAACTCATCCGTCTGGAGATGAGACCAAGGTGCAGAGAGATCAACTCGTCCACCTGGAGCCGATACCAAGGTGCAGAGAGATCAACTGCTCTGTCCACCTGGAAACGAGACCAAGGTGCAGTGAAATCAACTCATCCATCTGGAGATGAGACCAAGGTGGAGAGAGATCAACTCATCCTGCTGGAGATGAGACCAAGGTGCAGAGAGATCAACTCATCTGTCTGGAGATGAGACCAAGGTGCAGAGCGATCAACTCATCCATCTGGAGACGAGACCAAGGCCCAGAGAGATCAGCTCATCCATCTGGAGAGGAGACCAAGGTGCAGAGAGATCAACTCATCCATCTAGAGATGAGACCAAGGTGCAGTGGGCAGGGAAGGGAGGAGGTGTGTCCATTCCCACTGAATCACATGCAATGTGAGCATTGCAATCAATGTTGTCATACTGATTTTATATACTTCTAGAAGCTACGAATTAAAGTTGCACAGTCAGATGATTTTGAATTTCTGTCATTTTCTGAGATAAATGGATTAGGTTGATTGTACAAATCGACCTTACTTTAGCTTGAAGTAATTTTTATTTCAAATTGCTAACTTTTGAGATATTTGAAGTGCAAACATGCAACATTAATTTTGCTAAGCACGCCAAAACTCTGACACCCGATGCTTCTGCAGTAACAGATTCTATGAAAGTGCCTCAGTGTTTCCTTCTGTGCAGAGGAATTGTATAAATAAATATACCACTATTGAAGGTACATATGTAGAATCAAATGTAGATTATTATTTTGGTTTTGAAAATGTGATATTTTCATCGGACTATGAAACTTTAAATACTTAGCACTCTCATATAGAAAACAAGGAAGAAGGTAAATTGTCACACTGTTCCAGTCAACAATGTTGCATTCATCATGGATTTGGCTATTTGTCTTGTGTTCACTGATGTGTGGTGCGCAGTATCAAGTCCACATTCTAAAGGTCACTTGAGGTCATGTCCTGTAGCAACCTGAAGTCTTTGTGCTATGGTATACCAGGTGCTATTCCCAAGTCTTTGCACTATGGTATACCAGGTGATATTCCCAAGCATTTGTCTATGGTATACCTGGTGATATTCCCAAGTCTTTGCGCTATGGCATACCAGGTGATATTCCCAAGTCTTTGCACTATGATATACCAGGTCATATTCCCAAGTCTTTGCACTATGGTATACCAGGTGATATTCCTAAGTCTTTGTGCTATGGCATACCAGGTGATATTCCTAAGTCTTTACACTATGGTATACCAGGTCATATTCCCAAGTATTTGCGCTTTGGTATACCAACTGATATTCCCAAGTCCTTGCACTATGATATACCATGTGATATTCCTAAGTCTTTGCACTATGGTATACCAGGTGATATTCCCAAGTCTTCTCCATATAATATACCAGTTACAACCATGTGATACGTACCCTATATTATGCAAATTACTACCACATAGTGTTTACGTTATATTGTACCCAACAGTGCCACCTGATATTTTCCATATAGTACACCCCTTCCTAAACCCTGGTCTTTACCATGGAGTATACCCATCGGTTTTGCCTGATATTTCCCATACACTATATATACATAGTACTCTTGTCTCTTCCATGCACTATATTTGATGCGCGAGAAGGAAGAAAGCAAGGCGGGGGTGGAAGAAGGCGTGTTTATTATACGCCTCAGCGGAACATGTTAGGTACATATAAGCAATAAAGTATGACAGTGGTAAATGTACAGGTACATAGAGGATAAAGGGAAATGCACAGTGGTAATAAGGAAGTCCGGTTCAGTTAATTGTCAGCGGCGTGAGGGGGTGCCGAGGAGCCCTCCACCCTCGGGAGTGAGTAGTTTAGTGAGTGTCGGGTGGGTGGGCGGAAGAAAAGTGAAGGATAGCGGAAGACGGCAGGAAGGTGAGTGCCTGAGGAGAGCCGGCGGGCGGCCTTATAAGGGAGGAAGGAGGGGGGAGGGGGGGGGAGGTGCGAATGCTGACGGCCCGGGGGAGGGTGAGATGTGGCGAGCAGCGGGCGTCGGGCGAGGCGTGAGCGCCAGAACAAAGAGGGTGGCGTGGAAGAAGGGGGGGGGGGAGGGGGCGAGCCGGGGCTCGCCCGAGGTGAGCAGGCAGCGCCACAGCGCGGGGGAGGGTCTCCTCCTTCCCTCGCATCAAACGTAATGCTTCGCATTACGACCGATGCACGAGAAGGAAGAAAGCAAGGCGGGGGTGGAAGAAGGCGTGTTTATTATACGCCTCAGCGGAACATGTTAGGTACATATAAGCAATAAAGTATGACAGTGGTAAATGTACAGGTACATAGAGGATAAAGGGAAATGCACAGTGGTAATAAGGAAGACCGGTTCAGTTAATTGTCAGCGGCGTGAGGGGGTGCCGAGGAGCCCTCCACCAAAACGGCGGAGAGAGCTCGAGGGGCGCCCGAGGGCGCGAGGCGGGGCACGTATGCGTGCACGGCCGCGGAGGTCCAGGTGCCCTGCTCCATGATGTCACTGATGGGGACCCCGGCGTGCTGGCAGGCCTGGGCGGCGCCTCGGCGGAGGCTATGTAGGGTGAACGCCTCGGGCGCCGGCACCCCTTGGGCGGCGAGGGCCCCCCGGAGCAAGGCGGTGAGGGAGCGCGGGTCGAGGGGCCGGCCCGAGGGCATGATGAAGGCCGGGGCGTCCGGCACGGCGGGGCAGAGGGCGACGGCTCCGAACCAGGCCGCCACGGGGCAGAGGGCGGAGCCCGGGATGGTCGGGATGAAGAGGGCGACCGCGCCCGAGGGGCTGGAGATGGTTTTGGAGCTGCGGATCCTGAGGCGCAGCCCGCCGGGCGCGGAGCGGACGTCGTCCCTGGTGAGGGTGTGGGGGCCGCCCCACCCCTCGGGGCTCGGGGCCAGCAGGTTGGACTGCCGTAGCATCCCGAAGTACCCGAGGAGGAGTGCGGCCCGAGGAACGAGGGAGGCGGGGCCCGCTCGGGAGAGGTGGCTGATGATGAGGGCGAGATGCCGCGGCGTCAGCGGCGGCGCCTGCCGGGGGACGTGGGCGGCGGATCGTTCCCCGCCTCGGCAGACGTCCCTGGGGAGGCGGGCGTCGAAGCCCGAGGTGATGCCCCCGGCGCCCTCGACCCAGGAGCGGGCCCCCGAGACGGCGTTCTTGATGGAGGCAGGGGAGAGCCCGCGGAGGTAGAGTGCGGCGGTGAAGGCGGCCACCTCGAAGGGCGAGGGCGCGAGAGGATCGACGCCTCGGGCCACGGCGTAGGTGACGTACTCCTCGGCCTGGCGACGGCGGTTTTTCCAGGTCGCCGGGGCGAGGGAGGCCGCGCGGAAACGGGCGACGGCAGCTACTTCCTCCTCGGGGAAACCTAGAGGCCGGGGAAGAAAGGGAAGGCGTCATGGGTGATGTTGGCAGGAAGGAGGCCGAGGCGGCCCACCTCGGCGCGGGCCGTAGCGTCCCAGGGTCCCGGGAGGTGGGCGCGGCTGAGGGCGTCCGCGAGGAGGAGGTCCGCCCCGGGTTTATGGACGATGTGTAGGTGGAAGGAGCCCGTGGCCGCCATCAGCCAGAGCTCCCGGGCGCATGTCCCGAGGGTAGCGGCTCGGGCGCGTCCCGACTCGAGCGCGAGGGCGGAAGCCATGTTATCGGTGTTGACCATCACCGTCGCCCCCGCGATGTCGTCCGGGAGGAGGGCGACGACGAGGTTGACCGCCTCGAGCTCGTGGATCGTCGGGAACCGCGCCCGGAACGCCTCGGAGTACCCTCGGGCATAGTAGTGGGTGGGAGAGAAGGCCCCGCCCCCGGTGAGGCAGGAGTCGCACTCTATCACCCAGGGACGGCCCTCGGGAGCCCGGAGGAGGTGGAGGCCGTTGGAGATGCGGCCGTAGGCGGCAAACCACCTCAGGTCCCGGAGGGCGTCGTCGGAGAGGGTGAGGGTGGAGGCCCCGGAGCAGCCGCGGAGCGCCCCAAGTAGCCGGGCCATGAACTTGCGGCCGGGGAGCACACAGCTGCTCACGTGATTGAGGCGGCCGAGGAGACTGCAATTCCTGCTTCCCGAGGGTGGGGCGGGCGACGCGGGCGTCGCAGTCGTCGACGAGGGCCTGGATCTTGTCGGGGGCCACCCGGATAGTCATGGCCTCGCTGTCGAGGGCGAACCCTAGCCAGATGAGGCGGACAGCGGGGGGGGGTGACATTTTCCGGGTGCTACGTCGAGGCCGAGGGCTGTGGTGAGGGCGAGGAAGGCGTCGAAGGCCTTGCAGGCCTTTAGGTAGGAGCCCTCACAGCCGATGAAGTCGTTGACGTAGACGAGGGTATGGAACCCCTCGCGCCGGAGGATCCAGGCCACCGCCGAGGTGACGCGGACGCAGGCCGCGCCCGAGGAGCGGCAGCCGAAGGGGAGGGCGAGGTCAATATAGGTGCCCCCGTTGAGGCATATCCTGAAGAGGGGGCAGGAGAGGGGGTCGGCGCGAAGCTGACGGTAGGCCCGGGATATGTCCACCGACCAGACGTAGGCCCCGGTGCCCTCGGACACTAGGCGGCGGCCGACGTCGGCGACGGAGGGGAGGGTGTAGGCGTGGGGTTCCCCGAGGTACTCGCGCCGGGGGATGCCCGAGTTTACGCTGGCACCTCGGGGATAGGACAGGTCGACGACGACCCGCCTCTTGCTGGAGTCGGACTTGGGGCGGGTCATCATCGGGGAGACCTGGGTCCAGGGGGAGAAAGGGGGGACGTGGAAAGGGCCGATGAGGGCGCCGAGGGCGAGCTCGGTTTCGACAAAGGCCTGGATGTGAGGGAGGAAGTCGGGGGGCTCACGGTGGTTGGAGAATGAGGGCCGAGGGAGGGTCGGAGCGGTGTAATTGGCGGGAAAGCCGAACTCGAGGAGGTCGAGGACGGCCTTGTCAGGGTAGTCGTGGAGGCGGGAGCGCCATGCGGGGATGTGGAGGCCTGAGGGGAGGGGGATGCGGGCGGCCAACAAATTAGGGAGGCCCGCTTCCCGGAGGGCGGTGTAGGTGCGGAGGAAGGTAGGGTAGCGGTCCCAGGCCTCGCCGGAGGGGTGGGGCCAGGAGGCGAGGATGGTGGGGCGGTAGTGGTGGGGGGTGGGGCCGCAGGAGGGGGCGGCGGGGAGGGTGGCCTGGAGATCGGGGTCGATGACATCGACGGTGGGCTCGTCAAGGGAAGGGCGGGGGGGGGGGAGGGTGTTTGAGAGGGCGGGGTTCGGGGGAGGAGGTGCGGCGGGGGTGGGCGAGGGGGGCAGAGAAATCGCGGGCGGTAAGGGGGGGGTCGGGGGGCGGGTCGGGGGTCGGGTCAGGGGGGTCGGGGGGGCAGAGGAAGGCGGTGTCGCCAGGGTCGAGGTGGACGTCTGGGTCGAGGATGGTGGGCGGCTGGCGCCGGGCGGCGGTAGGGGCCTTGATGAGGGGGCACTGGGGCCGGGTGGCGGTGGTAGCCTTGCCGAGGGGGCACTGGGGCCCGAGGCGGGAGTGGTTGCCGGAGGGTACGGCGGCGCCGGGGCGGCGGGCAGGCCGCGCCTCGGGCGGGTGGTTGGTGGTGTCCGGAGGGCTGGTGGCAGTGTGGTGGGCGGCTTTTGTGGGGTGGGTGGGCCGGTCTGGGGCCTCCGTGCCGGGGTGGAGGTGCCGGCTCTCTAAAAATCCGGCGAGGCGGGAGCCGCTGCCCGGGCGCGTTTTGCTAGACAGGCGTCCTCGCTGTGCCTAGTGAGTACCTTCCGCACATTGGCGCAGTATGCGCATGCGTGGAGCACTTTTGAGGCCCCCTGGCCGTGGACCTCCCCCGGGCCTGCGTGGGTGCAGGAGTTGGGGTCCCGGTTCCATGGGTAGCAGAGTGGGCCGTGGGTCTCCCTACTGTAGGCCACGCGTGTGTCGGTGTGGGCGCGGGGCTGAGGGCGGGGCTTTGCAGGGTCGGCGGGGCGGGGTTGGGTGGAGGTGGAGTGGGGGGGCATGGCGAGGGACTCCAGTCGCAGGAGGTTTATCGCTACTGGGTCGTGCCAACCGTGGGGGAGGGTACCATCCGCGATCGCGGTGAAGACCGCCTCCGAGTAGTGGCGGACGGTCGTCCAGGGATACACAAGGTTATCGCGACATATAGAAAGGATGTGGTGGTGGAGTCCCTGGGCGGAGTGGGCGGGGAAGTCCGGGTGGTCGATGAGGGTGAGGAGGGCGAGGGCATATTCGTCCTTGGACGCCTCCCCCCTCTTCACCGGCTTCTTCTCGGGACCTCGCCTCACCAGATCGGAAGGAAAAATATAATTTGAAGGGATACCTTGGCGTCTGGTTGAGTGCCGCGCCTCGGCGGATGCCAGGATTTCCCTGACGGCGTCGGCCGTGGAGGCGGGGTTGTGGCGGGTCTCCTCCTCCTGGTAGGCCAGCGACGCGACGGGCTGCACTTGGGGGAGGAGGTGGCGGTACCTCCCGTACTCCGGGTGTGTTGCTCCGGGGAGGGCCGCCTGCGGCGGCGGCGGGGGTCGGGCCGCGGAGGTGGCAGGCGCCCGAGGCGTCGATGCGGCCGGCGGGGGCGCCTCTGGCGCGGGCCGGGTTCCGTTGGCGCTGAGGTGGTCAATCCGGGCGTGGAGGTCGGCAGTGGCCTGCCGGTGCTCGGCGTTGGCCTGGCGGTGCTCCTCGTTGGCCTGCCGGTGCTCTAGCTGCATCCTCTGGATAGCCTCCAGCACTGAAGAGGTCTCGGCGCCCGAGGAACGGTCCGAGGGTGCCGGGGGGGAGACCGAGACCGAGGCGGGCGACTCGTCCCTCCCGGGCGGCGCAGCTGGCCCCGGGGTCCGAGGGGCGGCCCGGGACCCCTTCCGTCCTCGTCCTTTTCCTTGTGGCATGTTTGTAGTAGATGCTGGTGTGGGACAGCGATCCGAGGCGTAGGCCAAACAGGAAAAGTGAAGGATAGCGGAAGACGGCAGGAAGGTGAGTGCCTGAGGAGAGCCGGCGGGCGGCCTTATAAGGGAGGAAGGAGGGGGGAAGGGGGTGAGGTGCGAATGCTGACGGCCCGGGGGAGGGTGAGGTGTGGCGAGCAGCGGGCGTCGGGCGAGGCGTGAGCGCCAGAACAAAGAAGGTGGCCTGAAAGAGGGGGGGGGGGCGAGCCGGGGCTCGCCCGAGGTGAGCAGGCAGCGCCACAGCGGCGGGGGAGGGTCTCCTCCTTCCCTCGCATCAAACGTAATGCTTCGCATTACGACCAAGCGTACTATTTTCTACCCACTCTCCTACATTATAGTTACCATATATTATACAAGTTAGTAATCCCTAGTATTTATTACATAGTACACCCAGTAGTCATACCTGACAATTACCAAAGATTGTACAAGTCATTACTCCCTAACCTTTGACCTATTTTAATCCAGTTAGTAGTATCTGGTCTAAACCATATCTTATACTAGTTAGTTCTACCTGATTTTCACCATTCACTATACTAGTTAGGATTCCCGTCTCTTTGCAGTACATTATTCCCATTACTATTCTCTGTCCATTACCATATATTATACTCATTGGTCCTATGTGATAGTTACCATATATTATACCTGTTCACGCTCCCTGGCCTTTACCATGTATTATACCAGTTAGTTTTACCTGATAGGTTATGACAGTTACTGAGCCTACTGCCGTCACTTTACAGCACATTATTCCTGTTAGTATTCTTTGGTCTTTAGCAAATTCTATACCCGTTAGCACTCCCTGGCCTGTACCTTGTATTATACCAGTTAGTGCTACAGAATAACGTATGGTAAAGACCACTTAGCATTATAGCAGTTACTATGCCCATCTTTTTACAATAGACTATTCCCGTTAGAATTATCTTGCCATTACCCTATATTATACTCATTGGTCCTACCTGATATTTACCATATAGTATACTCATTGGTCCTATGTGATAGTTACAATGTATTATACTCATGGGTCCTACCTAATATTTACCATATATTATACTCATGGGTCCCACCTGATAGTTACCATACATTATACTCATTGGTCCTACCTGATAGTTACCATGTATTATACTCATTGGTCCTACCTGACATGTACAATGTTACAATGTATTATGCTCGCTGGTCCTATCTGATAGTTACAATGTATTATACTCATTGGTCCTACCTGATATTTGCCATGAATTACACTCATTGGTCCTACCTGATATTTGCCATGTATTATACTCATTGGTCCTACCTGATATTTGCCATGTATTATACTCATTGGTCATATGTGATAGTTACAATGTATTATACTCATTGGTCCTACCTGATCGTTACCATATATTATACTCATTGGTCATACCTGATATTTACCATGTATTATGCTAGTACTCACTGACCAGACCGCCATATGACCCAAAAGGAGATCACATTAAACGCGGATTAATTAGCTGCGCAAACATCGGTGTGCGTTGTCCCTCCCACCATAACGTGTTAATAATATCTGCTCATCCTTAGCTTGTCAACCGACACATCTTTGCATGTATTATCGCTCAGTGGGCCACTGTACTAAACGTTCACTGACTAATGCCCCAGTCACACGAGAGCCAGCGTCCATCTCCGACCTCCTTATGACCAAACGGTTTCCAACCTCCGAGCTTCACACTCGATACATTGATTCAAAAATGCTGTCCAGGTTGGGTGTCGGTTTGGGTTTTGCCGTCCGCTAGCGACCTGGCAGAGCGGGCTCGTAGCCCTGGTGCCGACCGCTCGTAACCTTTCGCCGACCTGGTACCTGCCACACTGTGAGCATGGCATTACACGTGGGGATGATCAACTAGTAGTAGTACAATGCCGCAATTTAGCTGACAATTCCCAACCGAAGAGATTATCTTTCTGACACTCCTTGTCAACCCGTCTCTTAAATGTCTCACCCACACCTGCCCCCTTCCCTCTCCCCCCCTCCCTCTCCCCCTTCCCTCTCCCCTATCCCACCCACACCTCCCCCCTTCGCTCTCCGCTCTCCCACCTTCACCTGCCCCCTTCGCTCTCCCCCCTTCCCTCCCCCCTTCCCTCTCCCCTATCCCACCCACACCTCCCCCCTTCGCTCTCCGCTCTCCCACCTTCACCTGCCCCCTTCGCTCTCCACCCTTCCTCCCCCTTCCCTCCCCCTATCCCACCCACCACCTCCCCCCTTCGCTCCGCTCTCCCACCTTCACCTGCACCTTTGCCTTCTCCCTCCCCTCTACACCTTCCCTCTCCCGATCCCACCACACCTGCCCCTTCCCTCTCCCCTATCCCACCCCCCCTGCCTCCCACTCCCCCCCCCTCCTCCCCCCTCACCTACCTGTGTGCGGCGGGCTGCGTTGGCGGGCCGCGGTCACCCCTCCCCCTCCTCCCCTCTCACCTACCTGTGTGCCGGGCGGGCTGCCGTTGGCGGGCCGCGTTCCCCCCGCCCCATCCGGCCCGCCGTCCCAGGGCCCGTCCTTCCACTCCTTCCTCCGGTAGAGCGTGAAGTTCTCCATCCGGTCTGCGCGCTGCTTCACGGCCGAACGGGGGCACAACGCCCGCTGAACCAGCAGCAGAACCATCCGGAACCAGTGACCGGAACCGGAAACGCCTCACCACTTCCGGTGAATGAGTGGATATCGAATGTGGTGTGCGCGCATGCGTTCTGCTCTTTCGCAGTTAACCGTGACTTTTTATTTGATTAAAAACTGTGTTAGAACTAGTGCACCTGAAAGTGCGGTTGTAACTCTGCTCACAAGAAGCTCTTAATTAATGTGTGCAACGCTCTCTGGAGTAGTCTGAGCGGGACATAGCTCAGGCGGTAGAGTGTCCACATGTCATCCTATCGATCCTGCTCAGTGGACTTAGTTGCGGTTTGGGTTATTTTCCATCCCAACCAGTGGTCCACAACTGGTTCATCAAAGGATGTGGTATGTGCTGTCCTGTCTGTGGGAAAGTGCATATAAATGACCCCTTGCTGCTTATCGGAAAGAGTAGCCTATGTTGTGGCAGCGGGTTTCCTCCAAAGAAATATGTCAGAATGACCGTATGTTTGACATTCAATAGCCGATGATACAAAAATCAATGTGCTCTAGAGGCGTCGTTAAATAAAACACACTTTCTTTTCTGTCTGTAGTAGGTCCTCACCTGTGCTTAGTTCCAGCTTCATTTCATACACATTAATATCATACAATATATAGCACACGGAGTCCTAGAATCCTCCTCTGAAGGTTTCACAGTGACACCAATCGCCCTCCTTCTGAGATCAGCTGTGACCGCAATGCACTCGTACCCATTGGTACGGCAGAAATAACATGGATACACTGTATTAGATATGTTGACTATGTTCAATATATAGACGAAAACATAACACTTATTTAAAATGTGGAACTCCCCGATTTTACACCAGAAACAAGTTTACAGAAATTATTGATAAAGGAAATCAATCCGTATGGATTATGACCACTACTGCACAGCGGTGAAAACAAGTGCATGCACTTAACCGTTATGACCACAATAAACAAACAATCGCTGATACAAAAAAACATGAGTATATCTGTACCCTATCATCTATATCCCCTTGACCCTTGATCATCGATCCTTGACCATATGGCCACACAATTGTCTCATTGAAGCAGCTCTTTAAAAGACGCGCCACTTGCAGTATTAGGCCAACATGGGTTTAGATTCAGTCCGTTGAAGACAGCTACTACTGTCTATGTTATACATAGTTCTTGCTTCCGTTCATTACCTGACTCCCCATGTTTGCGCATGCGCAGAGCCAACGCGAACCGGATGCACCGGCACGGAATAGGGTCACGAAGGTCAACAAAACAAGACTCGGGTGCAGTGTGACTCGACGGTCACACATAGAGACGCAACCACAGCAGTGGCGCTCTATCTGCGTTAGTCGATGATTAGCGCCACAACAGCCTCTGGTGGGCAAATGGGGAACTATACTTGCACGTGTGCCACTGCAGGAGCTGCCACATGTAAACTACGATGTGGAAGCAACCTTGAGCAGGCTTTTTGTTTGGTGCAGGAGTTGATTAAGTAGGGGACATTTCAATTGTGGACGATTCGTCTTCCTCATTCCACTGCTCCTTGCTATATCCTAGTAATGTTGAATGCAAGGCTAGGTTACCACAAGTATACATTTGTAAGTCATTGGTTTGACTCGATCAGGGTTTCAAAGACTACCATCTAGAAGACTAGATATTAGACTACCGATCTTAGACTAGCGATATTGACTTATCGATTCTAAACTAGTGATCTCATACTAGCGAGTATATTATATATATATATCAATTATATATATATGTGCCATATAATCCATTCTGAGAGTATCAAGGACCACCACCATCAGTTACAACAACCTGATAACAGTTATTATGTGCAGATATCAGCGATTAATTCCTTGTCCATCCAGGGCGGCGCCACCTCCGATATATATAATATATAGATGCTGTTTAGACGAATCTCCTCAGTTCACCTTATCCGACACTCCACTGTCTTCTACTGGTTGTTCCATATTAACTAACACTCCTCTAGTCATCTACTAGTCAGGCCTTCTGCCTGGCCTGGTGGCGCCACCTTGCTGTGTCTTGCTCGCCGACATTCGGCTCATACCTGTACTACTCGCCCAACGTGCCTATATCCTATATGCCTTACTTCCCCCCTCATCACCTGTATATATAATATCCCATATATATCCAATATATATCGGAATCACATGTGTATTTTGTACAGGGTCCACACACAACTCCATGATGTGTGTATCAATAATCCTTATCAATATCCTTATCAATAATCCTTATCAATATCCTTATCCACACAGTTCATATATCCCACACTCTGTGTGTGCAATCCTAAACAATCCAGGTAATAAATGCTCTCTCTGTGCGCGCGCCTATGAGTGGGGTTTCCCATTGTAAAACACGGGCGACCTCCACTGTATTTTTTTGTTTCGTTTTTTTGTGTGTGATGGTTTATTTACCCTGTCCATAACGAGTAAGTCATATGGCAGCTTGTTTGCATCGCTGAAAAGCAATAGTCTCCATTTGGTAGTTGGCTTGTCATCTTAGATGCTCCCAGTAAGAGTATCGATGTGGACATGGTGGCTTGTTTGCATCGCTGAATAGCAATAATCTCCATTTTGTAGTTGGCTTATCATCTTAGATGTTCCCAGTAAAAGTATCGATGTGGACATGGTGGCTTGTTTGCATCGCTGAACAGCAATAGTCTCCATTTGGTAGTTGGCTTGTCATCTTAGATGTTCCCAGTAAGAGTATCCATGTGCACATCGCAGCTTAGTTGTGTGTACTAGTGTGCTAATGCTCAGACGGCCTGTAAGTGGGGTTTCCCATTGCAAAGCACGGAGGACCTCGATTGTTGTGACGCTGGTTCAATTGGGATCCGTCCGACTCCTTGCTAAAAAGCCCTCGGGCTGTAAAGCGAGCTATGACAATTCAAACTGACCCCCAACCAGGACAATGCGCTAACTACGAGGCGCTACACTGGTCCCGTTGCACCTGGTCAGCCACGGCCACACTGTAGCAATAGGGGGGGTTGAGTAGCACAATGGTACCAGGAAGTCCCCAAACCATCAGCTGTTGGCGCCACTGAATATGACAGGCGCGATTTACTAAGTCAATCCAACACCTCTTTCAAATCTGCGAATATATAGTAAACAGCATACAAAGCCAATTAAACCCACAGGTAAAAAGGTCACGATGCGCTATGCACTCAGAGCAATGTTACATGCAATTTGTGAAAAGGATTTAAGACAAATGCATGTCGCGCTGACACAAGCTGGTTTTGGGGAAAGCTCCTCATTCTTTTCCCCTTCGTAGGCCATCCTACACAGGCGTCAACTCAAAAATGCTCCCCTTTGTTTGTGCATTAGTTTATTAAGCTGGGCAAATGTCAATTGCAATCAATTGGTCTTCCTGATTCCACTGCGCCTGGCCAGGTAGTGAACCAAGCCATTCGAATCGGACAACCTGGCAAACTGGTAGGCGGCACTTAACCCATTCAACCATGACCGACCGATATTACAGCACATGGCTGCTTAGTTGGCACTTGCGAGCTCAGGTCCAACGTCCATGTTGACTGCTGGGGTTGTGTCAGATGACTGCCGCTAAACTCTTCCAATGTCGACAATATCGCACAATGTGCGCCAGGCCTCATTTACATGATGTACAGTATAGGTGCACAGATGACTTATAAAATTGATACTTGTCACTTCTTAGCCTGGCGCTCGGCATTAATAGGATAGGGTAAAGACTGGTTAGCTCAGTGTCAAGATAATTCAACCAACGCGACACAAGTACAGTATAAAGTGGCATTCATTAAATCTTTTTAACTTGTTACATTAGTCTTGATTCGTGAGTTTTTAAGCAACGATACGAGGATACCAGACACTAACCCAATGAACACCATATAGCTGGGTGGGAGGGACGGCAAATCTGAACCTTATGGATACGTCCTCCCAGTCCAGGTGCTCCGGTCGAAGTGAAGTGCTACGTCATCGATTAGTTATAAGTAATTTACGCCAGGTGGCAGCTCAATTGGTAGATATTATTAGTTCTCGGTTAGAATATAGATGGCACCAATGGTCTCGTCCATAGAAAGCAGTGTACATGTTTCGTGGGTTAAATTACACATGTTGATATCAACATTGACAATGTGACTGAGTGGGATATCAGGTCATGGTACCCATGGCCTGATTTCATAGTGGGGCAGCACTATAAACGATCGACCAAAATTGGGGACAGAAACTCAACTGATTCAGCCATCCAGTCTGGCCGCCTTAAACATGTGTAATTGTCGCCAACAGCTGGCTTCGTATCCACCATTTATGTATATGAGTATGCAAGTAGCAGAGGCCCGAGGAAGAACAATTGAAGAGGCACAACAAAAAAGACAAATACATTTAACTGTTTTCTGTCAAATGGAATTTATGATTGTGCTTTCCCGTTAAAGTCGATCGCTTTCCTATTATGTAGTGCGTTATATGGGGGGTGTATTATGTACTGCATTATATGGCGGGGGTGTATTAGGTAGTGCATTATATGGGGGGTATTATGTAGTACATTATATGTGTGTGTATTATGTAGTGTGTTATATGGGTGTGTATTATGTAGTGTGTTATATGGGTGTGTGTATTATGTAGTGCATTATAAGGGGGTGTAAGATGTAGTGCGTTATATCAGTGTTTGTGTATTATGTAGTGCATTATATGGGGGGTGTATTATGTAGTGTGTTATATGGGGGTGTATTATGTAGTGTGTTATATGGGGGTGTATTATGTAGTGTGTTATATGGGGGTGTATTATGTAGTGCATTATATGGGGGGGTGTATTATGTAGTGTGTTATATGGGGGTGTATTATGTAGTGACTTATATGGGTGTGTGTATTATGTAGTGCGTTATTTGGGTGTGTGTATTATGTAGTGCGTTATATGGGGGGGTGTATTATGTAGTATGGTATATGGGTGTGTGTGTATTATGTAGTGCATTATAAGGGGGTGTAAGATGTAGTGCGTTATATCGGTATTTGTGTATTATGTAGTGCATTATATGGGGGTGTATTATGTAGTGTGTTATGGTCGTAATGCTTGCATTGCGCTTGATTCGCAGTGAAGGAGGAGTACCCCCCCTCCCCCTTCTCTCCTCCTCCTCCGCCGCCGGCCGTTGGGGTTGCATAACAACAACCCCCCCCCCCCTCTCCTTCCCCTGCTTATAAGCTGCCTCCCGGCTGTCCCTCTCCACTCCGCCTCCTACCCCTGCCAGATACACCTCGACCTTTTTTCTTTTTGGCTCGCCCCCTGCAGCCCCCACGCCTCCGCGACCTTCACTTCGCCGGCCTACGCCAGTCATGCCGCGCACCAGAGGTCAACGCGCCGCCTGCGCACCCAGGAGAGGAGCCGCCACACCGCCCTCCTCCACGGCCGACTCTGCCTCCGCCACATCGCCGTCTCCCTCGCCTCGGCCTGCCGCCAGGGAGGAGGCCCCGGAGCGGGTCACCACAGCCGAGGATCGGATCGACGCAAACTCCCGCGCCGTGGAACGCCTCACTGGACTGGTGGAGAGCCTCCTCCTCCAGGGGGCAACTCCGGCCCCCATGCCGGCACCTGCCCCGCCGCCTCCCTCGGGCCCGTCGGTCCTGGAGCGCCTCACAGACTTTATGGAGGGCCTTACCCGCGAGGCCGCGGGCGCCGCCCCTGCGACACAACGCCAGCTCACCGCCCCGCCTCCCAGCGCCTCCGACGTCCACCCCCTCTACCTACAAACTATGAGGCAGGCAGTCCCCATGACGGGCACGGTTGCCTCCCGGACTCTACTCGCCTCCGCGACCGACCTCAGCCCCACCTCCGCGGCCGATGCGGTCCGCGAAATATTGGAGTCTGCCGAGGCGCAAAACACGGGACGACGCAGAGGTATTCCTCAGGGCTACGTCTTCCCCCATGACCTCATCGAGCGTGGCCCCGAGGGGAAGGCGGTCAAACGAGGAGAGGCCACCCTGGAGGAGTACAACCTCGCCCTCAGGATGCTCGAGTCCCACCCCGCGTTCCCCTCGGACTCCATCCCAGGCCTCCTCTACCACAACCTCACGGTCCAGCGCGATTGTGTTATGCATCCCTGGCCCACGGTCCGGCACTGGTCCGAGGCGGTCTTCGCGTGGGTGGCCGATGGACGCCTCCCAGACTGATGGCTCGACCCCATCGCCCCCGCGACTTTCGTCTCGAGTACCAGGGCTTCCACCTCACGCGCCCCCGCCGCCGTCCGCCCCGCGGCCGCCCCCCAGCCGCGCGCCTCCCAGACCGACGCCAGAACTCCCTACACCCGAGAAGCATACGGGGTCCCCTGCTCAGCCTGGAACCGGGATCCCGCCTCATGCGACCTCGCCCCCGCCGGTGAGGCGCATGGGGAGCAGGACGCCCGGAGGCGCCATGCCTGCGCCTACTGCGCCAACGTCAGGCGCATCCTCACTATGCACAGTGAGGCGGTCTGCAACACGAAGCGCCTCCGGGAACGCGCCTCCGCCGCCCCCGCGAGCCCCACAGCGGATTTTTAGTCCGTCGGCGGCGACCAGCCCACCCGGCGCACCAGGAGGGACCGGCCCAACGACCGCCCCCCCCCCCCATGCAGCCCGAGCACCGACCGCTACCAGCGGTGACCCCCCTCCCGGGAGGGCTCCTCACATCCCCCGACCATCTGCCGCCTACACACACGTCAATGTCATCCCTGTGACGTCACAGGCCGCCCTCCTAACGGCCCTAGACCGGAAACGGCAATCAGCCGACCGGAAGTCATCCGCCCGCACACAGGGCGCCCCCCGGCCCACCACCGGGGCCGATGCAACACCCGGGGGACCTCCCGCGCCGCAGCACCTCTCATCTCGCCCGGCCGGTTACGTAACCCTCCACGCCCCGCCGCCAACCCGCCGCGTCCCAAAGCCCGTTACGTAACCCTCCCCTACCCGCCAGCAGTGTCTCACCACCACTGCCCCTGCTCGCCCTGCTCGCCCTGCCTCCCCTGCCGGGACGGCCGGCCCTCTCTGCCCTGCTGCCCCTGCCGCCCCTCCCCCCGCCAGCAGTGCTCCACCACCACCGCCCCTGCCGCCCCTCCCTCTCCCCGCCAGCAGTGTTTCACCACCACCGCCCCCCACCACCACCCCCGCCGCCGTCGCCGCCCCGCGCCCTCCCCCGGCGACACCGCCTACCTCCACCACCTCCCTGGCCTCCTGCCCTCCCCCAGCCATGCCGCCGACCCTCCCCCCCCTCGGCCCCCCTCCCCTCCTCCACCACCGACTTCCAGCTCCCTCTCCCTCATAACAACCGCGCCTCCTCCCCCCTCCCCTCCCCTCCCCACCTCCCCCACACCCCCTCCCCTGACCCTGACCCCCCTCCCCCCATTCCCCCGCGACTTAGGCGAACCATCGCCGACGTCGTCGATCCTGACATACAGGACACCCTCCCCGCCGCCCCCTCCTGCGGCCCCTCCCCCCACCAATACCGCCCCACCCTCCTCTCAATCTGGCCCCACCTCTCCGCCCCCGCATGGGACCGCTACCCCACCTTCTCCCGTGCCTATGACACCATCCGGATCGTGGGCCTCCCTAATTTTTTGGCCGCCCGCATCCCCCTCCCCTCAGGCCTCCACATCCCTGCCTGGCGTGCCCGCCAACCTCCGCGACTTCATAGCTACTGAGCTTGCCCACGGCGCCCTCGCAGGCCCCTTCCTCGCCCCCCCCTTCAGCCCCTGGGCCCAGGTCTCCCCCATGATGACCCGCCCCAAGTCCGATCCGGGCAAGAGGCGGGTCATCGTTGACCTCTCATACCCCCCAGGCTGCAGCGTCAACGCTGGCATCCCCAGGCGCGAGTTTCTCGGCAGGCCCCACGCCTATAGCCTCCCCAGTGTCGCCGACGTGGGTCGCCGCCTCGTCGCAGAGGGCCCTGGAGCTTACACCTGGACGGCGGATATCTCCCGTGCCTACCGTCAGCTCCTGCCCTCTCTACGGCATCACCCTCGATGGCGCGACCTACGTCGACCTCGCCCTCCCCTTTGCGTGCCGCTCCTCCGGCACCGCCTGCGTCCGAGTCACCTCCGCAGTCGCCTGGGTCCTCCGCCGTGAGGGCTTCCATGCCCTCGTCTACGTGGACGACTTTCTCGGGTGCAAGCGCACCTTCCTGAGGGCCCGCCAGGCCTTCGACGCCTTCATCGCCCTTGTCGGGGCCCTCGGCCTGGAGGTCGCCCCCGGGAAGTGCCACCCCCCGGCAGTCCGCCTCACCGCATCGCACCTGACAAGGTCGAGGAGCTCATCCGGGACTGCGAGGCGCGGGTCGCCCACCCCACCCTCGGGCGCCCTGACCTCCAGAGCATCCTCGGGCGCCTCAACCACGTTGGACGCTGTGTCCTCCCGGCGAGGAAATTCATGGCCCGGCTCCTCGCTGCCCTCCGCACCTGCTACGGAGCCGCCTCCATCACCCTCGGCGACGAAGCCCTCCGAGACCTCAGGTGGTTCGCGGCCTATGGCCGCGCATCTAACGGCCTCTGCCTCCTCCGTGCCCCTGAGGTCCGCCGAGTGGTGATCGAGTGCGACTACTGTCTCACGGGCGGAGGCGCCTACTCCCCCACCCACTGCTACGCCCGAGGGTACTCCTCGGCCTTCCGGGAGCGGTACCCCACCATCCACCAGCTCGAGGCCGTCAACCTCGTCGTTGCCCTCCGGACCCTCCTCCCCGACGACGTCGCAGGGGCCACCGTTGTCATCAACACTAACAACCTGGCCTCCGCGGCCGCCCTCGAATCCGGTCGGGCCCGAGACATGGCCCTCGGCACCTGCACCCGCGAGCTCTGGCTCATGGCTGCTGAGGGCTCCTTCACCCTCGCCATCCTCCACAAGCCCGGGGCGGAGCTCGTCCTCGCCGACGCCCTCAGCCGCGCCCACCTCCCCGGGCCCTGCGCCGAGGTTGCTCGGACCGAGGT
>CM059193.1:678956-697391 GCA_030323885.1 Branchipolynoe longqiensis | reverse complement strand
ATGTTCATAATGCCCCTGTCACACTACGACGCTTCTCGCCGGCGACCCGTCAACGTGTGGTGTTTTTGGGCGATATTTGGTGAAATATCGAGAAGCGCTGGTGGCGCGTTATGGGCGCATCGGTACACGTCGGTACACTTCTTTGTCGCCGGCGAGTCGCCGATGAAAGTCGGCGCGCGTTATTGGTCGCTGAGCGTTTTGAACATGTCCAAAACCACCAGCGACCGGCAACGCGCGCAAATATATCGGTAAGGACGTTAGGCGCGCGTCGCGCTGCGTTGGACGCGCTGGAATAACGTTATGGGAACGCTAGGAAGACGGCGCGCGCGCGGGAGGGTCGTTGCTCATGCGTCGTGCAAACTGGGCCATTTTGTTTTACGCCCTAGCAACATTTAAGGTTAAATGAAGACGTCGCGCCAAACTTTTTTTTTTTTTCCCCAGCGCGTATATACACGTTGGCGGCGCGCGCATAACGCGCCGCGCTGACGCCGATCTTTTCTCCCAAACCGCCGAAAAGTTTGACGTTTCTCGACGCGCAAGATTTTATTTCCAACGCTGACGGATCGCCGGGAGAAGCGTCGTAGTGTGACAGGGGCATAACCAAGAGCGCCTAGGGTGGGGTCTGTGTGTCAGGTATAGGGAATGCAGGTGACTGGGCTCACACAGCCTGCCAATCAGACACCGTCCACAGCCTCGGTGGGCGATGCCCTAATAGGGGGCAGCTGTAACTCAACCCCAGCTACAGGTGGTGTCCATAATGTATGCAGGATGGCTGGGTGTGCTTGCCCATTGGCCCTATGGTAACAGGTAGTTGCAGACAATTACAATAAACATATATTACAAATTCCCTTCCCCTCCACTTGCATTCTTTCTGGTGCATGGAGGGGACATTTCAATAATTAATAACAGTCTCTTAAGTATGAACATCACATCACAATCTCGGTTGCTATGTGTTATCACATTTCCACACAGGCGCTTATGTCACAAAGCGAGTGGGGCACCTGTTGCTTCTCTGTTGCATAATCCTGGTCCCCACTCCATCGCCGGAGAATAATAATACTCTCTGCCAATATATAAATCTGAACCGAAAATCTGTATATCTTTACGCCGTGTAGCTGGCCCTGGCCAGCTGGTTCCCCACCCGCCGTACCTTAGTACATACATAACAATACCTGGGCCCATATGTATGTGTCCGGGTTAGTGGTCGTAACCCTGCGTCGTGCGGATTTCCCGGGTTAGCGGCGAAAACTGCGTATGTATGTGTCGGGGTTAAACTAACTCGGCGAGCGTAAAGTCGCCTGCCCTAACCCCAAGCGAAAGGAGGGTTAAAGGTCGGGTTAGGCACCGACTCGGCCCAAATCTATTCAATGCGACCATATTTAACAGAATTAGATACGCAATAAGTGAAATTTGATCAATTTAACCCTAAATTCGAAGCATTATTAAGGCTACCGCCGCATTGGCGGCGTTATTAATAGTGTCGAATCGACGAATGTAAAGTAAGCAAATCGCCGCCACTGCCGCATGGACGTCGATATCCATACTGGCAAAATGCCAGTGGCAATGTTTTAGGCCCAAATCTATTCAATGCGACCATATTTAACAGAATTACATATGCAATAAGTGAAATTTTATTAAATTAACTCTAAAATCGAAGCGAGATTAATGGAGCAGTCACACTAGGACGTGTTGGCCCGGCGTAGGACAACGCGTGGCAACGTGTTGGGTTTTTGGGCGAAACGTCGGGACGCGTCGGGACGCGTTACAAACGCGTTACAAACGCGTTACCGGCGCGTCGGTACACGTCGGTACACTTTGAGTGACAGGTAGGTCTGAACCAACGCGTCGGCGCGCGTCACCCAGCGCTGAAAGTTTTGTGCAAGCACAACACTTTCGGCGACGTGTTGCGCAGCACGTTACGGGCGCGTTGGAGGAACGTTGCTCGCACGTTGCTGTGTGTGTGTCTCTGTGTCTGTATGTGTGTCTCTGTGTGTGTGTCTATGTGTCTGTGTGTGTCTGTGTGTGTATGTGTGTGTGTCTGTGTGTTTGTCTCTGTCTGTGTCTCTGTCTCTGAATGTGTCTCTGAATGTGTCTCTGTATGTGTCTCTGTCTGAGTCTCTGTGTCTGTGTCTCTGTATGTGTCTCTGTCTGTGTCTATGTATGTGTCTCTGTGTGTGTCTCTGTGTGTGTCTCTGTCTGTGTATCTGTGTCTCTGTGTGTGTCACTGTGTCTCTGTGTGTGTCTGTGTGTCTCTGTCTGTGTCTGTGTCTCTGTCTCTGAATGTGTCTGTGTCTGTGTCTGTGTCTGTGTCTGTGTCTCTGTGTGTGTCTCTGTCTGTGTATCTGTGTCTCGGTGTGTGTGTCACTGTGTGTCTGTGTGTGGTTCTGTGTGTGTCTGTGTGTGTGTCTCTGTCTCTGAATGTGTCTCTGTCTGTGTCTCTGAATGTGTCTCTGTATGTGTCTCTGTCTCTGAATGTGTCTCTGTATGTGTCTCTGTCTGTGTCTCTGTATGTGTCTCTGTCTGTGTCTCTCTCTGTGTCTCTGTCTGTGTCTCTGAATGTGTCTCTGTATGTGTCTCTGTCTGTGTCTCTGTCTGTCTCTCTGTCTGTGTCTCTGTCTGTGTCTCTGTCTGTGTCTCTGAATGTGTCTCTGTATGTGTCTCTGTCTGTGTCTCTGTATGTGTCTCTGTATGTGTCTGTGTCTCTGGCTGTGTCTATGTATGTGTCTCTGTCTCTGTCTGTGTCTGTGTCTCTGTATGTGTCTCTGTCTGTGTCTCTGTCTGTGTGTGTGTGTGTCTGTGTGTGTGTGTGTGTGTTTCTGTCTGTGTCTCTGTCTCTGAATGTGTCTCTGTATGTGTCTCTGTATGTGTCTCTGTCTGTGTCTCTGTCTGTGTCTCTGTCTCTGTCTATGTATGTGTCTCTGTGTGTGTCTCTGTCTGTGTATCTGTGTCTCTGTGTGTGTCACTGTGTCTATGTGTGTGTCTTGTTGTGTCTCTGTCTTGTTTTGTCTGTTCTGTGTCTGTGTGTGTGTCTCTGTGTCTCTGTGTCTGTGTGTGTGTCTCTGTGTGTCTATGTCTCTGTGTCTCAGAGAGAGAGAGACAGAGACAGAGACAGAGACACATACAGAGACACAGATAGAGACACAAACAGAGACATATACAGAGACACATACATACAGACAGAGACACAGAGAGAGACACAGAGAGAGACACAGAGAGAGACACAGACAGAGACACAGACAGAGACTCAGACAGATACAGAGAAACAGACAGAGACACAGACAGAGACACAGACAGAGACACAGACATATACATACACACAGACAGAGACACAGACAGAGACACAGACATATACATACGCACAGACAGAGACAGAGACAGAGACAGAGACACAGAGAGAATGCGCCGATACCACAACGTGGGAACCTGGCGAAATTGGGTCGTTGGCGCCGCGCCAATAACGCGCCAGCAACACGCTCCCAACATGTCAAGTTTTCTCAAAACTCGCCGAAAAGTTTGACGTTTCTCGACGCGTTGAATATATTTAAGAGCGTTGGCGGCACGCCGGAATACACGTCGTAGTGTGACTGCTCCATAACGTAGCAGCTATATCGGCGGCGTTATTCATATTGTCCAATCGACGAATGTAAACAGCCACAGAGGGATTTCCCAAATCTATAAATAACTGAAACGTTAGCTACCCCACGAGCACTTTGGTCACATACATCCCCCGTGACACATTTGGAACTCTGGGGTTAGTTAACCCAGCACCCTCCTTTAACCCCAGTCCGGTTAAAAATTGGCACATACATATAGGCCCTGTCTACATATCTATCTGTCTACACTGGTGTTCTCTGTGGCGGAGTGGTTAGAGTGACTGACTTTTTTCTAGGTCAGACTCCTAATCTGAAGGTCAGTGATTCGATTCCCTGTGCCCCCACCTCTGCCAATTTGGATTTCCACCGCTGTGTATAACTTACAGCGTCATCAAAGGCCAGTTGCTCTCATACCATGTCTATGTGGTGTGGGAGGTTAAAAATCCCTTGGGTCGGTAAAAGTGTAGGCTCGGGCTTTCTATCGACAAACTGTCTAATGGTGAAAACAAGCCTATTCAGGCTTATCCATGATAGGCAGTATAAATCTTCAACAACGTATCGCTCTGTCTACATTCATATCTACATACTTACGAACCTACCTACCTACCTACCTGCATACCTACATATCTACCCCCGCCCTCCCATCTCCTCCTCCCTTCTCCTCCCACTCTCCCTCTCCTCCCTCTCACTCTCTTCCTCGCCCTCTCACCTCTGGCCTCATGCCGCCATCTCCCCCCAGTGCACACTAATTGCAACGTTATAGTGCTGCCCCACTGCAAAATCAGGCTGCCAGCACCATGACCTGATATCCCACTCAGTGACATTATCCTGACACTGATCTTACTACTCCTTGCCCTATCCTATTAATGCTGAGCGCTACGCTAGGAAGCGACAAGTGTCAATTTGATAAGTCATTGGTTTGACTCGACCGGCAACTGAACTCCCTGTCCCGTACGATAGGCTCTCGATCTGCCGATTGGGCGGGCACCATGGCTGGTTTTAAATGCTAGCAATTAAAATGCTAGCAATACGCTTCCAGACAGTGGGGCATGGGTGTGTGTGTGTGTGTGTGGGTGTGCGTGTGGGTGTGGGTGTGGGTGGGTGTGCGTGTGCGTGTGCGTGTGCGTATGCGTGCGGATGTGTGGGTGTGCGGTGGGCGGGTGTGCGGTGTGTGGGTGTGTGGGTGTGTGGGTGTGCGGGTATTTGTGGGTGTGTGGGTGTGCGGGTGTGCGGGTGTGTGGGTGTGTGGGTGTGTGGGTGTGTGGGTGTGTGGGTATTTGTGGGTGGGGTGGGTGTGTGGGTGTGCGGGTGTGCGGGTGTGTGGGTGTGTGGGTGTGTGGGTGTGTGGTTGGGTGGTGTGCGGGGTGGGGTAGTGGGTGTGCGGGTGTGTTGGTGTGTGTGTGGGGGGTGGATGTGGGTGTCTGTGTGTGGGGTGTGTGTGGGTGTGTGGGTATGTGGGTGTGGGGGGTGTGGGGGTGTCCGGATGTGAGGGTGTGAGGGTGTGCGGTGGTGTGGATGTGTGATTGTGTTGGTGGGTGGGTTTGTGGGTGTGTGTGTGTGTGGATGTGTGGGTGTGTGTGGGTGTGGGGGTGTGTGGGTGTGCTGGTGTGTGGGTGTGTGAATGTGGGTATGTGGGGGTGTCGGGGTGTTGGGTGTGGGATGTGTGGGTGTGTGGGTGTGGGGGTGTGTGGGTTGTGGGGTGTGTGGGGGTGTGGGGTGTGGGGTTTGTGGGGGTGTGGGGGTGTGGGGGTGTGGGGGTGAGTGGGTTGTGGTGGGTGTGGGGGTGTGGGGGTGTGGGGGTGTGGGGGTGTGGGGGTGTGGGGGTGTGGGGATGTGGGGAGGGGCTACGTCCCTAAACAGGTCAGTAACCAAGACCTTTAGTAAAAGAAAAACCACCCAGATGTTTTCATGTGAATGCAAAATATTGTATAGCCCAAACTGAATAGTCTGCCTCTGATTTGTTCCCCCTCTGAGGTTCCTACATTCGGCAACCGCAGACAATGACCCAATCCCAGCAGCACTGACAGCCATAGCAGAATGACAACAAATAATCCCATGACAGCAGTACCGTCAGAGTGTAGGTGAGCATTTGCAGACCACACCCGTCACTACCGCTGTGTCCATGTTCAGTGTTGCCAACTCTCACAAAATTCCTGTTAGAGTCACAGGAATTGAAGGTTCTGATTTGTCAGCTCACGAGTCACGGTTCGACCCCCAAAATCTCATGAATTTCTGTACTTATGTACAAATGTATGTACTTTTGTATGAATTTCGGTACCATTGTGCAACTTTCGGTACTTTTGTACGCATTTCTGTACTTTTGTACACATTTCTGTACTTTTGTACCAATTTTGGTACTTTTTCCTACAAATTTTGGTACTTTTGATTCATCCTCATCATCATCCTCATCATCATCATGCTGTCGGTCGCGATGCGACAAAGACTGCTTTCATTACTGCTGCTCTCGATTTAGCTCTCTGCTGTGAGAGTTGCGTCCATGAGTCGGTCTTAATGTCTCTCAGCTTCAGGTTACATTTCATGAAAGCGGCTTGCAAAAGTGTTGAAGTGCTGCTGGCTTTTGCAAGTTACCAGCGGCACTCTCTCAGGGAGCAAATAGAGGTCTCGCACCGGCAAGAACATGTCCAGACAGGCGCAAAACTATTTGTCCCTACAGTGGCTGGTCGGGAGATTTGGGAGTTCCATACATCAACCGCCCTTGATGCTGCCACAGTAACATGGTTTTCTGTTTAGGGTTTGCTCCCTTAGCCTTCGGTTCTGTCAAGAACCTGTACCACTAGGCAGTGGTTTGCAACTCTGCAGGGCAGGGGTGTCAAACTCCCTGAAGTATTGCAATACCTGCATACGACAGTCGCAGGTTTTGATTAAATACAAGGAAATATCATGTTATACATAGTGTAGTGGTCTGCGCTGACCTCTCAGGCAAGTAACCACATAGACAGGTAGGCGTGGGGAGCGTGTTGATATCAGGGAGCCTAGGTGGTGTAATGGTTAGCACACTGGCCCGGAATGCAAAGAGATGTGGGTTCGAGTCCCGCTCTAGGCACAGTATTTCCCATTTTCATCACCCCCATGACACTGGTTGCCGTGATCAGGATCCTGTACAAGCTTTGCACTGTATGGTTGTTGAACCTACCCTGTGTATGTATGTGTTAGTGCATTGCCTGTATGTATGTAATTGTAAGCATTACAAGACTTACAATTTCAGGGGGTTGAGTGTAGTGGTCTGCGCTGACCACTCAGGCAAGTAACCACATAGACAGGTAGACGTGGGGAGCGTGTTGATATCAGGGAGCGTAGGTGGTGTAATGGTTAGCACACTGGCCCGGAATGCAAAGAGATGTAGGTTCGAGTCCCGCTCTAGGCACAGTATTTCCCATTTTCATCACCCCCCACGACAATATGCTAAAATATCGACCTATAAACCCCTTGGAAATGCACTCAAACAGTCTATTTTAAAGCCATTTAAAAAAAATTCTCAGAGGGCATGCCCCTGGACCCCCATTGGCTCATGCCGCAACTTGGGTTCCACGCCCGCAATGCAAAAACCACAACGATTCTCAGAACCTCCAGGTTGGCAACCCGGGATGTTTGTTTATGCATGACCCTCTTGGCGGCGTCCCTGGCTGATATGCATAGGGTGACAGCAGGAATTGAAGAGTTGACAGTAAATCGTGACAGTCGATGCCTCCCGTGAGTGCTGTCAGTGTCACGGCGATAAATAAAGCCTGGACGCCGACACCGACGACAATGACGCGCCTAGCGGCGCCCGGCGAAACTAATAAAGCACTAGGGGTAGCATCAATGGATGGAACAGCTGAGTGGGGGTGTGGGGTGTTGGGTGTGGGGGTGGGGTGTGGGGTGTGGGGTGTGGGGTGTGGGGGAGGTGTGGGGGTGTGGGGTGTGGGGTGTGGGGTGTGTGGGGTGTGTGTGTGGGTGTGGGGTGTGTGTGTGGGTGTGTGTGTGGTGTGTGGGTGTGGGGTGGGGGGGGGTGTGTGGGGGGTGTGTGGGGGGATGGGGATGTAAGGGTGTGTGTAGGGGGTGTGTGTGGGTGTGTGGGTGTGTGGATGCGTGGATGTGTGCGCGGGGGTATGGAGGTGTTGGGGTTGTGGGCGGGGGTGTGGGGGTGTGGGGCTGTGGGGGTCATCTGTGCATATGCTGTGGTTTGAATCGAAGTGTGAGTTCAAACCCCACAACTAAAACTTGTTTTATTTAATGACGCCGTTAGAGCACATTGATTTTTGTTATCATTGGGTATTGGACGTGAAACATATGGTCATCTGACATATTTCTTTGGTTGAAACCTGCTGTCGCCACATAGGCTACTCTTTCCCATAAGCAGCAAGGGGTCCTTTATATGCACTTTCCCACAGACAGGACAACACATACCACAGCCTTTGATAAACCAGTTCTGGACCACTGGTTGGAACAGAAAATAACTCAAACTGCAAATGGGTCCACTGAACAGGATTGATAAGATTACAAAACCTTCACAGGTGGACACTCTATACCGCCTGAGCTATGTCCCACTGCCTTTCAAACTCCAGAAGTGACAGCAATGGCTTTAAGTTGGAATCTTTTAATAACATTTTCCCGAAAAGAGTTTATTCATCGTAACATACATTATGTTTTTTTTTTGTGGGGTAGAGTACAGGCCTCGCATGCGGAAGATCGGGAGTTTGCGAGTTCGCTTCCCGGTCGAGTCAAAGCAATGACTTAAAAATTGATACTCGTCACTTCCTAGCCTGGGGCTCGGCATTATTAGGATAGGGCAAGGGCTGGTTAGCTTGGTGTCAGGATAATGTGACTGAGCGGGATATCGAGTTATGGTGCCAGGGTCCTGATTTCCCAGGGGGGCAGCACTATAAAATCGCCATGAGTGCGTACTGTCACAAGTCGGTACCCATCCTGATATGACCTTAGATGTTGCTAGGACATAAAACAACAACAAACAAAAAACTAATTTTAAAAAATGGACTGATTTATTGGGGCTGTTTTGTATTGCTGCAGTGCTGCAGCCTATAACCTTCAAGGGTACAAACCCCCAAAAGTCAAATCAATCCATCAGCATTTATTGGTGAGCCAACCGCATGTTCACTCTGCGCCACCATTTCTTGCCCTATCCTGATATGACCTTAAATGTGGCTAGGACGTAAAACACCAACAATCAACCATTTCTTGTTTGATACCCACACTGTGTTGTTAAGTCGATCCTCATCGAATTAGGCCCATAATTTTTTTTTTTTTTTTTTTTTGTGACAAGTTTTTTATTCTGCCCATAACGTATAAGCTCCCGTGAGGGTGCTTGTTTTCAACGCTGGACAGCTGTGGTACTGGATTGGTTCTGGTCCCGCACTCGCAGGAGTCTTTACCTGATTTTTCTCGGGCCAACCTTTGCGGTTTTGGGTGTTAGTAGTTTCTATATTAGTTTTTTTTTAATTTTCAAGTTTTTTCCTAACTGTATATGATAACTTAGCCTACTATGTACATCTACGCAGATGACATACAGGCCTGTGGGAGAGGATCCCATCCCATTGCGGTTTATTACAGCATCCTTTCACCCATGCCCTGTCCTTAGATAGTACACCAGTGTGCCAGAACTCCCCTGGACCCTTCAGGACTGCGACTAGGTGGGATGGCTGTGTTGTATGGTTAGCCATTTCGTATTTCAGGGTGATTCGGATGCATGACCGTGGCCTGCCTGGTTCTGCTTTGGTTTGTGCCAGTACACATACCCAGACGGACTGCGCCCTATGGTGATAGTCATTTCGAATTCCTTGGTACTTAGTAGGGCTTGTTTCCGTATTTGTAATATCTACCATCTTTTCTGGCCGGTCTTTTGCTTTTGTGCCAGAACACAGCAAGCAGTGACTGCGCCCAAGATCAGGTGAGATATTGTTTCTTCAGTAGGTGGTTGTGTATTATGTTTTCTTTAAGGACCTTTTATAGTGGTCCATGCTTTTGATTGCCCGTTGTTGTGTGAGTTGATTATTCCAGGCATGTCCCGCCATGGCAAACACACTTCTCTCATAAATGTTGGTGTTACTTATTGCTGTCAGTAGCACTGGGGCTGCCATTTGCCTGGTGTCCCTACGGGGGGTTGCTGTGTAGCCTGGTTTTGTGGTGTAATGGTGCACCAGTATTTTGAGGTGCGTTTCCCTTCTACTTGTTAGTAGTGTTGCATTGCATTTTTTGTGTAATTCGATTGTGGGATATCTTTTGTTCACCTGAAGGCATACTTTGAGGGCTCTATTTTGAAGCACCTGTAGTTTGTTTAATAGTTTAGTATTTCCTCCCATGTATACTACATCGCCATAGTCAAAGTAGGGGAGGATCATGCCTTTATATATTTTAATTGCCATGCTTTCAGTCATGTAGTATCTCAGTTTAGCCAGTAGCCATATTTTATGGTTTACTTTTTTGATAGTATTTGTTATGCAGAGGTCATAATTTAGGTGTCTGTCTAGATCCACTCCCAGATATCGGTAGTTGTCTACTTGTTCTAGTTCGGTGTTTCCCAGAAGACACTTTATTTTCTCAATACTTGTTAGCCTGGTACCAAATAGTACTGTTTTTGACTTGCTGTTGTTTATGGTTATCCTATTTAGTTGGCACCACTCGATTAGTTTTGTTAGTGTTAGATTCAGTTTCATTTCTATTTCTTCGGTTGTTTTGCCTGCAGCATATACCACGGTGTCATCTGCATATAGTTGGATGTTTTCAATTTCTAGCCTGTTGTTTAGATCGTTAATATATATGAGGAAGAGAAGTGGCCCCAGGACTGACCCTTGGGGTACTCCGCAAGTTATCTTTTCCTCATTGGATATGGATCCATTTACTGTGGTGCATTGCTTTCTGTTTTCTAGATAGCTCGCTAGCCAGTTTCCTGTTACTCCCGTTATTCCCATTTGGGTTAGTTTGCTCCTTAGGATAGGGTGGTCCACCGTGTCAAACGCTTTGCTGAAGTCTATGAACGCTGCACCCACTAGGTTCTTTTTATTGATACTGTTTGCAATATCAGTTATTAAGTTAGCAATTGTTTTTATTGTCGAGTGGTATTTTCTGAACCCGCCCTGTTTACTGTTTAATATTTTGTGTTCGTTTAGGTGGTCCATAATATGTCTATGCATTATTTTTTCCATTAGTTTACCAGGCAGTGGGAGTATGGAGATCGGTCTATAGTTTCCCAGTACCTGTTTATCTCCTCCTTTGTGGAGCGGTGTTACTTTGGCTAGTTTCCAGCAGTCCACATAAGTACCTTCTGTGAACGATTTGTTGTATAGCTCACATATAACATCTGGGATGCATCCGAATGCATCTTTCAATACTATACTCGAGGTATTTTCAATGTCCGAAGGCTTGTTGCAATCAATTGATTTTATGAGCTCACTTATCTCTTTTATTGTGGTTGTGCAATCTCCAATGTCTGTGTTTAATTGTTGCGCTTTCGTGGTCCAGTTTGTGTTGAATTGATTGGATAGTTTATTGCCTATGGTTGAAAAATGTTTGTTCATTATATTAGCAGTATCGTTGTTGCTGATTTCCACCCCCTCGTTGTTGTAAAGGGTAATCCATTCTTTATTTTTATTATTTGGTAAAAGTATTTTCACATTGTTCCAGAATTTGTGTGAGTTTTTTCCCCATTGCTGGTCTTGTTTGACAATGTACCGTCTTTTGGCTTTTCTCACTGATTTCTGGCTATGATTTCTTGCTTTGTGGTAGTTTTCTATGTCTAGTAGTTGCTCGCTTGCTTTGGCTAATTTGCCTGTTTTATATTTGTCCATAATTAGGTTGATTAATTCTGGGGTTACCCATGGGTCTTGGTTGTTTTTGATTTTAAGTTTTTTTATTGGGCAGGTAGTGTCCAGATGCTTTCTGACTTCCCCAATGATATAGTTCCATTGGTCATTTACACCTATCTCAGTTGGAAATGGCAATATAATTTTCTCTTTCAGATGAGTTTCTAGTGCCTCTTTTGTGTAGTTTTTGTATGATCTACCCATACGGGGAGTAGTTTTGTTTTTTGTTTTTATTTTCTTTCTAGTAACATATATCAATTCATGATCGCTAATGCCCCAGTTTCTTGTTCCTGAGGTGTGGGTATGATTTGAGTCTGTTATTATTAGGTCTATTATTGAGCTGTTTTCTCCAAGCCTTGTTAGCTCACTCATTTTTTGCTTTAACCCTCTGCCTTTGATTAAGTTCTCTAGTGAGTGTTTGTTTTTGTTGTTTGTTTTGTAGTTTATGTTGAAATCCCCTAGTAAGAATATCTCCACCTTCGTCAGTTTCGACACACTTTCTAGGGATGTCTCCAGTTGTGCGATGAAGTCTTCGGTGTTTCCATTTGGCGGTCTATATAGACTCCCTACAGCTATATTAGCTTGTTTCTCATTTTTTATGAGTGTCCATACTAGTTCAATATTTGTGTCTGATCTGTTTGCTTCTTGTAATGGCTTATGTTCGGAGTTTAGGTATTTTTTGGTGTATATTGCAACTCCTCCACCCTTCTTTTGTATTTGTGCATTGGTCAGTGTTTTTCTATCCTCTCTCACAAGCCTGTACCCACCAATTTCTAGTGGTTGGTCACTATGCAGTTCATGAAACCGTGTTTCTGATAGTGTTAACACATCAAATTTACAGATATCTAAGTGTAGTTTAATGCTGTCAATTTTGTTGTAGGCGCTTTGGCAGTTTAGATGGCAAAATGCATGCCTCTGCCTAGTCTACAATCAATCTCTTCCACCATATTTGTGCGGCAGTCAGGTCGAAATAGCTGTTTGCGCTGGAGGTGGTTTTTAGTGTGGAATTGGGATTTGTATTTAAAACTACTCAGCCTGCATTATGTGGTCACCTACCTTAATTTGCTGTTGGTGCTTGCGCCGCCAGTGCATGCGGTCACATTACTGTTCCTGTGCAGCATTAGTAACGTGGCCGCTGAGTATATATATATTCCGATATTATTTTATTCTACAATTAAAATAATCCGATTCGGTAGACTTTGAATAATTAGTAAAGGATTTATTGTGGCAAATTATGTTATGGTTCTTAACAGAGCCATTTCAACATGATCAGTTTGGGTACATTTTCTAAATTTCTATAGCATAACGACAAATTTCGCTCATTCTATGGGCGTGTCGTAAAAGTTTCTCCGTTTATGTTTACGCCCGCCTCGTAGCAGGTGTGGCGTAAGCTTCAGTTGGTTCAAAGTGTGCATTTGAAAGACGCTGTAGCAACCCTATTTCCAATTTGCCAAACGACGCCCACCCCAAGACACCTCATCATCATCATGCTGTCAGTCGCGATGTGACAAAGACTGCTTTCATTACTTGACTGCTGCTCTCCATTTAGCTCTCTGCTGTGAGAGTTGCGTCCATGAGTCGGTCTCAATGTCCATTTCATGAAAGCTGCCTGCAAAAGTCTTGAATTGCTCCTGGCTTTTGCAAGTTACCAGCGGCACTCTCTCGGGGAGCAAATAGAGGTTTCACACTCGCAAGAACATGTCAGGACAGGTGCAAAACTATTTGTCCCTGCAATGGCTGGTCGGGAGATGTTGGGAGTTCCATACATCAGCCGCCCTTAATGCTGCCACAGTGACATGGTTTTCTGTTTAGGGTTTGCTCCCTCAGCCTTCGGTTCTGTCAAGAACCTGTACCACAAGGCAGTGGTTTACAACTCTGCAGGGCAGGGGCATCAAACTCCCTGAGGTAGTGCTATACCTGCAATACCTGCATACCCAAGACACCTACATGACCTCATTTGTCTTATATCGGGTTGAGCGCCCGCCTCCTGTTTTTGTAGGTCGTGGGATTTGAACCCCCGGGTTAAAAAACCCGGCCAAGTCAAACCACTGACTTACAAAATTTATACTTGTCACTTTTGTAGCCTGGCACTCGGCATTAATAGGATAAGGCAAGGACTGGTTAGCTCAGTGTCAGGATAATTTGACTGAGTTGTATATCAGTTCATAGTGCTGGCGGCCTGATTTTCCGGTGAGGCAGCATTATTAAAGTCGCTATGAATGTGCACTGTCACAAGAAGATATAATTGGTGCGCTGGCTGTTCTCTTCGTTAAACAGGTGCTATATTATATGTATAAATGTATATATGAATGTGAAAGATGTGTGATGATGGCGATGCTGATGATGATGCTGATGATGATGGGTATTTGTTCATAGCAATTTCCTATTGATGTGTATTTATACTTACCTATCTCATGTATAATATAATTGTATGTGTTTACATGTGAAACACCAGACGGGATGGCCGAATGAGTTAGAGCGTCCGTCTCCCGTGCTGGTAGATCGTGGGGTCGTGGGTTCGAGTCCCGGTCGAGTCAAACCAATGACTTTAAAATTGATACTTGTTGCTTCCTAGCCAGGCGCTCGGCATTATTAGGATAGGGCAAGGACTGGTGTGCTCAGTGTCAGGATAATGTGACTGAGTGGGATACCAGGTCATGGTGCCGGCGGCCTGGTTTCCCAGTGGGACAGCACTATAAAGTCGCCATGAGTGCGCACTGTCACAAGTCGGTACCCGTCCTGATATGACCTTAGATGTTGCTAGGACGTAAAACAATAACAAAATAAATAAATACATGTGAAACACCAACCAGCAGCCAGCTGGTCAAACCCACCACAAGGTGGCACTGCAAAATTTACACTACTATTGGAGAGATAGGGAGTGAGCCGTCTTAGTATTATAGGGTCTTTGTCTTACTCTGTCTACTCTTAGGCTTGCTGGTTGATCACCATAGAGCAAATAGCCATGGTCCTTTGACTCAACTCTCCTCATTTCTTCTTTCCTAGAGTCTACCCTTTCTATTTCTCCCAGCCATACTTCTCTCCCTGACCAGGGGAGTTGTTTGCTTGGGTGGGGCCCTGTACCTTTACGTTTTCTCTCACTTTGTTCTCGTTGCTGGAACCACCACTGCACCCATCTTTACCCTCCCTTCTTCGAAACCCTTGCTGCTGTCTGCTGGATACAAGTGTTCAACTACCGCCAGACCGACGAGATTCGGGGCCGCCCCAACGCTTCACGGTTACAATGTTGTAAAGATGCCCCCAGCTTCTACAACTGCCCCTACTGAACTACTGAAGATTAATCTTCAACCAAAGATTGGGCCAATTTATCGGAGCCTCTCTATAATGTTGCAGTTCTGCAACCAGTAACCGTTGTAAGGTTACAAACCACCCCAAGCAAGCCATGTCACAAGTTGGTGCACATCCTTTTATAACCTTAGATGTTGCTATGCTGTAACAAACAAAACAAGCAAGGGATCCTATTGTAATGCATCGTGTCCAACTAATATAGATGGTGCGAGATGGACTAGCGGTGAAGGGTCTCGCAGTCATTATCTAGGACACGGGTTCAATTTACAGCTAAGCAAAATAAAAAATATATTAAAAAAAATATAAATTTTTCTCCTCACTATTTGGTATTTGTTGGTACCTCGGTCAGCTGGGTAATGGCATTGACTATTCAGGTCACCTCGGAGTGTGTGTGTGTGTGGGGGGGGGGGGAGGTGGGTCTCATGTTTAACAATAAGCAATCTAGACCCTTTTACGACAGTCAGCATCCCATCTGTCAATAAGTCACTTCTGAGATACCAAAATAGGTCTCCAGGGAACCACTATTTAGATCTCTATCTGTTTGTTGTTGTTGTTGTTGCTTTACATCCTAGCAACATCTAAGGTCATATCAGGAGGGGTACCGACTTGTGACAGTGCGCACTCATGGCGACTTTATAGTGCTGCCCCACTGGGACACCATGCCGCCGGCCCCATGACCTGATATCCCACTCAGTCACATTATCCTCACACTGATCCAACCAGTCCTTGCCCTCTCCTAATAATGTACCCTGGCTAGGAAGTAACAAGTATAAATTTGTAAGTCATTGGTTTGACTCGACCAGGGTTCGATCTCACGATCCCATGGTCTACCAACACGGGATACGGACGCTCTAACTCATTCGCCATCCCGTCTGGTCAGATCTCTATCTAGGCAGTTAATTAATGTTAATCACATAGCAGCTGTCCAGTGGTGGTTAAATGGAGAATAACACCATTAAAATAGTTTGTTTGTTTGTTTGTTGTTGTTTTACGTCCTAGCAACAACATCTAAGGTCATATCAGGACGGGGGGAAATAGAAAGGTTCTATCTTGTTCACTTTTCAAGTCGTAGTGGACGAGATCGTTTTTTGCTCACTTTATATAGCAGCTCAGCCGGCCCGAAACGTCACAACTATGTATATGTTTGTAACTTTGTAGCAATTTTGTCTGCTGACGTCGTATCTAATTTACATACGGTGTCTGCCAGCGCTGCGTGGTTACTCGGCGTAGTTCCAAAAGACCCGCTAGGCGTGGCCGATATACGTATTTGATGCGCGAGAAGGAAGAACAGAGGCGGAGGTGGGAAAACTGAGGCGTTTATTGTGACGCCTCGGGCAACATACAGAGAAACAGTGAAATAACAATAATGACAAAGTAAGGTACAAACAGGGTAACTGAGGAGGTAAACAGGCTGAGGAGGCAGAGCAATACAGGGGGCTCATGAGGAGCAGGGGGCTCGCGAGGAGCAAAGAGTCAGGGGCTCATGAGGAGCAGAGGATAAATAGTGAGGGGCTCATAAGGAGCAGTGTAATAATGAGGATAAAGGGCTCAGAAGGAGCTGGTAAGAGAGTCAGTGTGGGGCTCAGATGGGTAACGGGGAAGAGAGGTAAATAAGGAAAGGATAAAATGATGATGAGCGGAGTAGCTAAGGAGCAGAGTTCAAAAGTCAGTGGAGTGAGGGGGTGCCGAGGAGCCCTCCACCAAAAGTAGGAGAGGGCTTGAGGCGCGCCCGAGGTGATGATCCGAGGCGGGGGTCCGGGGGTGGAGGTCTGGGCGGAGAAAGCTGGCGGCGCGCCCGAGGCGGAGCAGGTGGGGCGGGCCGGCCGAGCGGTGGGCCGTGTCGGGGGTCAGGCTCCCTCTCGGGGCGGGAAGTGTCAGGGGCCTGCATCGACAGGGAGCGGGCGGCCAAAAAAGGGAAGGCCCGCTCCTTGGCGGGATCCGGTGAGGAGGTCCGACCAGGGTCGATCAGGGGGGCAGCGAACTCCTCGGGGCTGGATGGGGTGGTGGTCGGGGTCTGGGCGGAGTTGAAGGCGGTGTCGTGAGGATCGGTGGCAGAGGGTTCCTCCTGAGGCTGGGCTGGGATGCGGTCCGAGGTGTGATGCCCGAGGTGATGATCCTCGGCTGGGGCTTGGCGGCGCTGCGTTCGATGGTCACTGGGAGGTTGTCGGCTGGGCTTGCGGGGCTGTCGGCAGTGGTGGGGGTGAGGCGCCGGAGGGGTCCCCCCGGGCCGGCCGGGGGGAGGCCGGCGGATCAAAAATCCGCCGAGGTGGGGGGGGTCTGGCGCTCACGGGCTTGCTTGGTGATGCAGTCGGCCTCGGAGTGCATAGTGAGTACGCGCCTCACGTTTGCGCAGTAGGCGCATGCGTGACGGCGCTTGTCCCCCGCCTCGCCGTGGGCTTCCCCGACGGAAGCCCGATCGCACGAGGCGGGGTCTCGGTTCCAGGCCGGGCAGGGAGCCCCGTGAGTGAGCCTGTCGTAGGCGACTCGGGCGTCGACTTGGACTCGGGTGAAGTGGGGGGCTCGGTGTGGAGGGTCGAGTTGGCGGGGTGCGATGGCGGTAGTCTGCTGAGGTGGCATGGCTATACATTCGACCCTAAGGAGGTTCAGGGCCACTGGGTCGTGCCACCCGTGGGGGAGTCGGCCGTCCGCGATCCAAGTAAACACCGTCTCGGAATAATGGCGGACGGTCGCCCACGGGTAGACGAGGTGATCCTGGAGGACGGTGAGGATGTGGTGATGTAGTCCGGGGGCGGAGTGGGCGGGGAAGTCGGGGTGGTTGATGAGGGAGAGAAGGGCGAGGTTGTACTCGTCCTTCGTCGCTTCCCCCCTCTTCACCGACTTCCTCTCCGCCCCCCTCTGCACAAGGTCACAAGGAAAGACATAATCGACCGGGATACCTTGCCGCCTCACTGAGTGGCGCGCCTCGGCGGAGGCCAAGATCTCCCTGACGGCGTCGGCTGCGGATACCGGGGTGTGCTGTGCAGGCTCCTGGTGGTAGGCCGGGGATGTCGGCAGGGGAGCATGGCCGCCGATGTGCTGATACCGCTCGTACTGCGGATGGGCGGCTCCCGGCAGGGCTGCTGGCGGCGGCGGCGGCGGCCTGGGACCCACCGAGGCGCGCGCCCGAGGTGTGGCGGCCGGGGCGGCCCGATGTCTGGGCGCGGGGGAGGGCGCCTCGGCGGTGGGCCGCGCCTCCCCGTTCTGCATGTCGTCGATCCGTGCGTGTAGGTCCCGTTGATCCAGCCGCATGCGCTTTAGCTCCTCCAGGATGGCGTCGATGCCCGAGGCGTGTGAGGTGCCCGGCGGTGAGGGGGTCGCCGGGGCGGTGGGGGATGACTCGCCCCGCCTCGGGGTTGTAGCCGGTCCCGGGGTGCCGTGGGCGGCCGCCCGTGCGCCCTTTCGTCCTTTTCCCTTTCCTGGCATAGTGTAGAGGTCCGAGGTGAGCCAAAAAGAAGAAGAAGGGGCAGAGAGCTGGAAGGCGGCTGGAGGCTGAGTGCCTGAGGGAGGCCGGCGGGCGGCCTTATAAGGGGGGAAGTGAGCAGAGGCAGGAGGGGGGTGAGTCGCTCAGGGCCGGGGGGAGGTGAGCAGTGGCGGGGGTGAGTCGCTCAGGGGCGGGGGGAGGTGAGCAGTGGCAGGAGGGGGGGGTGAGTCGCTCAGGGCCGGGTGAGTCGTTCTCCCTCCCCTCGCATCAAACGAAATGCTTCGCATTACAACCA
>CM059193.1:657188-678456 GCA_030323885.1 Branchipolynoe longqiensis | reverse complement strand
ACACAGAACCACGAGATGGGGCACGGGTAGGTAGTCCTCATTCACACATAACAGCTATAGGTCCTACACCCTAACACAGAACCACGAGATGGGGCATGGGTAGGTAGTCCTCATTCACACACAAGCAGCTATAGGTCCTACACCCTAACACAGAACCACGAGATGGGGCATGGGTAGGTAGTCCTCATTCACACACAAGCAGCTACAGGTCCTACACCCTAACACAGAACCACGAGATGGGGCATGGGTAGGTAGTCCTCATTCACACATAGCAGCTATAGGTCCTACACCCTAACACAGAACCACGAGATGGGGCATGGGTAGGTAGTCCTCATTCACACATAGCAGCTATAGGTCCTACACCCTAACACAGAACCACGAGATGGGGCATGGGTAGGTAGTCCTCATTCACACACAAGCAGCTATAGGTCCTACACCCTAACACAGAACCACGAGATGGGGCATGGGTAGGTAGTCCTCATTCACACACAAGCAGCTATAGGTCCTACACCCTAACACAGAACCACGAGATGGGGCATGGGTAGGTAGTCCTCATTCACACATAGCAGCTATAGGTCCTACACCCTAACACAGAACCACGAGATGGGGCATGGGTAGGTAGTCCTCATTCACACATAGCAGCTATAGGTCCTACACCCTAACACAGAACCACGAGATGGGGCACGGGTAGGTAGTCCTCATTCACACATAGCAGCTATAGGTCCTACACCCTAACACAGAACCACGAGATGGGGCATGGGTAGGTAGTCCTCATTCACACATAGCAGCTATAGGTCCTACACCCTAACACAGAACCACGAGATGGGGCATGGGTAGGTAGTCCTCATTCACACATAACAGCTATAGGTCCTACACCCTAACACAGAACCACGAGATGGGGCATGGGTAGGTAGTCCTCATTCACACATAGCAGCTATATGTAAACGTGCCGGCTGGTGGTGTGGGTGGTGTGAGACAGGTCAAGTGAAATCACTACAGGTAATGAAGGAAACAGAGTAGGAAATGAAAGGTAAGAGAATGACACTCCTCAGTTTATTGTTTATATAGTCTTACAAGATCCAAGATGGCTGTGGTCACATGAGGTGATCCCTCAATCAACATAATGCAATGGTCAATGATCATAACAATGCCATGTGGGGGGGGAGGGGGCATGTGAGGTGACTCTTCCAAAGAGTGTTCTTAGTCAAACTCGGAAGTGACACTCCCTCTCAAAGACTATTCAATATACAAGTTCTATACCTAATGAATAATAGTTTACCAATTCCACACATCCTCTATATGTCTTTGGGTTTTTATAATTTAACATTTATCATTATATAGACAGTTTGTAATTTATTATAGTAACTTCACCTCGGTTCACATGTATTATATCGGACAATTTTACAACGTACTCCGCCCCTCCACTTCTTACCATCTGCCCAGCATATAGCAAGAAGTGCACAGTACTACGTTGTCACCTTTATATCCTCTTTAATATCTTCCACATCTTTTATCAATCTATACCGTAAACTGAGTGTGAAATAGTCGCGCTAATAGATAAGGTACATCTGACTTCGAGAGCAAAAAGAAAAAAAATTCCGAAAATTTTCATTTTCCTTTTTTTTTTAATGGTTTTTAATAAAATAATTCTATATTTTATTTTTATAATTTAAATATTAACCATGTTTTAAGTCTTATTTTATCCCGCTGATAACATATATGATGTCCTAAGAAGCATACGATTCATTTGCCATCATTTTTAGCTTATTCCGAGCATTTTTTAGTTTTGTGACGGTTTAGAGGTCGTTCCGCAACGATTCTAAGGCACAGTCCAGTCACTTAGCATCGACTTTACATTAGTGCTTAATCGGATTTGGTATCTGCTTCAAATATTCCAACATCGCTGCGCTTTTACAAGGCTTTTTGTTTACCGAATGCCAAACTCGTAGAAGACCTGGGACGTCGATGGTAGACGCGTGGTTGATCGACAGGTCCTCATAGGATTAACATTACGGAACTCAAGTCAATGAGAAAACAAGGCCTAAGCGGTTTGAATCGATGACCTAGTTTTAGGGACTATTTTCTTGCAAATCTAGACCAAAATCTTCGATTTCACCAATTTTAAGTCGTTTTATCTCGAAATAATGGCAAAAGATGAATCAATATGTGTTTTTGTAACTCCTGTACAAAGACAAAGCATCAATTATCAGTTTTAACAATATAATCGTGTCAACAGAAATTCACATATACGATAGCGTAACTTAGCAGCATAATGTAAACAAAGCAATGACAGTGGTTCTTTTTGAACTTCAAAACCATAATACTTATCCAAATCATTAAATAATGATAGATTTACATGCTTTCGCTCTATGTCCCGATAGAATAACAATACATTAGTACATAGCACCAAATTTCCTGAAATTATTTACTTATTTTACTTATTCCACCCAAAATGCTCCGTAGCATTTGGTAAGCAATAAGTGTCAAATTCACTTTATTATGGAAATGCTACTACGGTGTCAATACCATTCAATTAATTAACTATTCCTGCAATTTTTCTATCAATTAATTCTAAACTACTCCATGGATGTACAATATCACATAAGGAAACAAATTTATTCCTGTAACAAATTTCAGCCTCACACATTTCCATTATATCTGTGCCAATTAATAATTCAAAAGCTAATGATTCAACTACAAAGAAAGGACATAACTTACTATAAACAGAAATATAAGTCATACCTAAAGTTGGAATTAAATGACCTGAGATTGATCTCAGCCTACTACCTGGATACAAATGTTTATATGCTATTCCAATATCAACCAATTTTTGAAATGCTTTTACATGTATTAAACTTTTAGCCGCACCTGAGTCTACCAGACCAGTTAATTTTACCTGATTAAAATCAATAGCAATACTCGGACGAGTATCAAGTGCGCTATTCAGTTTCCCGAAGCAGTAGAGTTTATATTACTACGCAGTAATTTCAACTGTGGGCAGTTTCTCATTAAATGTGGTTCATTACATACATAACAAGTCAAAGTATTACGACTAGCACGCGGTGTCTGATACGCGTGTTCTATTTTAGCCGTCGGCGCCTGCGCGTGAGCAGTCGGCGTCGCTTTGCCATTGCTTCCTCGCTTTCCCACTGTACTGAGTTTATTTTTAGACGTATCAGCTAATTCTAGCTTCGGCGCTACGTTTACGCGCGGCGACTCAAGACGTCTACCCCGTGCATAAGAATTGCCACCATATGCTGGCGCAACGTTTACCGCGTGAATTTCTGCACGTGTAACTTTCTCAGAAATAGTTAAGCGTTCTACACACTTCCTCAGTGATTTTAATTCGTTCTGGAGCGACTTTAGAGCCTGACTATCTTCTGTCATCCCTGAACTAGCCTGAACTACCTCAGCAGGAATTCTTTTTGACAATTTAGAAGAAATAAAATTTAGACTATCTATTTGAGTAGTCCTATTTAAATCTGTCAGTCGTGATTGAGCACGTCGTTGCTGTCTCAATACAGACCTATCACTCAGTATAGCAAGAGTGAAAGCTTCCTCTAAAGATTTAGGCCTATTGGTTTCCACATACCACATAGTGTTGTCATCTAATAATGAATCAAGAAACCTTGATAGTAGAATTTCAAAGGTGTCAGTCCCCAAGGTAGCAGAAGGTAGTTTCCATCCCTTACTTGCAGCAGTTTTAAACCGTTGGCAATATGCTGCCACTGTTTCACCCTCATTCTGTACCATAGTCATTACTATACTTTTTAAGTGAGTTTTCTCATCAGCAGTTAACAAAGTTCTAGCAATTTCCTCCTTTATCTCATTCCATGACCTAGCACCTTTAACTGTGAAAGCAGTGAATAACACTTCATGCAGTGTGCCCGTTGCATTAGAAAGTGCAAACCGAATTATATCTAAGTCAGAAACATCAGCAAGAACCCCAATCCTCTCAATAAGATCTACCCACTCTCTCAATGCACCTCTGTCAGTACCGTCCAGCATAGGCACAGACTTTCCATATGCTTTTAGAGCTCTTATCTTGGCTTCACTACTCTTATGTTCTAAACTAGCTAACTCACGTTTTTCTCTACGTTCTTCTCTTTCATAGTCAATTTCAGCACGTTCAGTAACCTCCAGTACCCTTTCTTCATTTTTTTCAGTTAGGTTCTCTATGCTATCTGCCATAAACTTAGTCCATGCTTCTAATTTATCACAATCATCACTCAAAATTCCCAAATCTACTTGGTTCTGTAACCACAATCCAAATTGTTCACGCAAAGCATCCTCCTTTAATCGTGTTCTAGGCATTGTGAATGTGTAGTGTGTATTGTGTAGTACAAGTGTATTTAAATAGAATATATTTAATAATATATCAACCCACCACAAGTCAAATATATTTAAATACGATATATCAACCTACCTCAAGTCAAATGCACTCAAATACAATTTATCAAACTACCACAAGTCTAATGTATTTAAATACGATATATCAACCTACCACAAGTCAAATGCACTCAAATACAATATATTAACTCACCACAAGTTAAATTAATTCAAATACAATACACAATATATCAACTTACCACAAGTCAAATATATTTAATACAACATGTTAACCTACCAGAAGTCAAGTATTTTTCACGCTATTGAAATCCTCCTTGTAGCGGTTCAATGAGAAATCTAGTGTGTTGCGTAAAGCGCGGTAGAAACAAAGTCAAGAATTGTATCCAACCGATAGAATTTACCTGTAACGTAGCAGAAAAGTGAAAAGTCTCTCCGTATGTATTAATACGCTCCCAATTTACTCCAAGGTTAAAGAAAATTACCGAAAGTAGTCCGAAAATGAAAACAATTCTCCGGTACCACGAGGCTTCAGACAGACGATAAAACTATAATATTACAGTAATATCCACGTCAAAGACTAGTGTAACCCCTAAGAAAAGACACTTTCGTCGGAAATTCGTCGACAAAGTAATTTAATTCAATTTATCCTTGCAAAAAGTAAAAAGAATAGAGAATCTATAGAAGAAAAATAAACTATCCACACCAACCAACCCACCAGTCGCAGTATCTGTCAAGTCAGTTCTCAAATTTCTTAACCTCCAGAAATTTAGAATTTAAAATAGCATATCAAATTAAATGAAAATAAAAATACTACATAATAATATAAATCCTAAAAAATAATTGTAGTACTACTCCTAACGTCAAAAATGAAACTACACGTGTATTGAAGACACACCACGTGCGTTCAAATGATCCACGTGCGTTCAAAAATAACAGTAGTCAGCTAACAATTAAATAAAGAAGTATACACGTATAGTATTATAAAACAAATAAAAAGAAAATGCTACCGAAACTCACCGAAAATCTATAATAACCCGTCAATAGTCACTACTAACCCTCTCGGTAGTTTCTCAAGTCGTGGTCGCCATTTTGTAAACGTGCCGGCTGGTGGTGTGGGTGGTGTGAGACAGGTCAAGTGAAAACACTACAGGTAATGAAGGAAACAGAGTAGGAAATGAAAGGTAAGAGAATGACACTCCTCAGTTTATTGTTTATATAGTCTTACAAGATCCAAGATGGCTGTGGTCACATGACTCACTCCTCCAATAGGAATACAATACAATGGTCAATGATCATAACAATGCCATGTGGGGGGGGAGGGGGCATGTGAGGTGACTCTTCCAAAGAGTGTTCTTAGTCAAACTCGGAAGTGACACTCCCTCTCAAAGACTATTCAATATACAAGTTCTATACCTAATGAATAATAGTTTACCAATTCCACACATCCTCTATATGTCTTTGGGTTTTTATAATTAAACATTTATCATTATATAGACAGTCACCTCGGTTCACATGTATTATATCGGACAATTTTACATATAGGTCCTACACCCTAACACAGAACCACGAGATGGGGCACGGGTAGGTAGTCCTCATTCACACATAGCAGCTATAGGTCCTACACCCTAACACAGAACCACGAGATGGGGCATGGGTAGGTAGTCCTCATTCACACATAACAGCTATAGGTCCTACACCCTAACACAGAACCACGAGATGGGGCATGGGTAGGTAGTCCTCATTCACACACAAGCAGCTACAGGTCCTACACCCTAACACAGAACCACGAGATGGGGCACTGGTAGGTAGTTCTCATTAACATACTTACATGTTCAGGTACGTACCTGGTCAGGTACTTACATGTTCAGGTACTTACATGTTCGGGTACTTATGTCCGCTCTGCCCTATCAATGCTCATTGTGACTCTTGTTCTTCCTGCCCTTTGTCCCCTCTGCCCTATCAATGCTCTGAGTGACTCGTGTTCTTCATGCCCTTTGACCCCTCTGCCCTATCAATGCTCAATGTGACTCATGTTCTTCATGCCCTTTGTCCCCTCTGCCCAATCAATGCTCACTGTGACTCTTGTTCTTCGTGCCCTTTGTCCCCTCTGCCATATCAGTGCTCATTGTGACTCGTGTTCTTCCTGCCCTTTGTCCGCTCTGCCATATCAGTGCTCTGTGTGACTCCTGTTCTACCTGCCCTGTGTCCCCTCTGACCTATCTATGATCAATGTGACTCGCGTTCTTCCTGCTCTTTGTCACCGCTGCCCTATCAGTGCTCATTGTGACCCTTGTTCTTCCTGCACTTTGTCCCCTCTGCCCTATCAATGCTCATTGTGACTCTTGTTCTTCCTGCCCTGTGTCCCCGCTGCCCTATCAGTGCTCAGTGTGACCCTTGTTCTTCCTGCCCGTTCTCCCCTTTGCCCTATCGATGATCAATGTGACTCTTGTTCTTCCTGCCCTTTGTCCCCTCTGCCCTACCAATGCTCATTGTGACTCGTGTTCTTTATGTCCTGTGTCCCCTCTGCCCTATCAGTGCTCATTGTGACTCTTGTTCTTCATGCCATGTGTCCCCTCTGCCCTACCAATGCTCAATGTGACTCGTGTTCTTTCTGCCCTGTGTCCCCTCTGCCCTATCAATGCTCTGTGTGACTCGGGTTCTTCGTGCCCTTTGTCGACTCTGTGCTATCACTGCTCTGTGTGACTCGTCTTCTTCATGCCCTTTGTCCCCTCTGCCGTACCAGTGCTCATGGTGACTCTTGTTCTTCATGCCCTTTGTCCCCTCTGCCCTATCAGTGCTCATTGTGACTTGTGTTCTTCCTGCCCTTTGTCCCCTCTGCCCTATCAGTGCTCATTGTGACTCATGTTCTTCCTGCCCTTTGTCCCCTCTGCCGTACCAGTGCTCATGGTGACTCTTGTTCTTCATGCCCTTTGTCCCCTCTGCCCTATCAGTGCTCATTGTGACTCGTGTTCTTCCTGCCCTTTGTCCCCTCTGCCCTATTAGTGCTCATTGTGACGCTTGTTCTTCATGCCATGTGTCCCCTCTGCCCTATCGATGCTTAATGTGACTCGTGTTCTTCCTGCCCTTTGTCCCCTCTGCCCTATCAATGCTCAATGTGACTCCTGTTCTTCATGCCCTGTGTCCCCTCTGCCGTATTGATGCTCAATGTGACTTGTGTTCTTCCTGCCCTTTGTCCCCTCTGCCCTATCAATGCTCTGTATGAATTGTGTTCTTCCTGCCATTTGTCCCCTCTGCCTTATCAATGCTCAATGTGACTTGTGTTCTTCCTGCCCTTTGTCCCCTCTGCCCTCTCAGTGCTCATTGTGACTCTTGTTCTTCCTGTCCTTTGTCCCCTCTGCCCTACCAATGCTCATTGTGACTCGTGTTCTTTATGTCCTGTGTCCCCTCTGCCCTATCAGTGCTCATTGTGACTATTGTTCTTCCTGCCCTTTGTCCCCTCTGCCCTATCAGTGCTCATTGTGACTATTGTTCTTCCTGCCCTTTGTCTCCTCTGCCCTATCAATGCTCAATGTGACTCTTGTTCTTCCTGCCCTGTGTCCCCTCTGCCCTATCAATGCTCATTGTGACTCTTGTTCTTCCTGCCCTTTGTAGCCTCTGCCCTATCATTTACAATGCTCTGTGTTACTTGTGTTCTTCGTGCCCTTTGTCCCCTCTGTGCTATCAATGCTCAATGTGACTCGTGTTCTTCCTGCCCTGTGTCCCCTCTGCCCTATCAATGCTCATTGTGACTCTTGTTCTTCCTGCCCTTTTTCCTCTCAGCTCTATCAATGCTCAATCTGGCTCTTGTTCTTTATGCCCTTTGTCCCCTCTGCCCTGTCAGTGTTCATTGTGACTCGTGTTCTTCCTGCCCTTTGTGTCCTCTGCCCTATCAGTGCTCATCGTGTCCCGTGTTCTTCCTGCCATTTGTCACCTCTGCCCTATCAATGCTCATTGCGACTCGCGTTCTTCGTTGTCTCAGGTTGGGCGCCATCCATGACGGACCGAACAATGCCTGTGAGAGTCGGGACCAGTTCATTATGGCAATTTCTCCGGGCACCCTCAACTCCTACAACTTCAAAAACGTGTACACCTTCTCGCACTGCTCCCGGCACGAGATCAGGCTGCACCTGACGTACCTGAACATGTAAGTACCTGCACGTGTAAGTACCTGATCATGTAAGTCCCCGGACATATGTGTACCTGATCATGTACGTACATGAACATGGAAGTACCTGCATGTGTACATACCTGAACATGTAAGGACCTGAACATGTAAGTACATGTAAATACATGAAGATGTAAGTACCTGAACATGTAAGTACCTGCACGTGCAAGTACCTGAACATGTCGGACCTTAACACATAAGGAACTGAACAGGTAAGTACTTTTTTTTGGGGTGGGGGGGTCCATTAGTTGTTTAAGCAGGGGAAATTTCAGTGATAGACGACTGGTCTTCCTCATTCCACTGCTGGTCGATAGAAAGCCTGTGCCTACACTTTTACCGACCCAAGGGATTTTTAACCTCCCACACCACATAGACATGGTATGAAAGCAACTGGCCTTTGATGACGCTGTAAGTTATACACAGCAGTGGAAATCCAAATTGGCAGAGCTGGGGGCACGGGGAGTCGAACCGCCGACCCACAGATTAGGAGTCTGACCTAGAAAAACGTCAGACACTCTAACCACTCCGCCACAGAGAACATTGACATGTAAGTTCATGAACATGTAAGTACCTGAACATGTAAGTACCTGAACATGTAAGTACATGAACATCTATGTACCTGAACATGTACGGACATGAACCACCACCGGACCGACGAGTGAGCTAGAGAATAAACCAGTCTATCAACGGAACTCAAATTGGAAAGCAACAAGAGGGATAAGATAAGTCCATTAATTGAAGTCTCTAAGAAGTATTGTGAAGGAAAAGCGAATATTACTGTTGTCAGGTATAAATTCCACTCATATAACCAAACAACTGAGGACATGGGCTTGGAAATCGGGGAGTTACAAAACAGGATAGAATACTGTGAATATGGAGAACTCGAGGATTCGCTGTTATGTGACTGTCTCATATGCGGAGTAAAAAGCAAGGAACTTCAGAATAGACTGTTACAGATGCCCAACCTCAACATAATACGGTGTGTAGAAATGTGCCGCCTCAGTGAGCATGAGGACACACAGTTAAGTAACAACAATGACCCGGCCGAAGGTCAAGCAGACACCCTCTCCAAATATGAATGCCGAAAGTTCATGCCCTCTGCCGCTGCCACGAGCACACAAAGGGGCCTAGCCAGCAGATATCCAGACTACGAAAAAAGGGGCATATCCCACGAGGAATGCACCAGGTGCGGGTACAAGCACGGTGGTAGGCCATGCCCAGCAAACGGGAAGGAATGTGTAGGCTGCCATAAAATTTGACATTTCAAGAAAGTGTGTAGAAACAGCAGGATGATGATGCCGGTGGACAAAATACAAGTTGACAGACATAACAGGCCGGATGATAGCGAAGACGAAGAAGAGGAAACAGACCTGTTGCTGGGGGAAATCAACAGCGACTTGTTCGTCGGCGAGATCAGGGAAAACAAAGAAGGCGTCTCGGAATTATGGTTCTCGGACATCTGCATAGGAAATACAGCGGTACATTTCAAGCTGGACACTGGATCCGAGGCAAATATCATACCTCGGAGTATTTTCAACAAACTGACGGACACCGAAATGAAGCCATCACGGTGTCGACTCATGACTTATAAGGGACAGCGGATACAGCCAGATGGGGAGGCGGACATCATGATGAACGACAGAAGCATCCATTGCCAGATAACCGCATCCGGAAGTCCTATACTGGGATAGAGCTCCTGTGTACATCTCACCCTACTGGCCAGAATTGACGAGGTACATAACCAAGCGACCGACGCAGTGGCAAAAGAATTGGTAAATAAATATCTCAATGTTTTTGAGGGTCTGGGAACAATAAAAAGTAATGCTAAAATTCATGTCGACCCTGATGTACAACCAAACATAGACCCACCCCATAGGGTACCGCACACCATAGAACAAGATGTAAAAAAAGAGATACAACGGATGGTAAAGCTAGGAGTTATTGTTAAACAAGAGGAACCGACCCCGTGGGTCAGTTCTATTACGAGAGTCAGGAAACCTGGAAAGATACGCGTATGTCTTGATCCAATGAAGCTAAATAAGGCTATCTTCCGTGGGCCATACCCTATCAGAAGAATAGAAGAGGTAGTTGCAAAAATGCATGGTACTAAGTTTTTCACTGTGCTTGATGCCAACAGTGGGTACTGGCAGATAGTGCTAGATGATGAGAGTTCAAAATATTGCACGTTTAACACACCGTGGGGCAGATACAGGTTCACGCATCTGCCTTTCGGAATTAAAACGGCTGGTGACATATTTATAGAGCAAATGATTATTATACTAGCTGACTTGCCGGGAGTGAATGTAGTAGCAGACGATATCTTGATATATGGGTCAACAGTACAAGAGCATAACGAAAGACTAGAGTCCATGTTGGAAAGAGCGAGAAGTGTAAATCTCAGGTTAAACCTGAACAAATCCAAGATATGTATGACACAACTGAACTCTGTGGGCCATGTACTGACTCAAGAAGGACTCAAACCCAATGCCGAATGCCTGCAAGCGATTGTAGAAATGCCCATGCCCGCAAGTAAAGCAGATATACAGCATTTCCTATTGATGGTAGGCTATGTGTCAAAATTCATCCCAAATCTTTCAGAAATATCAAAACCGTTACAGCTTTTATTAAATTGTGAAGTTGAGTGGTATTGGGACCAGGGCCAACAAGAAGCGCTTGACAAATTAAAGAAATGTCTAGTTGAAGTGCCTGTATTGAGATACTACAATGTACATGTACATGAAGAAGTAAAAATACAGGCGGATGCTTCCAAGTCAGGCTTAGGAGCAATGTTATTTCAAAATGAGCAACATATCACCATGGCATCTAAGGCCTTACACACAGAGTAATTACGCAGTCATTGAAAAGGAACTTTTGGCCATCTGTATCGGGTGCCAAAAGTTCCACCAATATATTTTTGGTAAAGAAACCATCATCGAGACAGATCACAAGCCATTGGTTGCGATCATGGGTAAACCTTTATTTACTTTATCGGCAAGAATGCAACGCATGCGCATGCGGTTGCAAAATTATAATTTGATTGTTGTGTATAAAAAAGGAACTTCCATGTATTTTGCAGACGCCTTGTCGCGCGCACACTCAGCTACCACGAAGCCCGATAACATCACGATAGCTGCCATCGACATCGTCGAAGATGAGTTAAAGCAGATAAGACAAACAACACATACTGACAAAATAGCTAGATGCAAAGCATGTCAAAGGTTTAGAAACAACCACATGCAGAGCCACTTATTAGTCATGAAATCCCAGATTTGCCTTAGAACAAAATAGGAGTAGACTATTTTCAGATTGCGCAGAGACATTTCATATTGATAGTCGACTATTATTCCAAATACCCAGAAATAGTAGAAATGAAAGACACAACTAATGCAGCCACCATTAGGATGCTAAAACAGATGTTTCTGGTATGGGATACCGAAAACAGTTGTATCAGACAATGGGCCCCAATTTGTGAGTGCCGAATACAAAATATTCGCAAAACAGTATGGTTTCAAGCCAACGTACACTAGTCCATTATACCCGCAAAGCAATGGGCAGGTGGAACAATATGTGCAAACCATCAAAATAATGATCAACAAGGCAATATTAGAACAAAAGGACATTAACATTGTGTTGTTAAATTATAGGACCACCCCGATAATTGGGTTAGGTGTATCACCAGTTCAATTGCTAATGAACAGACGATTACGATCAAAATTGCCATCACATGAGAGCCACCTTAAACCTAAAGCACAGGCGATGTGAAAACAACAAATAAAACTGATACAACAAAAACAAAAACAGCATTTTGATAGACATGCAGGAACCAATCACAAAAAACTAAACATCGGAGACGCAGTGAGATACCGAACATACAATGAACAATGGGGGAAATACACGATCGTAAAAAACAACAACCCCAGCAGTCGAGACTATGAAATGATCAACAAAGAACAACATAGACTGTGACGAAATCGAGCACAGTTATTTAAAACACCCACTAAATTCCCGCCGATCGATTTGGGTGCGAGCACCCCCAGCCGCACTGCACACCAAGGGCTACCAATCAAAACACCTGAGACAGGGCCAAATTTGTACATCACGCAGTACGGACGGGTCAGCAAGCCAATAAACAGACTAGGGTACTAGGGCCTGAGTAAGAGAGTAAGGTGCATACAACAACATGATTGTGTGAGATTAAAATTGTGTTTTCAAATTATATTGTCAATTGATGTGTTGAGGATACATTGTGATTAGACATTGGACTGTATGATGTTGTAGAAATGTTAGTGAACCTGGTGAGGTATCACGCCATGAGGTAAGGATAGGTTTAATGAACCACATTGTATTGTAGACGTATAATATGTATTGACCCACATTCATGTATCAAGCCGCGATGGGACAGAGTAACATGTAGTATTGTTCAAACCATATGATCCTTGTTTGGTGGGTATATGGGCATGTCCAGAAGATAAATCATGCCAGATGTCGGCAGAAAGAAAACTAAAATGAACGCAACTGATGACAACATTTTCTTTAATGTTTTTTCTACTACATGTTATGTATATATCTTTTTTTTTAATTTTAAAAAGAGAGAGAGAGGGGAGATGTAAGGTATGTGAATCATGTAAGGTATGCCAGGAATGTAAGGCAGGGCAGGGTGGTCATGTGACCACCTGACCACCACCGGACTGACGAGTGAGCTAGAGAATAAACGTTGTTAGATGGCTTGTTGTTCTTGTTTAACTGGCAGGTAACAACTGCCTGGTGTAACATTGTTAGATGGTATGTTCTTGTTTAACGGGCAGGGTAAGAACTGCCTGGTGTAACATTGCTAGATGGTTTGTTGTTCTTGTTTAACAGGCGGGTAAGAATTGCCTGGTGTACCTTGTTAGATGGTTTGTTCTTGTTTAACGGGCAGGATAACAACTGCCTGGTGTAACATTGTTAGATGGTTTGTTGTTCTTGTTTAACGGGCAGGTAAGAACTGCCTGGTTTAACGTTGTTAGATGGTTTGTTGGTCTTGTTTAACGGGCAGGTAAGAACTGCCTGGTGTAACGTTGTTAGATGGTTTGTTCTTGTTTAACGGGCAGGGGAAGAACTGCCTGGTGTAATGTTGTTAGATTGTTTGTTGTTCTTGTTTAACAGGCAGGTAAGACATGCCTGGTGTAACGTTGTTAGATGGTTTGTTGTTCTCGTTTAACAGGCAGGTAAGAAGTGCCTGGTGTAACTTTGTTAGATGGTTTGTTGTTCTTGTTTAACAGGCAGGTAAGAACTGCCTGTCATAATGTTGTTAGATGGTTTGTACTTCTTGTTTGACAGGCAGGGTAAGAACTGCCTGGTGTAATGTTGTTAGATGGTTTGTTGTTCTTGTTTAACAGGCGCGTAAGAACTGCCTGGTGTAACGTTGTCAGATGGTTTGTCCTTCTTGTTTAACAGACAGGTAAGAACTGCCTGGTGTAACTTTGCTAGATGGTTTGTTGTTCTTGTTTAACAGGCAGGTAAGAACTGACTTGTGTAACGTTGTTAGATGGTTTGTTGTTCTTGTTTAACAGGCAGGTAAGAACTGACCGGTGTAAAGTTGTTAGATGGTTTATCATTCTTGTTTAATAGGCAGGCAAGAACTGCCTGGTGTAATGTCGTTAGATGGTCTGTTGTTCTTGTTTAACAGGCAGGTAAGAACTGCCTGGTGTAACGTTTTTAGATTGTTTGTTGTTCTTGTTTAACAGGCAGGTAAGAACTTCCTGGTGTAACGTTGTTAAATGGTTTGTTGTTCTTGTTTAACAGGCAGGTAAGAACTGCCTGTCATAATGTTGTTAGATGGTTTGTACTTCTTGTTTGACAGGCAGGGTAAGAACTGCCTGGTGTAATGTTGTTAGATGGTTTGTTGTTCTTGTTTAACAGGCGCGTAAGAACTGCCTGGTGTAACGTTGTCAGATGGTTTGTCCTTCTTGTTTAACAGGCAGGTAAGAACTGCCTGGTGTAACTTTGCTAGATGGTTTGTTGTTCTTGTTTAACAGGCAGGTAAGAACTGACTTGTGTAACGTTGTTAGATGGTTTGTTGTTCTTGTTTAACAGGCAGGTAAGAACTGACCGGTGTAAAGTTGTTAGATGGTTTATCATTCTTGTTTAATAGGCAGGCAAGAACTGCCTGGTGTAATGTTGTTAGATGGTTTGTTGTTCTTGTTTAACAGGCAGGTAAGAACTGACTGGTGTAAAGTTGTTAGATCGTTTATCGTTCTTGTTTAACAGGCAGGGTAAGAACTGCCTGGTGCAGACGAACGCCAAGGAGCACCTCGCCCAGGGGGATATTGACCGCACCCTGGAGCAGCTTCCGGGCCAGATGTTCTCAGCTGACGACCAGTGCCGCTACATCTTTGGACCCAGCGCCTACTACTGCGGGGTACATACTTAACTAATGTCACTATAATTATGTATATCTATATAATATATAATATATATGTGTATGTAAAACATAGCATTGGGTGAGTACACACTACTACGGGGTACATACTTAACTAATGTCACTATAATTATGTATATCTATATAATATATAATATATATGTGTATGTAAACTATAGCATTGGGTGAGTACACACTACTGCGGAGTACATACTTAACTAATGTCACTATGTATATCTATATAATATATAATATATATGTGTATGTAAACTATAGCATTGGGTGAGTACACACTACTGTGGGGTACATACTTAACTAATGTCACTATATGTATATCTACATAATATATAATATATATGTGTATGTAAAATATAGCATTGGGTGAGTACACACTACTGCGGGGTACATACTTAACTAATGCCACTATAATTTTTTTTTTTTTTTTTTTTTTTTTATTGAGGCTGTATTTATACTGTCCATAGCATATAAGCCTGGGTATTCAGGCTTGTTTTCAATGCTGGCCAGCTGTAGTGTTGGTGTTGTCTTAGTGCCATGCTATACTCGGAGTGAGGGGTCCCCTGTTGCAAAGTGCCATGCTGTACCCAGAGTGATGGGTCGCCTGTTGCAAAGTGCCATGCTATACTCGGAGTGACCGGTCCCCTGTTGCAAAGTGACATGCTATACTCGGAGTGACGGGTCCCCTGTTGCAAAGTGCCATGCTGTACCCAGAGTGACGGGTCCCCTGTTGCAAAGTGCCGTGCTATGCCCGTAGTGACGGGTCCCCTGTTGCAAAGTGCCACGCTGTACCCAGAGTGACGGGCCGCCTGTTGCAAAGTGCCATGCTATACTCGGAGTGACAGGTCCCCTGTTGCAACGTGCCATGCTATACTCGGAGTGACGGGTCCCCTGTTGCAAAGTGCCATGCTGTACCCAGAGTGACGGGTCCCTTGTTGCAAAGTGCCATGCTGTACCCAGAGTGATGGGTCGCCTGTTGCAAAGTGCCATGCTGTACTCGGAGTGACGGGTCCCCTGTTGCAAAGTGCCATGCTGTACCCAGAGTGACGGGTCCCCTGTTGCAAAGTGCCATGCTATACTCGGAGTGACGGGTCCCTGTTGCAAAGTGCCATGTTGTACCCAGAGTGACGGGTCACCTGCTGCAAAGTACCATGCTATACTCGGAGTGACGGGTCCCCTGTTGCAAAGTGCCATGCTGTACCCAGAGTGACGGGTCCCCTGTTGCAAAGTGCCATGCTATGCTCAGAGTGACGGGTCCCCTGTTGCAAAATGCCATGCTGTACTCGGAGTGACGGGTCCCCCGTTGCAAAGTGCCATGCTGTACCCGGAGTGATGGGTCGCCTGTTGCAAAGTGCCATGCTATACTCGGAGTGATGGATCCCCTGTTGCAAAGTGCCATGCTGTACCCAGAGTGACGGGTCGCCTGTTGCAAAGTGCCATGCTATACTCAGAATGACGGGTCCCCTGTTGCAAAGTGCCATGCTATACTTGGAGTGACGGGTCCCCTGTTGCAAAGTGCCATGCTGTACCCAGAGTGACTGGTCGCCTGTTGCAAAGTGCCTGCTGTATCCAGAGTGACGGGTCCCCCGTTGCAAAATGCCATGCTGTACTCGGAGTGACGGGTCCCCTGTTGCAAAGTGCCATGCTGTACCCAGAGTGATGGGTCGCCTGTTGCAAAGTGCCATGCTGTACTCGGAGTGACGGGTCCCCTGTTGCAAAGTGCCATGCTGTACCCAGAGTGACGGGTCGCCTGTTGCAAAGTGCCATGCTGTACCCAGAGTGACGGGTCCCCTGTTGCAAAGTGCCATGCTGTACCCAGAGTGACGGGTCCCCTGTTGCAAAATGCCATGCTGTACTCGGAGTGACGGGTCCCCTGTTGCAAAGTGCCATGCTGTACCCAGAGTGACGGGTCGCCTGTTGCAAAGTGCCATGCTGTACCCAGAGTGACGGGTCCCCTGTTGCAAAGTGCCATGCTGTACCCAGAGTGACGGGTCCCCTGTTGCAAAGTGCCATGCTGTACCCAGAGTGACGGGTCGCATGTTGCAAAGTGCCATGCTATGCTCGGAGTGATGGATCCCCTGTTGCAAAGTGCCATGCTGTACCCAGAGTGACGGGTCCCCTGTTGCAAAGTGCCATGCTATACTCGGAGTGACGGGTCCCCTGTTGCAAAGTGCCACGCTATACCCGTAGTGACGGGTCCCCTTGTGCTGCTTTCAGGGCGAGGTGATGGACCGGAAGTTGTGCTACTCTCTGTCCTGCTACAATCCCCTCAAACGGAAGTGTTGGAGCAGCGTGGAGCAGCGCGCCGCCAACGGCACCACGTGCGGCGACAAGAAGGTGGGTGACACGCGCCGACAGACACACGTCTGTGGGGTTTAGCCTCTGAGCAACATCTCAGGTCATGTAAGCGCAGGGCCTTGTCAGATCCTAGTCATGCTGAGCACCAGGCAAGGATCAATTTTATAAGAGCCTGGTTTGACTCGGGCGGATTTTTAAAATCCCAACCTCTGCCGAGGAAGCCTGCACTCTCACCAAATGAGCCACTTTATCGAGTGGACATGTCTCTATAGCAGTTAATACTGTAGAAGTAGGCACATACCTCTGAGAGACGGGCCACATAGACGGCTGTATCAGGTGATTGCATTATGGAGCATAGTGGTGTAATGGTTTGCATGCTAGTCCAGCAATGACAAGACGTGTGGGTTCGAATCCTCCTCTAGGCGCAATATGTCCTAATGTCATCACACAACAATATTATATAATGTCATCACACCACGACATTATTATATAATGTCATCACACCATGACAATATAATATAGGTTGTGCCTGTTACTTGTAGTGTATATTGTTTGTCTTGATTATATTATGTTATATAAATTATATAATAACATTATATATATATAGGTATCGGAGAAGAAGTCGTTTCAAGGTTGTATGAGTTCGGACCATAGCAGCGCGCATGCGCATTGGCCGGCTCGGCTGGTCCCGGGTTGCTGCCACCGCTGATATATATTCAATGTTCTGCGCCAGTTCGCCACACTTACACCGAAAAAAATTTTGTATTGATTAAAGCAAGGCTGTTTCTTGCCAGAGTGTTACATAAAAGACCTCAGACCAATTCGTATTGTCTTGTCTCTTCGTAGAACTGCTTATATAATATATACAATATGATACATAATCCATAATATATGATATATCATTTTTAATATATTATATCAAATGTATAATACATATGTAATATAATATGTATATATAACACAGAATATCTATTTATTTGATATACTACATGTGCTATGGAACTTTTGGGTTATAGAATTTCATTGTGTTACATGCTGCAAATTGTGTATTCAACAGTTATTGTATACCTTATTCTATATACCTTTTGTGTATATAACCAGAATACCTCAGGGAGTTTGACGCCCTGCCCTGCAGAGTTGTAAACCACTGCGTCGTGGTACAGGTTCTTGACAGAAACAGAACAGAAAACCATGTCATTGTGGCAGCATTAAGGGTGGTTGATGTATGGAACTCCTAACATCTCCCGACCAGCCACTACAGGGACAAATAGTTTTGCGCCTGTCTGGACATGTTCTTGCCAGTGTGAAACCTCTATTTGCTCCCCGAGAGAGTGCCGCTGGTAACTTGTAAAAGCCAGCAGCACTTCAACAGTTTTCCAGGCAGCTTTCATGAAATGTAGAGAATCTTATGAGCAGAAAAGACCAAGCCCACCAGAGAGTGTTGCAGACCAGGAACACTAGATCCCCCACTGCAGCATACAAAGATGCCTGCAGATTGCTACAAAAATGCACCCATGCACTGAAGTCAGACTGGTGGGAAATGAAGGCAGAGGAGCTGCAGAGAGCTGCAGACAGAAACAACATGAAGGGCTTCTTCAGTGTAGGGACCCATGCAGAAGGGACCTGTTCACCTGAAATCAACAGATGGAATGGAGACCTTTTCTGACAGCAAAAGAGTTGTGGCAAGATGGAGTGAACACTTCCAGAAGCTTCTCAACATCCCTGGTGACATAGATCACGAAGCTCTGGACAACATCCAGCAGTGCATTACCAAAACATGCCTCAATGAGATTCCAACCATGGATGAGATGGCTAGAGCAATCGCCAGCCTGAAAGATGGCAAAGCACCTGGGAGTGATGGAATTCCTGCTGAAGTATGGAAGCACAGAGGAGACAATCTGTTCAACAGACTGCACCAACTAATCACCAATGCCTGGGAGGAGGGTTCTGTACCCCAAGCATGGAGGATGCCACATTGTAACCATCTACAAGAAAGGTGATCGAAACAGACTGAGGGAACTAGAGAGGAATCTCTCTTCTTTCCATAGCTGGCAAGATCTTTGCCAGGAGCCTCCTCAACAACTACGATTCACATAATACCTATGTAGTGTTTTTGTTTTATCCGCAGTACAGTGTGGCTTCAGAGTAACCGGAGCACCGTGGGATATGATATTTTGTCTCCGACAGCTACAAGAAAAGTGCATTGAGCAGGAACGACCACTGTACATGGTATTTGTCGATTTCACTAAGGCATTTGATACAGTCGGGAGGACCAGGCTATGGTAACTACTGAGGAAGTATGGATGCCCAGAGAATTTCACAACTATGATCGAGGCTCTACATACAGGAATGATGGCAAACGTTAGTGTTGGAGGGGAAGTCTCGGAATCGTTTGGGGTTACCAATGGGGTCAAGCAAGGTTGTGTACTGGCCCCCATGCTCTTCTCCATCTTCCTATCAGCAATGCTCGACAAGGCTTTCCGAAACATTGGGGATGCCATCTATATACAGTCCAGACAGAGCACTGACCTATTCAATGTCGCACACATCAGAGCGAAGACCAAGACTACTCAGATACTGGTGAGAGAGCTGCTATTCGCAGATGACAGTGCACTAGTTGCCCACTCTGCTGAAGAGATCCAGAAAATAGTGGACGCCTTCTCCGATGATTCGCAGAAGTTCGGCCTGAAGATTTACATCAAGAAGATGGAGGTGCTTTACCAACCCAACTCTACAAGAACCCGAGAGGAGGATATCATGGTTGACGGAAACAAGCTGAACTCTGTTCCGGAATTCACCTACCTCGGGAGCATATATCAAGTGATGGACGCATTGATGCTGAAATACAGAGGAGGATAGCCAAGGCTAGCGCATCTTTCGGCCGACTACGCCAGAGACTCTGGAACAACCGCCATGTGGCCATGCGGGTCAAAGGCAAGATCTACCCATGCCCATCCGTGCATCCCACCCTACTATACGGAGCCGAGGCCTGGACAGTGTACAGACGACAGGTGAAAAAGCTGCATGCCTTCATGATGCGACATCTGCATTCAATCATGAGGCTAACCTGGAAGGACAAAGTGACAAATAAGGAAATACACGAAACGACGGGCTGCCCCTTTATTGAAGATCTTCTTATCAAAAGGATCCCGCAGAACTGACACCTCATGAGGATGTCATCAGACAGGCTACCAAAGCAGATCCTCTATTCTCAACTGTCTTCTGGTTACAGAAAGGGAGGGCACCCTCGTCTCCGGTTCAAGCATACCATCAAGAGAAACCTGAAGCTGAGAGACATTAAAACTGACTCATGGACATCACTCTCACAGCAGAGAGCTAAATGGAGAGTGGCAGTCAAGTAATGAAAGCAGTCTTTGTCGCATCCCGACCGACAACATGATGATGATGATGTATATAACCACAAATTTAAAGATGGCTGGAAAACCAGTGTTTCGGCACTGACAAAAGACATATTCAGCAGAATAAACATATATAACACCAAAGATTATATATGGGATATATAATTTATTACTATGAGTATAAAGGGGTGGAGCTATATTCCTATATCCTGCAGGATCCTAGCATTTAATGCTGCCTTTTATTATTAACCCACAATATTTATTGTTATATTCGCTGCGGGCCGGTTCCTGCTGCGCTATCCTGGCCCGTGGAGGCGGAGGCAACAACATGGGCCAGAACCCGCTCGGCATGGGTGGCCTCAACCTCGGCGCATTCCAGATTAACCCAGCGATGGTGGCCGCTGGCCGACTTCCAAGTCGCCAGACTTGGCCGACTTCCAAGTCGGCCAAGTCTGGCACGTCATGATGGGGTCAACAGACCACTTGCATTTGTGCTTTGCAACTACTACAAACATAGTCGTAACATTTGATATAGTTCACAGAAATAGTTCAATAATATCCGAGAAATTCGATTAACTATGACGATAGACTTCTGTGCAGTGTGTGGATCGAGTCACGAGGGAGTCGAAGAAGATTACTGCAGTAAGAAGAAAAGGACAGCGGAACCAACGTGCAGGAAGT
>CM059193.1:589184-656692 GCA_030323885.1 Branchipolynoe longqiensis | reverse complement strand
GCGCATCAAACTCCAGTGGTGTTCCCTACGTGGTATATAGGAGGTCATGGGCTTGATTCCCGGAAGAGCGCAACCCTTCAAAGGAGACTTTCCTTCTACTGTCACTATTGTTCTACTGACATTTTCCTTCTCTCCTTTCCTTCTATATTTGATATTTATGATCACTTAATACACTTCCCCATCAATATTTGTGCCCGAGTATCGGCAATGACTCGCTCCGAGTTCCACTCACCGTTAATCGTCCTCCGTTTGCCGCTGGTAAGGTAGTCATTGAAAAGCTGATATCTGAACAAAATAAAAGATAAACATGGTGAGAATCAACTTTATTCGCACGTTTATGTGATACATACAACAAGCAGGTAGTACATAAATATAATCTATGTAGAATGAAGTCCTATTCTATTTCCACACACGACATTATAAGTGAGTCACAATAACAGTTGCATCCAGTGGCTTTAGTTTCTGCCATATTTTTAGATAAATAGATTCAATTGATCGTTTAATTCTATCTTATTATAGCATATTTTTAGATAAATAAATTCAATTGATCGTTTAATTCTATCTTATTATAGCATGAAGTAAGAATTATCATGAATGTAACCAATTAGAGATAATTCAAGTGGAAAGATGCACAACTAAATTTGGCATGCACATTAAAATGGTGGCCGCCCCAGGTTTCCGCAGTAACAGCTTCTTTTAAAGATTATTAAAGTATTTGGTTTTTGGAAATGTTTTGACAAATGCGCTGTGACTGAGGCTCGATCTGTTTGGAATCAGCAGTGAGCAGTCCGCGCAGGACACTGGGGCTATTTAGTTACCCACACTTTCACATACATATAGATGTCACCTTCATTGCATTACATGTCACCATCATCGCATTAGACATGGATCTCACCTTCATTGCATTATACTTTGATGTGACCTTCATTGGGTTAGCCATGGATGTCCCCTTCATTACATTATGTATCGATGTCACCTTCATTACATTACACAAGGATTTCACCTTCATTGCGTTAGTCGTAGATGTCACCTTCATTGGGTTAGACGTGGATGTCACCTTCATTATGTTATAAGTGGATGTCACCTTCATTGGGTTAAACGTGGATGCCACCTTCATTGGGTTAGACGTGGATGTCATCTTCATTACATTAACATGGATGTCGAATTCACCTTCATTGCTCTAGACATGGATGTCACCTTTATTGTATTACACATGGATGTCACCTTCAGCGCATTAGACGTTGATTTCACCTTGATACGCAGCGAAGGAGGAAGTCAAGGCAGGAGTGAAAATAAAAACACTTTATTATATATATAAAGTGGAGGAGAAGAGCAATGTACAGTGATAAGTAAAGGATATAAGCAATGTACAATGATATATAATAAAGTCAAACGTGAATAATGATAAAATGTCTGTTTTCATATTAGGGGAGGTGCCCCGAAGAGCCCTCCACCAAAAGGGAAGAGAGGGCGCGAGGGGCGCCAGAGGGGGCGAGGCGTGGGAGGTCGGCATGATCCGCCCCGGAGTCGAGGTGCCCTGGGGGATGATGTCGGCCAGGCGGACCCCCGCCCTCTGGCAGCCTTGCGCCGCGCCCTGATGTAGGCTATGAAGGGTGTAGCTGTCGGGAACGGGAACAGCAGCGCAGGAAGCGCGCCTCTCAGGACTGCGGAGAGGGTCCGAGGGTCGAGGGGCGGGCCCGAGATGATAAATAGCATAGAATCACAGGCCAGGGTTGTATGGGAAAGCGTCATGGCTGGGGTGAACGAGGACCAGCCCGAGGCGGGTGACCTCGCTCCGGGCCACCTCGGCCCATGGCTCGAGGAGGTGGGCGCGGCTGAGGGCATCAGCGAGGATGAGCTCCGCCCCAGGCTTGTGGATGATGGTGAGTGTGAAGGATCCCTCGGCCTCCATGAGCCAGAGCTCGTGGACGCATGTGCCGAGGGTAGCATCCCGGGTCCGCCCTGACTCGAGGGAGGCTGCGGAGGCCATGTTGTCGGTGTTGATGACAACGGTGGCCCCCGCGACGTCGTCCGGGAGGAGGGCATGGAGGGCGATGACGAGGTTGACCGCCTCAAGCTGGTGAATGGTGGGGAAGCGGTCCCGGTAGGCCGAGGAGTACCCTCGGGCATAGCAGTGGGTTGCGGAGTGGGCCCCACCGCCAGTGAGGCAGGAGTCGCACTCGATCGCCACACGGTGGACCTCAGGGGTGCGGAGGAGGCAGAGGCCATTGGAGGCCTGGCCGTAGGCTGCGAACCACCTGAGGTCCCAGAGGGCCTCGTCCCCGAGGGTGATGGAGGCGGCCCCCGTAGCAGTTGCGTAGGGCGGCGAGGAGTCGTCCCATGAACTTCCTCGCCGGGAGGACACAGCTACCCACGTGGTTGAGATGCCCGAGGATACTCTGAAGTTCCTGGCGCCCGAGGGTAGGGCGAGCGATCCGAGCCTCGCAGCCGCGGATGAGGTCGTCGACTTTGTCGGGGGCGATGCGGATGGTCATCGCCTCACTGTCTATGGTGAAGCCAAGCCAGGTGAGGCTGACCGCAGGGGGAGGGCGGCACTTCCCGGGGGCGACCTCCAGGCAGAGGGCCCCAATGAGGGTGATGAAGGCATTAAAGGCATGGCGGGCCCTCAGGAAGGTGCGCTCGCACCCAACAAAGTCGTCCACGTACACAAGGGTGTGGAAACCCTGGTGGCGCAGGACCCAGGCAACTGCTGAGGTGACTCAGACGCAGGCCACGCCCGAGGAGCGGCAACCAAAGGGGAGGGCAAGGTCGACATAGGTCGCCCCATCGAGGGTGATCCCATAGAGGGGACAGGAGACGAGGCAGCGGCCTACGTCGGCAACGGTAGGGAGCTTGTATGCATGGGGCCTGCAAAGGTACTCGCGTCTGGGGATGCCGGCATTGACGCTGTTGCCCGGAGGGTAGGATAGGTCGACGATGAGTCGCCTCTTGCCCGGGTCGGACTTGGGGCGGGTCATCATGGGGGAGACCTCGGCCCAGGGGGTGAAGGGAGGGGCGTGGAAGGGGCCGGCGAGGGTGCAGTGCGAGAGCTCAGTAGCGACAAAGTCGGGGAGGTGGGGGTGGAAGTCAGGGTCTTCGCGATGGTTGGTGTAGGTGGGGCGGGGAGGGGTGTTGGCCGAGTAATTGGAGGGGAACCCAAACTCCAGGAGGTCGACGAGTTTGGTGTCGTGGTAGTCCCAGAGGCGGGAGCGCCAGGCGGGGATGTGTAGGCCTGAGGGGAGGGGGATGCGGGCGGCCACAAAATTAGGTAGGCCCGCGATCCGGAGGGCGTCGGAGGCCCGGGAGAAGGTGGGGTAGTGCTCCCAGGCGGGGGCGGAAAGGTGGGCCAGATGGAGAGGAGGGCGGGGTGGTAGTCGCGGGGGATGGGACCGCAGGAGGGGGAGGCGGGGAGGGTATCCTATATGTCAGGATCGACGAGATCGGCGATTGGTTCGCCTAAGTCGCCGAGGGGGAAAGGGGGAGGCGGAGGGGACGGGAGTGGTGAGGGGGGGCGGGAGTGGGGAGGGGGGAGGAGGTGCGGTTGTTGCGCGGTAGAGGTTGGGCAAAGTCGGCGGGCGAGGAGGGGAGGGGGGCCCATAGGCCCTGGGGCGGGGAAGGGCGGGGGGGGGGGAAGGCTGGGAGGGTTGTGTAGGTATGCGGTGTCGCCGGGGGAGGGCGCGAGAGGGCACGGGTGTAGGGGTCCTGGTGTCGGCCTGACAGGAGCGTGGCTGGTGGGCGGCCGCCGGCTGGGCGGCGGCCGCGGAGCGCGAGGTGGAGGCCCTGGAGTTGGAGACGAAAGTTGCGGGGTCGGTGATCACATCCAGGCGGTCGGCGTTAATGGCGATGGGGTCGAGCCAGCCGTCGGGAAGCCGCCCGTTGGCCACCCACGGGAAGATGGTCTGCCAGGGATAGGTCACGCAGTCGCGCTATACGGTGAGGTTGTGGTAGAGTAGGCCCGGGATGGAGTCCGAGGGGAAGGCGGGATGCGACTCGAGCATCCGCAGGGTGAGGTTATATTCCTCGAGGGTCGCCTTCCCCCTCTTCACCGCCTTCCCCTCGGGGCCTCGCTCGATGAGGTCGTGGGGGAATATATAGCCGGAAGGAATACCTCTGGGGCGCCCGGTATTCTGCGCCTCTGCAGACTCCAGGATCTCGCGGTCCGCGTCAGCTGCAGAGGCTGGAGTGTGGTCAGCGGCGCCCAGGCGGTCAAGGTGAGTAGAGTCCGGGGGCCTCCTTCCCTGCCTCGCATCAACCGCAATGCAAGCATTACGACCAATGTCACCTTCATTGCATTACACATAGATGTCACCTTCATTGTATTAGACATGGGTGTCACCTTCATTGTGTTAGACATTGATGCCACCTTCATTGCATATACAAGGATGTCACCTTCATTGTGTTAGACATTTTTTTTTTGTTTTTTTTTGTTTTTGTTTTTTGGTCCATTAGTTGTTTAAGCAGGGGAAATTTCAGTCATAGATGACTGGTCTTCCTCATTCCACTGCTGGTCGATAGAAAGCCCAAGCCTACACTTTTACCGACCCAAGGGATATTTAACCTCCCACACCACATAGACATGGGAGCAACCGGCCTTTGATGACGCTGTAAGTTATACACAGCGGTGGAAATCCAAATTGGCAGAGCTGGGGGCACGGGGAATCGAACCGCCGACCCTCAGATTAGGAGTCTGACCTAGAAAAAAGTCAGACACTCTAACCACTCCGCCACAGAGAATGCCACATGGATGCCACCTTCATTGCATTAGACGTGAATGTCACCTTCATTACGTTAGTTGTAGAAATCATCTTCATTGTGTTAGATGTGGACGTCACCTGCATTGCATTAGACATGGGTGTCAGCTTCATTGCATTAGACATGGATGTCACCTTCATTACATTAGACGTTTGTATCACCTTCATTGCATTGGACATGGACGTCAACTTCATTGCGTTAGATGTGGATTTCACCTTCATTGCATTAGATGTGGATGTGACCTTCATTGCTTTTGATATGTATTTCACCTTCATTGCATTGGACATGGATTTCGCCTTCATTGCATTAGACATGAACTTCACCTTCATTGCATTAGACATGGATGTCACCTTCATTGCATTAGATGTGGATTTCACATTCATTGCATTAGACATGGATTTCACCTTCATTGCGTTAGGCGTGGATGTTACGTTCATTGCATTAGAGGTGGATGTTACCTTCATTGCATTAGACATGGATGTCACCTTCATTGCATTAGACATGGATGTCACCTTCATTGAGTTAGACATGGATGTCACCTTCATTAAGTTAGACATGGATGTCAGCTTCATTGCGTTAGACATGGATGTCACCTCCATTACGTTAGATGTATATGTCACCTTCATTCCGTTAGACGTGGATGCCACCTTCATTGCATAGACATTGATGTCACCTTCATGGCATCAGACATGGATGGCACCTTCATTGCGTTAGACGTGGATGTCACCTTCTTTGTGTTAGGCATGGATGTCACCTTTATTGCATTAGATACGGATGACACCTTCATTATGTTAGATGTCAATGTCACCTTCATTATGTTATATGTAGATGTCACCTTCATTGGGTTGGACTTGGATGTCACCTGCATTCTGTTAGATGTCGATGTCACCATCATTGCATTAGACATGAATGTCACCTTTATTATGTTAGATGTAGATGTCACCTTCATTGCATTAGAAATGGATGTCACCTTCATAGCCTTAGATGTCGATGTCCCCTTCATTGCGTTAGATGTGGATGTCACCTTCATTGCAGTAGATGTGGATGTCACCTTCATTGCATTAGACGTATATATCACCTTCATTATGTTAGATGTAGATGTCACCTTCAGTACTTTAGATGTGGATGTCACCTTCATTGTTTTGGATGTATATGTCACCTTCATTGTGTTAGACGTGGATGTCACTTTCATTACGTTAGACATGAATGTCACCTTCATTATGTTAGATGTAGATGTTACCTTCATTGCTTTAGACGTGGATGTCACCGTCATTGCGTTAGACGGGTGCGGTCGAGGTGATGGACGCGGCTGATATCGTGGACACGACTGACATGGATGTTGCCAACATTGTGGTCGACGCTGCCATCATAGTCCCAATCATAGTCCCAACCAAAGTCATATTCACCGCCATTTAATACTTTTCTTACAAACACTCACACAGACAAACACACAAACACGTGTTGGCGGCGTGCAACCTACCCGGTGATATGACCTTACATGTTGCCAGGACTTAAAGCTCTAACAACCTACCAGGTGATATGACCTTAGATGTGGCCAGGACGTAAAGCTCCAACAACCTACCCGGTGATATGACCTTAGATGTTGCTAGGACGTAAAGCTCTAATAACCTACCCAGTGAAGGTGGTGGCCTGGTCGAACAGTGGCAGCTGGCCGGCCTTCTGACTGTGGTCGACCCACTTGATGAGCGCGTTCAACATACGGTACGCCTCCACGTACAACACCCGCCCGTCAGACTCCCGGTGAGCCTCCGACCACGGCGCCGCTGACGGAGTCTGCGCAACCGGAGGTGAGGCAGGCATGGCGGCATCGTCAACAATTGCATCATCCAAGACGGTTTTAAAAATTAATGTTTAGTTTCTTTACATCCTGCCAAATTGAGGATGAGTACCGAATAGTGACAGTGTGTACAACTCGGGTTCATGCCAGGTGCCTATAACCCACCCTCAGCAGGAATAGACAATCAATGCCATCATGGTCCTCCAGTGTCACTTAGTGCCAAGGCCTTGACAGGCCTCGTCAATGTCAGCTGTCGTGGCAGGGGCCAGCAGGTTGATAGCTGAAGTCTGGGTGCATCAGTGTCAGGATAATGTGACTGAGTGGGAAATAAGGGCATGGTGCTGGCAGCCTGGTCACCCAACACATCATAGTAACCACGAGTGTGCACTGTCAAAAGTTAATACCTGTCCTGATATGCCCTCACCTGTTGCTAATGGCACCACTATTGGTTCGAGTTCCGCTCTAATTGCAGTGGTCCTGTTTGTTGTAACACTGCTTAACAGAGAAGTATCTGTTTTGTTGTTACTACATATGTATTTTCTTTTCCAGAAAATATGTTTGAGCATTGTTTTGCTGGTGAGTGATTTACATAAGTTTACTTTTCATCAACAGATTTTAATCAGGGACTGTTATTATGCAGTATATACTCAATATAATTTGGGAGACTTACAGTAGCAATGTAGAATCCAGTGAGCTTTACGGTGATGCCATAGTCGGACTCCTTAATGGATCTGTACCGCATGTCAACCTGAAAAACGTCACCAACAAACTTATATCATGAACGGTTTAATAAGCTTATAGGTTCTGGCTACAAATAAAGAGCGACAACAAGGAGGTAATGGGTTGGTAACTATATATCACAATATAACTAGACCAATGGCTCGGGTCTCCCCGCACCGTAAAAGGACAAATCGAGATGAGTGGTGTGCTCTATACGCCCAGCAGCTGCTTATATTGGTCAGCGCAGGACCGGTGTACATGCAGCAGGGCATGTGCACAGCACACAGAACAGAAATAGCACATGCCAGGATAGCATCTGGCGCACATAATAATAAAATATATATTTTCCGCTGCCTATATTCGTATAACCTTTATACTCCTTATATGTCATTCCCTCAATTGCACGAGGAACAGAAAGAAAATACACACAGAACCTGATGACAAGAAATACCTATTTCTATTCTAAAGTCACGTGACCCAGAAACATGTCATGTATATATATATATATAACACCGGATATATTCGCCCTGTAATCTATGAAAATATAAAACAAGCATCCTGACACCATGTGTACTGTACAAATGATGTCAATATAGACTGCCCGATTGCCGTCACCACCACTGTGGCGCCACCTGCATGTGGTCATTTTCACCAATTAACTGGCACACCCGCTTCGATTTATATGTGTATATACCCTATATGCATACCATCTTTGTGTGGCCAGTGAGGGAGTAGACTCACCAGCGTGAGTGTCAGGGAGCCTGCTAGGGGGCGCCACAGGGAGTATCAAATAACAACTTAATTAGCAACAGCTTTGTAGTAACTTCCGCCAATTTATACTCGCATAATACTTATCCATCATATATATAAATAAATTATGTAAATGTTTCATTATAAATTAAAACCATGTTTTAAAATTATTATGGACAGTGTTTTTTCTTAGTTTCTTTTACATATATGTATTTAATTCATCGTTATATTGCTACACGTTGTGAAATCACTTATTGTCCAATACCTGGCGTGTTTTATAAACCATTTATATCCCATAAAATGTCTAAATGCATGTGATGCATCATTTTAAAACATGCGCTAGCGTTTGATGTTACTTTGCTTAGAAATATTAGCTAGATAATGCTAAAGCCCATTGCCTAGTTACTGTGTAGGGAGTCATTTGGTGTAAAGGCAGGAAGGAATATTACCCTATAATGGATGCCATGCATATCCACCCTACCACAATTGTTGGCAACAGCAATGCCTCAGTGCTGAACAAATAAATGCATTCACCGAATACAATATTATTTACACACGAAAAAAGAAAAGTTCAAATCAATAGTATAAGTAGATTAGTAGCATAAGTTTGAAGTTAAAACTGTCTCGAGAGTTGATGGAAAATACACTTAGATATTTAAGTTATGCATTAATTATGAATCTAAAGGTGTTTACAGATGCATCTAAGGCAATCCTACCTACCCCATTAGCAACGTGGGTGAAGTAGTATCTCATGTTGTTGATGGTTTCCACGTCCCTGGCCACTGAGTCATGAGCGGTAGCCAGGTTCCACCATCTGCGTTAAAAAGATAACTTTAAGAATACGAGGGTACGCTGCATTTTGATATTTACCAAGACCGTGGTATCAATGAGAAATCCCTGCAAAGGTCCAGCAGCCAATTGTACCACGTGAAGGTCTCCTGACAATCATAAAGCGATGCAGATGGGAGTGGTATGGTAATAGTTGGTGTTCACCGGGTTTGGCCAAGACCACCCTGCAAGGCTGAGTGAAAGGAGGGATTGAAAGTCTTTTAAATGATTTATGTGCAACCTTGCTTAGCAGTTGTGCAGTCATTGCGGTTATATATGAATATATAAATAAACAGGGTAGAATATATAAATAAACAGGGTAGAATATATAAATAAACAGGGTAGAATATGTACATCACATAACTTCAACACAATCCTGTTCACGGAAAAGCGTGCGTTGGCAGGTGTTTTCACAAAACCATGCAGATTACAGGAGGATTCAAACCCCCATTTTCTGCCATTTCGTGGCTAGCTTCCTAACCTGTAGATTGTCCAGGCTTCCTGGCGGTTATCGGCACAAGGTGAGTTTAGCAGGGACACGAACCCTCAACTTGTGGCCTGTAAGATGAAGCTGTAACCAGAATGTTCAATGCCGGGTCACAATTTCATTCCTGCCTGGAGGACGAGTGGGGAGTACCTCGGGTATCATGAGGTATCATGTACTTATGCAAATATGATATCTACTGCTCCTGTAGCCTCCTTTGATATGTTCCTTCGTTGTTTGAGTTAGTTGAGGGCTCTACTACCAAGCAGCTCCCCTAATTCTCCGCCTTCCTGCCAGATGGCACGTCACCCCCCACTATCTGCCAATTCGATTCTGCTCAATAACATGTAACGGCAGGTTTTTAGGGCCACCACTCTTAGGCTCAATCCGCTACTCTTCGCTTGTCTCCTATTTGTTATGGAAGGAAGTAATAATTGTATTACCATGATCTTACCTGTTATACATCCCATAGTCCAGGATCCAGAAGGTCTCCACAAAGTACATTTGCTTTCCCCCAACGGACCGCGCCTGGTAGTAACTCACCAGCTCCCTGGCAAACTGCGACGGCGGATTCTGCTCCTCCCGACGATCTGGTTATATATACACAAAGACCATGTTACCAACGAGGAAGCCATGCCAAGGTCCAGCAGGGAAGGATCCAGCAAGGATCTCCTCACAATCGTAAAGATATGCAAACTGCAGTGGTATGGTAGTAGGTCCTGTTCAAAGACAAAGACCGTCTTCCAAAGAATAGTGAAAGGGCGGCGAGAAGAGGTGGAGAAAGGAAGAGGTGGAGAAAGGAAGAGGTGGAGAAAGGAAGAGGTGGAGAAAGGAAGAGGTGGAGAAAGGAAGAGGTGGAGAAAGGAAGAGGTGGAGAAAGGAAGAGGTGGAGAAAGGAAGAGGTGGAGAAATGAAGAGGTGGAGAAAGGAAGAGGTGGAGAAAGGAAGAGGTGGAGAAAGGAAGAGGTGGAGAAAGGAAGAGGTGTAGAAAGGAAGAGGTGGAGAAAGGAAGAGGTGGGAAGAGAACATCGGGGAATGGAAATATCTAATCACCCAGTTTAACCTATTATTTGATATCATTGGCAAATGGCCGATAGTCCTACACGGGGGGGGGGGGGGTACGCGACTCCCCCCCCTCCCAGCGGCAGCCAATCAGCGGCCGGTCCGTCAGTCACTGCCCGCGAGCACTGCCCAGCGTGCAGGCTTGGGGGTCGCGGGTTCGAATCCCATGAAGGGAATATAGATATACACCAATAGTAGGTAATAATACTATTTGTATAAATGCTTTATACTCTACGTATTCCTAACATGAACATTTGTTATATTTTAAAGACTGCATAGTCCGATCAAAGCGTCACATTTTAGAAACCAAGACACCTAGATGTTCTACTACAGTTGTAGACATTGCCAGTTCACCCTCATTGGTTTCTATATGAACAATGTCTTGGATTTTAAATACACATATAGAAATTCAGACAGTTTGAGATTCCAGTGGTGAACCCTACCTGCTTACTGGTCATAACTTGTTTGCATGAATAAATATTACATCCTTATAAGATTTTGGTCAGCATATATATGGTCCTGCCCTGACACGTGTTAGAAAAAGCTTTCTGTATAATTACGATTATGCCGAATAGGTCGCAACTATGGTACACACAGCTGTAGTACACATAGCTATGGTACATACAACTATGGTACACCCATCTATGGTACACACAACTATGGTACATACCTATATGGTACACACAGCTATGATACACACAGCTATGGTACACTCAGTTATGGTACACACAACTACGGTACATACAACTATGGTACACACAACTATGGTACACAAAGCTATGGTACACACATATGGGACACATATATATGGTACACACATGTATGGTACATACATATATGGTACACACAACTATGATACACATAGCTATGGTACACACAACTGTGGTAGACCCAGTTATGGTACACACACGCTATGGTACATACAAATATGGCGCACATAGCTATGGTACACATATCTACGATACACACATGTATGGTACACACCTATTGGATACACACATGTATGGTACACGCACCTATGGTACACACAACTATGGTACACACATATATGGTACACACATATATGGTACACACATATATAGTACACACAGCTATGGTCCACACAGGTATGGTACACGCAGCTATAGTACACACATCTATGGTACACACAACAATGGTAAACAACATATGGTACAAATATCTATGGTACACACAACTATGGTAACCACCGTTATGATACACACATATATGGTACATGCATCTATGGTACACACATATATTGTACATATATACATGGTACATACATATGTGGTACATACATCTATGGTACACACAGGTATGGTACCAACAGCTATGGTACACACAGCTATGACGCATTCAGATTAGGCTTAGTCGACGAGAAAAATGGGAAACAATTAATTAGATCGAAGTCGCAGTAAACACACAAAAGAATTGTGTTGTAAATTTAAATTACTAGTGCAACTATCTTAAGGCCTAGAATACTATCTGCAACTAATCCATTCCCTAAGGAAGACTTATATATGCTTGAAACAATGTAGGATGAGGAGGGTATTTATAGTTGTGTAGGCCTAAGCATTGGGGTCAATAAAATATGGTTGGGAGAAGTCAGCTCCATGTGAAATATATAGAGCTTGAGTTCACTTTGGGAAGAGATTGCAGATCAAGAGATGCAAGATAGACAGAAAGCAACGGTAGCTTCAACGGTGAAATTATATCTATTTTGCTTCTTTTTGTTCAGTCGTTGATAAAAGCTGCATAGTCCGATACAAGCATCAATTTAAAAAGTAAACAATGATCTACATTTGATTCTATGTAGCCAACTTAAATACAGGTGCACTTATTACGTATTTGTTGCTGCATAGAGGGGGATATTGCCCAATTTAATTTCCACCACTTAATTAACACATAAAGAGCAAGAATATATATATGCATCGATATAAACTGTGCTGATAATACAATTAGTCTGGGGCATGTTGTGGAAGTGTGTAGCAAAATACCTACTAACGGATAGCATAGGGTGGACTTTAGAAATCTTATGGGAGTATAAACATAGCCCTAGACTGACATGCTCTTAACAGCATAGATATAACCCTAGACTGACACGCTCTTAACAGTATACACATAGCCCTAGACTGACATCTTTTAACAGTATAAACATAGCCCTAGACTGATATGTACTTAACAGTATAAACATAGCCTTAGACTGACATGTTCTTAACAGCATAAACATAGCCCTAGACTGACATGCTCTTAGCAGTATAAAAATAGCCATAGACTGACATGCAGTTAACAGTATAAACATAACCCTAGACTGACATGTTCTTAACAGCATAAACATAGCCCTAGACTGACATGCTCTTAACAGTACCAAAATAGCCCTAGACTGACATGCTCTTAACAGTATACACATATCCTAGACTGGCATGTTCTTAACAGTATAAACATAACCATATACTGACATGCTCTTAACAGTATACACATACCATAGACTGACATGGTCTTAACGGTATAAACATATCCCTAGACTGACATGTTCTTAACAGTATAACCATAGCCCTAGACTGACATCCTCTTAGCAGTATAAACATCCCCTAGACTGAGATACTCGTAACAGTATAAACATAGCCCTAGACTGACATGCTCTTAACCATATAAACATATCCCTAGACATGTTCTTAACAGTATAAGCATAACCATATACTGAGATGTTCTTAACAGTATAACCATAACCGTAGACTGACATGCTCTTAACAATATAAACATACCCTAGACTGACATGCTCTTAACAATATAAACATACCCTAGACTGACATGCTCGTAAGAGTATAAAAATAGCCCTAGACTGACATGCTCTTAATCTAAGGACACGTGAATAAAATGATTGAAACTACAAAAATGTAGGCATGGTGATGTCGACCAAAGTAACAACCCACGTGACGAGTACAGGAAGAAGGGGGGGGGGGGTACTACACACAGCTCTACTTACATGTGGTGTCCCTTAGAAGCTTCCTGTCAACTAGTGTGTGTATGAAGAATGACACGGTGTCTATTTGAATTGGCACTTGTTAGATTTACCTGAATGCACCACAATACTACCTCATTTAAGTCAATTAACATCATAATTCACCAAGGCGGAGACAGTAGTGGTATATAGTGGTCTTTATTCAGGAAGGGCTCAATGAGATCACAATGGTTATCAGCATTTGGTTAGTCCCCCTTTTTGGCAGTGTTCTTTTTGTTGTACTGGATGGGCCCCAAACCCTCAACCCTCCCCGGTCCGACCCTTCCCATCGGTGTGGGTGGGTGGGTTAAGAACGGTGGTGATGTGGTGCTGATGGCGGCTGAGGGCGTTGTGGGGATGAGTCGAGGTGGAGTTGGTGATGGGGTGTTCCTCCAGGTGGCACCACCATCGCATTGGTATCAGGTTGGTTAGCTCAGTTCAGGCGGATTCGTACAGGTGGCAGCAGTGGTGTCAGTTTCAATCGGTCGTGTGGTTGTCAAGTCTCCGCCGCGAATTACCCATGTTATACTAACATGTACAATTCACCAAGGCGGAGACAGTAGTGGTATATAGTGGTCTTTATTCAGGAAGGGCTCAATGAGATCACAATGGTTATCAGCATTTGGTTAGTCCCCCTTTTTGGCAGTGTTCTTTTTGTTGTACTGGACGGGCCCCGAACCCTCAACCAATTCCCGGGAGGGTTCGGGGCCGGCCACCACCATGTCCCTGGGGACATATGTGTGTACGGCCTGTGAGGTCCAGGATCCAAGTTCCATTATCTCTTTCAATGGCCGCCCCGCCGCGGCCACTGCCTGGGCCCCGCCCCTTCTGAGGCTGTGCAGTGTGTAGGCCTCAGGGTTGGGCGTTCCCGTCCGTGCCAGGGCGAGGTGGAGGACTGCCAGGAGTGTGTGTGCTCGGAGCGGGCCGCCGCGGGGTAGGATGAATGCCGGACCGTCTCGTGGGGGGCGTTGCATGTTGTCGTAACGGCTCCATGCCGCCACGGGGCAGATGGTTATGTCGTCCGTTGGTGTGACTCGTATGCTGTATGCTTGGTTTTGTCTCCATCGGGTCTTGGTGGTCTTGACCGTGATCAGAAGCCCTTCTTTGGTCCTGAGGATGTCTCGACGCCTGAGGTGGTGGTCAGGGTCCGATGGCGAGGTGGTGGCCAGGAGGTTTCCTTGGCGGAGCAGCGTGCTGTATCCCAGCAGGAGTGCTGCCAGGACCACGGCCGCGTCATGTCCACTTGGTGTGATGTATACTACGACTCGCCTGAGTTGTTCGGTCGTGATGGGCGGGGCCTGAGTCGTGATGTGGTGTGACAGTCTCTGGACTCCCCTCTTCATTAGGGTGACTGGGTACGTGTCGAAACCCAGGGGAGATCCGCCGTGTAGTAGGACCCAGGTCCTGGCTCCACTGGTGTAATTCATTACCGCCCCGTGGGAAGCCAGCGTCTCTCTTAGGTGTGCGATGTATGCGAGGATGTCGTACTGGGTTGGGGCGAGTGGGTCGGCGTTGTGGCGTGCAGTGAATTGGAGGTATTTCCGGGCCTGTACCGACTTGTTCCTCCAAGTGCCCAGGGCCAAGCCCGCCAGGTACACCTGGAGTATGTGGTCGTGTTGTTGTTGCGTGTAACCTGGAAGCAGAGATCCAAGTTAGTCGAATGGTTGCAGGTTATAGGTCTTGGGAGAAAACATCATTGAAAGTGACGTTAATTTCAGTGAGGTTAAGGTTCTTAGTGAGTATCTCCGCTTTAGTGTGTGCAGGTGGTTCAAATGCCCGTCTACTGAGAGCGTCCGCCAATACCAAGTCCTTGCCTGGCTTGTGTACGATCTGAACCTGGCAGTTGTTGACGGCGGAGAAGAGCCAGACCTCTCTGGCGCATGTCGTTAGTGTGGTATCCTTGCCTGCTCCTGACTCGAGGACTTGCTGGCTGGCTGCTTTGTCGGTGTTTACGACGGTCTTGTATCTGTCGGGATGGTTGGGCGCAAGTTCTTTCAGGGCCACCACAAGGTTCATGGCCTCAAGGTGTGCGATGTTTGTGTGCCAGTCGGTGATGCATTGTGGGTAGACGAATGAGTAGAAGTGGGTCGGGGAGAATGCGCCACCCGCCTTCATGGAGGAGTCGCACTCGATAGTCCATACAGGCCTCTCCTCGGTCTGCAGGAGGACGAGGCCGTTGGTTCTTCGTGCGAACTCCAGGAACCATCTGATATCACTCTTGAGTCCTTCTGGGATCTGGTGCCTCCCTGCCCGGGGTGCCTCCCGGAGGGCATCGAATATCCTAGCCATGAACCGTCTGGCCGGTTGGATGCACTTGGTTATGTGCTGCAGCCTGCCTGCCAGCCCTTGGATTTCTCTACGGGATGACTTGTTTTTTGTCATCCATAGCTGGCAGTCGGTGAGGATGTCATCTAGCTTGTCGCGGGGTATCGTGACAGTCATCTCCTCGGCAGAGAGGTCGAGTCCGAGGTTCTTCACAAGGCGTGTCAGGTCGTCGTATGCTGCTTGTGCCAGCTCCTTTGTGGGTGCCATGCCCACAAAGTCGTCCAGGTAGCAGTGGACGTAGTGGCCGTTCTTACGAAGGAGATAAACGACTGCGCTGGTGGTCCGGGTGCAGGCCATAGACGATGTCCTGCAGCCAAAGGGAGGAGCGATGTCTGTGTAGTATAGGCCATCGAGTGTTATGCCGAGGAGTGGGGTGGATAGCGGGCAGGTCCTGAGTTGTCGGTACGCTCGTGCCAAGTCGGCGCACCACAGGTAGCATCCGTGGCCCAGGCGTGCCACCTCGTCGGCGGCGTCCATGACGTTTGGGAGGGAGTAGGTCCTGGGTTGTCCTTGGTAGATGCCTCTGAGTATGCCGGCGTTCACGCTGTTCGGCCTGGGCCAGCTGAGGTCGACAATGACGCGCCTATCGGTGGTGTTCTTCTTGGGGCGCGTCATCATCGGGCTGGTCTGGGACCAGGGTCCGAATGGTGGCTGGCTAAAGGGGCCAAGTATCGCGCCGTGGGCGATCTCAGTGTTGACGTACTGCTCGATGTACCTTTTGTGTGCAGGGTCTTCGTTATGGTTGCTTGTGGTGGTGGTAGGAGGGTGGGGGGCCGTGTAGTCAATCGGCCATCCGAATTCTAGGTAGTCCACTACCTGTTCGTCTTGGTATCCGGCCAGTAGCCGCCTCCACTCGGGAATGTTGAGGCCTGATGCTATGGGTATGCGTGCCTTGAGGTGGTTAGGCAAGGCTGTGATGCGTACCTTGTTATATATGTCCATGTAGTGGGCGTGGTCGGTCCATATATCCGGTAGCGGGTGGGGCCATATGCGGTTAAGTGTGTCTCTGTATTGGTGCGGGGTGATGGGTAGGCGTGGCCGGTCCCCGTCGGTCCGACCATCACCCCGTGTGCTGCAGACTGCGACATCAGTGGCTGGTTGTTGTTGGGGTTGAGTGTCTCCGTCGTTGTCGTCTGTTTGGCGGGGCTGCACCGCGGTGGCGGCGCTGACGTGTGTGGGGCCGCGGCTCGCGTCATGGGCGTGGTCGGGTTGTCTGTTGTTGTTGTCGTTGTTTCCATCCGGGGCCGTCACTGGGTTGGCGGCCATTACTCCAGTGGTGCCGTTGTCATGGCTACCTCCAGTCACACTGCCCCGGCCGGTCCCATGCAGTCTGGCCTCGGTTCGCACGTGTGGCGGCCATGTTGTCTGTTGGCCGTCGGTGGTGCCGTCTAGCGTGTAGTTGTGTGTCATCTCGCTGTGGCTGGAAGGGCTGATGCAGCATACTGTCACCGGTGTGGTGGCCTGTACAACGGCTTGTACACCTGCTTGTCTGTATATCTCACGAGCGCAGGCCGTGACCTGTGCGGGGCTGGGAGCGTTTACAATAATGTTACCTTGTATTCTCAGGCCAAGATGTGAGCTCTCGTGTGTACAGGCTCGGTCGCTGCGGTTCCCCGCTCCACAGTGTTGCTGTCGTCGTCTGTGGAGCCGTTTACTGAAAACCCTGTGTAGACTGAGTGGCTGTGGTGTTACCGGTGGCTTTCTTCTCGAGGAACTTCTTCTTGTTTATACATTCTTTCTCTTTGTGTGGGTTAGCCCTCCAGTACTTGTTGGCGCATCAAGCGCACACATGGGCCTTCTTGTCTGAGTTTTCGCCGTGTGTGCCGGAGAACGTACAATCGTTCCCCCAGTTCCATGGGTTGCACGGCTTACCGTCCGTCTCGCGGTTGAAGTCTTGTCGGGTGTCGCTGCTAGTGGGGTTGCTGAGCGTACCACCGGATGGGCGGGGGGTGTTGTTGTTAGCACGTGACTGGGGTCGCGTATTGAGTCGTGTTCCTTCAGCGAATGCGTCTCTTTGTGCGTCCTTGATTGCGTACTGGTCATTCCATCCGTACGGCAATCGGCCATCATCAATCATGCTGAAGACTTCCTCCGACCAGCGTCGGCACGTCTCCCAGTCCCACGCACACGCCATTGTTGAGATCTGGTGCATGTGGTCGATAATGGGGTCACGCCAGTTGGCGGGCACCTCAACCACCTTGGTCATGCTACAGAGTGCGGCAAAGTATTCAGGCATGGTGGCCTCGGCCCTGGCTACCTTTTGCCTCTTCTCGCCTCTAACAACAAATAGATGTGGAAGGAGTGCGGTTTTACCTCGTCTTCTGCCGATTGCCGTCCCGGCCGCTGCGAGGATGTCGTTAATGGCTTCCGCGTGTTCGTTCGTATCTGGGTCACGGTTGAGTCGTGCGGAGTGAGCTCGGGCGGGTGGTTCATGGTGGTTGTCATATCCATAGTCCTCCTTTGTAGGCCCCCATGTGTCCTCCGTGTGAGCACGTAATGGCTGCCTGGGGGTGGGCGTGTTCCCATAGACGTCGGGATTTGAGTCCAGTTGTGTAGCGTGCCGATTGTTGTTGTTGAACGCTCCAGCGTCTGACCTACTTATGGAGCCGTTCGCACGTGGTGTGGCTTCACGCACGCGCTCGCCACGGGTATCCCCCGATCGGTCGTGTTCTATCGCGTCTATTCTCGCGTCCATACGGTCCATCAAGTCGGTTTTTAAGTCCTCCATGGCCGCGCGCATAGCCTGTAGCATGTCCTGGTTTTGTCCGGTAGTAGCCGTTAGCTGAGGTGGTTCAGGGGCTGCCTCGGCCGCCGTAGCTTTGCGTTTGGGCGGCCGCTGGTAAGTTTCACGACAGTCGGCCGACTCATTTGCGTTCTCAGGCCTAGCTGACTTGGGGCGTCCCCTCCGTTTGGGAGTTGGCTGCTGCTTGGCGCTGGCGTTATTCCGTGCTGATTTCTTTGTCGGCGGCATGTTTTTCGTTTCGTGGCGTTACGTTGCGTGAGGAGTGAGGTTATTAAGAACGGTGGTGATGTGGTGCTGATGGCGGCTGAGGGCGTTGTGGGGATGAGTCGAGGTGGAGTTGGTGATGGGGTGTTCCTCCAGGTGGCACCACCATCGCATTGGTATCAGGTTGGTTAGCTCAGTTCAGGCGGATTCGTACAGGTGGCAGCAGTGGTGTCAGTTTCAATCGGTCGTGTGGTTGTCAAGTCTCCGCCGCGAATTACCCATGTTATACTAACATGTACAACACAGCAACAACATACACAACATGCAAACATTTTGCGATAGTTTGGAGATTCCAGTTGCAGGCAGGACCATAGTTATTATATGGCTATGAATATTTAGCAGCTATTGCCAAATATGGGGTTTGTGGCCCCATGAACTCTCGATGGAGTATTGACCGCAATGAAGCCAAAGACGCTGGACCTTACTGAGGGGGCCGGACACGAACCCAGCGGTCGGCCATCAAACCGTTATTGACAGATAACCCGACTTACTGAATGTAAAGAATGTATTTCAGTGTACTTCAACATGTCTGACTCGACCGGAGAACAGGCCGGGAGGGTAATCAGTTTCAAAGTTGGGTGTTCTTACGATTATTATAATCTGGACCTTCCACTTTCAGGACTATTTTTTATCTTTTCAAAATATCTTAATTGGTTGCAATTTCATGATGTCATAAAAATAGCAGTTGCCTGGGTAAAATTGTAGTCGTGGAATATTGAAATAGAGGTGTTTTTTCAATAGTGAATTCACAAGACGGAGTGCCTTTTTGCACGGTGGCTTACATAAGCCAAAGCATAGACAACTGGAGAATCGAATTGAACAGTTCCATATGGAGAATGGGTGGGCGATCCAACACACCGATCCAAACAGAATGCGTGACATCAGGGTCTAATAGAAGATTACGGTAACTTGGAACCCGGTGCAACGCAAAGACACAACGAAGCCCACCAGGGAATTACGTCCCTCGTGTAGGAATATTGATAGCATCTTTGACATCGCGGGAAATCCCCTTATTACATTTTGATGATATATATTGAAAAAAAGAACAGTACGAAATAAAGCACCTAATGAAGATGAAACTAGTTAAAGATGAAAGCATCAACTTGTTTCAACCAAAACACTGACCTACATTTGATTCTACATATCTAAGTTAGATACAGATGCACTTATTAAGCATCTGTTGCCACATAGAAGGGAATACTGAGTCAATTTAATGTAACCTGTTACTGCAGAAACCTATGGTGTTGGACTTTTGGCATGCCTGCCAATGTAATTTGGCATGTTTGCACTTCAAATATCGCAAAAGTTAGCCAATTAAAGTAAACGCTACTTCAAACTAAAGTAACATAAATTATAACCATCAACCTAAAATATTTATCTGAGAAAATGACAAAAACTCAAAACTATCGGACTATGCAACTTCGATGACGACTGACCCAAGATGAACGTGTTTAGGCACCGAGCGCTTCTCAGGCGACTTCAAACCTGAGAGCAAAATGTGAATTCACCTGTTGAGTGTTCTCAGGGGTAACATTCAATCAGTACATTAGCAGTCCTTTAGAAAGCCCTTCACCCCCCTACACACCTCCCCCAACCCGTCCAGCTGCAGACAGGTGTCGAGACTCACCCAGGAAGTCTCCCTCGTACACCTGCGCATTCACGTGCGGGTGGTACAGGACGTAGTTCTCCTCGCGCACGTCGCGCTTCCACCTAACCGGGTGGTCGCCGCCACTCGCTGGTTCCAGCATGTAGTCCTGCTCGCCGATACGGAAAGTTCCCGACTGTCGAAAAGACACAATAATAAGGACACAATTCACAGGTTCGTCATTAATTCGTACGCTATGGTTTTGGTCATACGCATTGTACACGCTGCAACGAAGAAGACCCAACCAGCAGGCACCTGTTGGGTGTGCACGTGTTAGGTGGCCTGTTTCCCGCGCCTTTGTTTACACAGAAGTCACCACTGCTGCACTCATATAGCATCTACCGGACGTTGGTTGCTGGAACCTGATAGTAGATGGACCTCCACAACAACATGTAGGTTTGTTTTCAGGGTTAGCTAACCCTAACCCTAACCCTAACCCTAACCATAACCATAACCCTAACCCTAACTCTGATAATAGATGGACCTCGAGAACCACATGTAGGTTTGTTTTCAGGGTTAGCTAACCGGGACCCTAACCCTAACGCTAACCCTAACCCTGATAATAGATGGACCTGCACAACCACATGTAGCAATAAGTTTTTTTTCGGACACAAGGACCAATTTTATACCTGAATAGATTCAAGTGCTTGCAGGATGTTTGGAATTTACTTTACTTCCATCTGTCTTTGACACCATATCAGTAGTATAAAGAATGGGGGACTTGCTGTGAAAATGTACGCTTAATGAAGAGTTTATTAAGGCAGTGGGCATGTAAGAGCTGGTTGGGTCTCCTCCTTTTAGTGCTGTTTATATAGAAGATTTCCACCACCAACCTGTCCGGTTATGAAAGTGGGTAGAAGTGATGCTTTGGGTAGCAGCTCAGTGAAGATTATCTATTAGGTTGCACAAAATAGTATCGAGAGGCCACCTTGTCTACTGCTCATATATTACTGGGAAAAGAACCAGAATAACCTGACTAGCAACCAAATAAAGTGTGATCCGAATAAACGTATTTTCCCTATACAAAATAAACACTTGGAACTCTGATCAGTAGGACACAAACCCCACGAGCGAATACTCTCCAACTAGACCACGTGACTGACACAGGTCTAGTACAGAGGCCGGCGGATGGTGGCGTCACCGCACAGTTAGATACATTGGCTTTGTTTGTCCTGTTTGGGTTTTACATCCTGGCAACATCTAAGGTCATATCAGAATGGGTACCGACTTGGTGCAGTGCACACTCATAGTGACTGTATAGTGTTACGTCATTGGGAGACCAGGCCTCTGATATGATCCGATTTCCCACTCAGTCACTTTCCCCTAATACTGAGCTAGCCAGTCCTTGGCCGATCCTAGTAATGCTAGGTAGTGATAATTGTAAATTTTGTATGTCATTGGTTTGAGTCCATCACCTCTGCTGGTGGTTTGGTAGGAAAGGTATAGATAAGATATTACCTTCTGGACATTTATACTCGAATAATACGTGATATATCACCCATTATGAATAGGCCAGGTGACATCACCAGGCAAGGCAGAGGGCCTGACCAGTCACTTGAGTAGTTGAGTGTCATTAGTTGTGTAGTGTGATTCAGGTGCAAACTAGAGACAAGGTGCATGGGTTATTCAGTTTACGCATACTTATACTCGTATACTTTCTAATACAGCACATACGATGTAAGCGACGAAACAGTTGTTGAATACGACCAAATAGATGTCATAATTGGTGGAGGTGACGGATGGGTATGCGTATCAGGAAATAGTGTGACTTACAAACTTGTTCTTGGAGCTTCCGTCGGGCTGCGAGTGCGTCCTGTAGATGATGGACGCCCCGTTCTTATCGTCCGTGTACACAGCGAATTTCTGAAGGCAACACCTAATAGTCAGGTGCATTTTTTAACACAACTTCACTTCTATGCAACACTGGGCACCTTTGACATCTAGTATTCACATACATTTATTCACATAACTTCACTTCTATACAACACCGGGCACCTTTGACCTCTAGTTGTCATGTACATTTATTAACACAACTTCACTTCTATACAACACCGGGCACCTTTCACATCTAGTATTCACATACATTTATTAACATAACTTTACTTCTATACAACACCGGGCACCTTTGACCTCTAGTTTTCATGTACATTTATTAACACAACTTCACTTCTATACAACACCGGGCACCTTTCACATCTAGTATTGACATTCATTTATTAACATAACTTCACTTCTATACAACACTGGGCACCTTTGACATCTAGTATTAACATACATTTATTAACACAACTTCACTTCTATACAACACCGGGCACCTTTCATATCTAGTATTCACATACATTTATTAACACAACTTCACTTCTATACAACACCGGGCACCTTTCACATCTAGTATTCACATACATTTATTAACATAACTTTACTTCTATACAACACCGGGCACCTTTGACCTCTAGTTTTCATGTACATTTATTAACACAACTTCACTTCTATACAACACCGGGCACCTTTCACATCTAGTATTGACATTCATTTATTAACATAACTTCACTTCTATACAACACTGGGCACCTTTGACATCTAGTATTAACATACATTTATTAACACAACTTCACTTCTATACAACACCGGGCACCTTTCATATCTAGTATTCACATACATTTATTAACACAACTTCACTTCTATACAACACCGGGCACCTTTCACATCTAGTATTCACATACATTTATTAACACAACTTCACTTCTATACAACACCGGGCACCTTTCACATCTAGTATTCACATACATTTATTAACACAACTTCACTTCTATACAACACCGGGCACTTTCACATCTAGTATTCACATACATTTATTAACACAACTTCACTTCTATACAACACCGGGCACCTTTCACATCTAGTATTCACATACATTTATTAACACAACTTCACTTCTATACAACACCGGGCACCTTTCACATCTAGTATTCACATACATTTATTAACACAACTTCACTTCTATACAACACTGGGCACCTTTCACATCTAGTATTCACATACATTTATTAACACAACTTCACTTCTATGACTAAGAGCCATTCTGAGGTGCTACGCTAACAAAAAACACAACACTGCACACACAAGTATACAAGCTGGTCACACGATATTGAAGTTTTGCAGAATTCACATTTACCATTAACAAAATTAAAATCCTTAAAACTGAGTGATGCTGATGTTGCTTCCAACCACAGGCCGTTCCCAGTTTACTCCACAAAGGTCACGATAGAAGTGACCCGTCACTGCCCGGCTGGTGCGCAACATCCTTCCAGGGTGGCCTCTAGCCATGGGTGGAACAGTCCACCATAGGGACTGTTCCTGCTTGTGTGCTGCCCCCTGTCAATAAGTAGTATCGATAGGGGGCAGCACTGTCGAGACCGTCACTGTGTGGTAGTGGGCCTCATGACGGACAACTGTACCGTAATCACCGTATGATGTCAGGTGCACACCACATGAAAGGCCACTCCTCCTTAGGCTGAGGCTCCACAGTCGCCATGTCATGAACACACAATGGCCTTGCCATGACCTTGCTCTGACCTGTGCATAAACTGCGCCACTTCCGCTTGACCTTTCCGGGAGACAGTGGCGCCCCCTGGGGTGTGCCTAACCGAGTTTTATGTGAATGAGATTCCTGGATGTGATCAGAAGAGGGCGACCCAACTTGGCGAGACGAGAGGCGCCAGCGTCTAGCCCTTGTTTTCTGTCTTATTCTGCTTCTTGGGTTAGGGGTAGGGTTAGGGTTAACCCTAACACTAACCCTAATCCTTGTTTTCTGTCTTATTCTGCTTCTTGGGTTAGGATCAGGGTTAACCTGGAATCCCATAAAGCTATGCACTCCTATGCTTGTTGGACCGAGCCTGCGTATGCATATAAGTACATTGTCTGTATGTAAGTAATTATAAGAATTAAACAACTTATGGATGTAAACCATTTAAAAGACTAACAATTTCACCGACACAAGGGTAGTACTTTGCACTGACCTCTCAGGCAAGGGGCCACATATATAGGTAGGCGTGTACAGGGTGATACAAGGGTAGTACTTTGTATTGACCTCTCAGGCAAGGGGCCACATATATAGGTATGCGTGTATAGGGTGATACAAGGTAGTACTTTGCACTGACCTCTCAGGCAAGGGCCACATATATAGGTAGGCGTGTATAGGGTGATACAAGGGTAGTACTTTGCACTGACCTCTCAGGCAAGGAGCCACATATATAGGTAGGCGTGTATAGGGTGATACAAGGGTAGTACTTTGTACTGACCTCTCAGGCAAGGGGCCACATATATAGGTAGGCGTGTACAGGGTGATACAAGGGTAGTACTTTGCACTGACCTCTCAGGCAAGGGGCCACATATATAGGTAGGCGTGTATAGGGTGATACAAGGGTAGTACTTTGCACTGACCTCTCAGGCAAGGGGCCACATATATAGGTAGGCGTGTACAGGGTGATACAAGGGTAGTACTTTGCACTGACCTCTCAGGCAAGGGGCCACATATATAGGTAGGCGTGTACAGGGTGATACAAGGGTAGTACTTTGTACTGACCTCTCAGGCAAGGGGCCACATATATAGGTAGGCGTGTATAGGGTGATACAAGGGTAGTACTTTGCACTGACCTCTCAGGCAAGGGGCCACATATATAGGTAGGCGTGTACAGGGTGATACAAGGGTAGTACTTTGCACTGACCTCTCAGGCAAGGGGCCACATATATAGGTAGGCGTGTACAGGGTGATACAAGGGTAGTACTTTGCACTGACCTCTCAGGCAAGGGGCCACATATATAGGTAGGCGTGTACAGGGTAATACAAGGGTAGTACTTTGCACTGACCTCTCAGGCAAGGGGCCACATATATAGGTAGGCGTGTATAGGGTGATACAAGGGTAGTACTTTGTACGGACCTCTCAGGCAAGGGGCCACATATATAGGTAGGCGTGTATAGGGTGATACAAGGGTAGTACTTTGCACTGACCTCTCAGGCAAGGGGCCACATATATAGGTAGGCGTGTACAGGGTGATACAAGGGTAGTACTTTGCACTGACCTCTCAGGCAAGGGGCCACATATATAGGTAGGCGTGTACAGGGTGATACAAGGGTAGTACTTTGCACTGACCTCTCAGGCAAGGGGCCACATATATAGGTAGGCGTGTACAGGGTAATACAAGGGTAGTACTTTGCACTGACCTCTCAGGCAAGGGGCCACATATATAGGTAGGCGTGTATAGGGTGATACAAGGGTAGTACTTTGTACGGACCTCTCAGGCAAGGGGCCACATATATAGGTAGGCGTGTATAGGGTGATACAAGGGTAGTACTTTGCACTGACCTCTCAGGCAAGGGGCCACATATATAGGTAGGCGTGTATAGGGTGATACAAGGGTAGTACTTTGCACTGACCTCTCAGGCAAGGGGCCACATATATAGGTAGGCGTGTATAGGGTGATACAAGGGTAGTACTTTGCACTGACCTCTCAGGCAAGGGGCCACATATATAGGTAGGCGTGTACAGGGTGATACAAGGGTAGTACTTTGCACTGACCTCTCAGGCAAGGGGCCACATATATAGGTAGGCGTGTATAGGGTAATACAAGGGTAGTACTTTGTACTGACCTCTCAGGCAAGGGGCCACATATATAGGTAGGCGTGTACAGGGTGATACAAGGGTAGTACTTTGTACTGACCTCTCAGGCAAGGGGCCACATATATAGGTAGGCGTGTATAGGGTGATACAAGGGTAGTACTTTGCACTGACATATATAGGTAGGCGTGTATAGGGTGATAAAATCAGGGAACCGAGGGAGAAATGGTTCGCATGTTAGTCAGAGAATGCCAATAAGGCGAGTTTGAATTCTGCTCTAGGTGCAATATTTCCCCTTTTCATTACTGGTATTAAGTGTTAGCTATTTTCATTATCTCTCTGACATAACGGGAGCTCTGTTAGCCATTTGTACATATAGTTCATGTCATCCGTAACACGGGTAATTCATGAGTGGTATGGCTATAATAGTACGGGTGTGAACTAATCATACTCACGTCCAGCGTGTCGCTCTAAGCCGCTGAATACAGATTTAGTCACACGTGAACGCCCCAAACTACTCCGCCACAGCCGCCATTTCCACCGCTTCCTCCTTCATGAATTACACATTACATCACAATATGGGTGTAACCTAATCATACTCATGTCCAGCATGTCGGCTCTAAGCCGCTGAATACCGATTTAGTCACACCTGAACGCCCCAAACTACTCCGCCACAGCCGCCATTTCCACGGCTTCCTCCTTCATGAATTACACATTACATCACAATATGGGTGTAACCTAATCATACTCACGTCCAGCGTGTCGGCTCTAAGCCGCTGAATACAGATTTAGTCACACGTGAACGCCCCAAACCACTCCGCCACAGCCGCCATTTCCACCGCTTCCTCCTTCATGAATTACACATTACATCACAATATGGGTGTAACCTAATCATACTCATGTCCAGCATGTCCGCTCTAATCTGCTGAATACAGATTTAGTCACACGTGAACGCCCCAAACTACTCCGCCACAGCCGCCATTTCCACGGCTTCCTCCTTCATGAATTACACATTACATCACAATATGGGTGTAACCTAATCATACTCACGTCCAGCGTGTCCGCTCTAAGCTGCTGAATACAGATTTAGTCACACATGAACGCCCCAAACCACTCCGCCACAGCCACCATTTCCACCGCTTCCTCCTTCATGAATTACACATTACATCACAATATGGGTGTAACCTAATCATACTCACGTCCAGCGTGTCGGCTCTAAGCCGCTGAATACAGATTTAGTCACACGTGAACGCCCCAAACCACTCCGCCACAGCCGCCATTTCCACCGCTTCCTCCTTCATGAATTACACATTACATCACAATATGGGTGTAACCTAATCATACTCACGTCCAGCGTGTCGGCTCTAAGCCGCTGAATACAGATTTAGTCACACGTGAACGCCCCAAACCACTCCGCCACAGCCGCCATTTCCACCGCTTCCTCCTTCATGAATTACACATTACATCACAATATGGGTGTAACCTAATCATACTCACATCCAGCGTGTCGGCTCTATGCCGCTGAATACAGATTTAGTCACACGTGAACGCCCCAAACCACTCCGCCACAGCCACCATTTCCACCGCTTCCTCCTTCATGAATTAGACATTACATCACAATATGGGTGTAACCTAATCATACTCACGTCCAGCGTGTCCGCTCTAAGCTGCTGAATACAGATTTAGTCACACGTGAACGCCCCAAACCACTCCGCCACAGCCGCCATTTCCACCGCTTCCTCCTTCATGAATTACACATTACATCACAATATGGGTGTAACCTAATCATACTCACGTCCAGCGTGTCGGCTCTAAGCTGCTGAATACCGTTCTCCCGTCCCACATACACCGGCGCCTTACACCGGATGTGGCTGTTGATGGTCAGGTTCAGTCCCACGTAACCGCCATCCACCATGCCACCACCGTCACCACCGCCGATCCGAAACTCGAGCTGAATCGTTTCCGGCATGCCGTTCTCGTCACTTCCGGTTGTGCGCATAGCGACCATGTGCGCCATCTGCATTGGTGCATCGGCTGAAACGAAGCAGATTTTAAGAAAGCGGTTATATACCGTCAGATTACCAAAGTTTACCAACGTTGCATTTCATTGTGGTGTGTGGGTGCAACATTGGTCACATCTTACTATGTCAGAGGTGAGTGCAGCCAACTAGAGATCTGCTCAATAATGTTGATGTAAACACGCTGTGAGTAGCGACACTGTCTGTAATCATCCCACTCAATGTGAATGTGATGGTTTGACTGCAGTCCGTTTGAAGTTGTAGCTGTGTGTGGACGTGTTACGAAGGTCTTGTACTGTGTAGGGTCTAGTCGTATCCCACTCAATGTGAATGTGACGGTTTGACTGCAGTCCGTTTGAAGTTGTAGCTGTGTGTGGACGTGTTACGAAGGTCTTGTACTGTGTAGGGTCTAGTCGTATCCCACTCAATGTGAATGTGACGGTTTGACTGCAGTCAGTTTGAAGATGTAGCTGTGTGTGGACGTGTTACGAAGGTCTTGTACTGTGTAGGGTCTAGTCGTATCCCACTCAATATGAATGTGACGGTTTGACTGCAGTCCGTTTGAAGTTGTAGCTGTGTGTGGACGTGTTACGAAGGTCTTGTACTGTGTAGGGTCTAGTAGTATCCCACTCAATGTGAATGTGACGGTTTGACTGCAGTCCGTTTGAAGATGTAGCTGTGTGTGGACGTGTTACGAAGGTCTTGTACTGTGTAGGGTCTAGTAGTATCCCACTCTTTCATTGATCAGCATAATCTCTATAAATGAACTTTATTAGTATTTTCATCTTTCTTTATCCCATTGAGTGTGAGGATTAATACAGGCAGTTAAATACATTGTTTGTTAGCTGTTGGCAGTTTGTAATGATTCATTTGAGTGTACAGGCAGTTACATACATTGTTTGTTAGCTGTTGGTAGTTTGTAATGATTCATTTGAGTGTACAGGCAATTACATACATTGTTTGTTAGCTGTTGGCAGTTTGTAATGATTCATTCGGGTGTACATTCAGTTAAATACATTGGTGGTTAGCTGTTGGCAGTTTGTAATGATTTGTTCAAATGTACAGGCAGGTACATACATTGTTTGTTCGCTGTTGGTAGTTTGTAATGATTCGTTTGAGTGTAAAGGCAGTTACATACATTGTTTGTTAGCTGTGGGCAGTTTGTAATGATTTGCTTGGGTGTACAGCCAGTTAAATACATTGTTGGTTAGCTGTTGGAAGTTTGTAATGATTTGTTTGGGTGTACATACAGTTAAATACATTGTTTGTTAGCTGTTGGCAGTTTGTAATGGTTTGTTTGGGTGTACATGCAGTTACATATATTGTTTGTTAGCTGTTGGCAGTTGGTAATGATTCGCTTGGGTGTACAGGGAGTTAAATACATTGTTTGTTAGCTGTTGGTAGTTTCTAATGATTCATTCGAGTTTACATGCATTGTTTATTAGCTGTTGGCAGTTTGTAATGATTCGTTCGAGCGTACAGATATGTAAATACATTCTTTCTTAGCTGTTGGTAGTTTGTAATGATTCGTTCGAGTGTACAGTCAGTTACATACATTGTTTTTAGCTGTTGGCAGTTTGTAATGATTTGGTGGAGTGTACAGGCAGTTAAATGCATTGTTTGTTAGCGGTTGTCAGTTTGTAATGATTCATTTGGGTGCACAGGCAGTTACATACATTGTTTGTTAGCTGTTGGCAGTTTGTAATGAATTGTTCGAATGTACAGGCAGTTCCATACATTGTCTGTTAGCTGTTGGCAGTTTGTAATGATTCGTTTGAGTGTAGAGGCAGTTAAGTACATTGTTTGTTAGCTGTCTTCAGTTTGTAATGATTTGTTTGAGTGTACAGGCAGTTAAGTACATTGTTTGTTAGCTGTTGGCAGTTTGTAATGATTTGTTGGAGTGTACATTCAGTTAAATACATTGTTTCTTAGCTGTTGGCAGTTTGTAATGGTTTGTTTGGGTGTACAGGCAGTTAAATACATTGTTTGTTAGCTGTTGGTAGTTTGTAATGATTTGTTTGAGTGTACAGGCAGGAAGATCAGCGCCACTAGGGAAGCAAATCAAAAGTACCTGACAGTGTTTAAGTAACAATAAATCAAGTCAAATGACACCACACATCGTTCATCCTCTGTGTAAGATATGTAAGTATCCGAACACCCCCACCACAACACGGCATGACGTCATAATGATCGAGTACAAATAAAGTCAGTTGCATTACAGAACTCATGGTGTCGATACATCCTTTCCATGGTGTCAGATGTTGAGGAGGAACTATGGCACTTCAAGGATTGAAACCACCAGGAAATCTAAACCTGGATGAAAAGCTGGTGATAAATTGGCGGTGCTGGTTACAGGCTTACAAAATTCATGCGGTAGCAGCTGGTGGATCGATGAAAGCAGAACAAATTCAGTGCTGTGTTTTTTTACATGTGGCGGGTGTGGAAGCACAAAAGATTCATCGTACGTTTACATTGGACGATCCAGACAAGGACAAAATTGCTCTATTAATCGACGCATTTGCACAATATTGTGAAGGAAAGACAAATATAACGGTCATTCGATATGAATTCAATTCTTTTAATCAATCTGGACAGAATATGGATTCATATGTTAGAGAACTGAATCACAGAGTACAGTACTGCTGTAATGAACAATTGGAATCATCTTTACTGTGCGATAGAATTGTGTGTGGCGTTAGTGATGATACATTGAGAGACAAGTTGTTACAGTTGCCGGATCTCAAGTTGGAAGAGTGTATACAACTGTGTCGGTTAAGTGAGGTCAAGTCTGCACAAGGAAAGCAGAGGGACGTACATCACATCGATGCTGTGAATACAGGATATGCAAGAGGGCAACGGTCGGCAGTAGGAACATCTCCTTGGTTACGGCAATCAACAGGTCGAGGTCAACAACAACAAGCAAGTCGAGGATCTATTAACAAGTGTGGTCAATGTGGCTACACTCACGCGAAAGGGACGTGTCCAGCTAGAGGGAAAGAGTGCTTAGGATGTCGAAAGATTGGACATTTCGTCAAGATGTGCCGCATGCAACAGGCTCCAGGGAGGAACACGGCTGTGTACGAAATTGATGTTGCTGATGACATCATTCCTCGCCAGGAAGTAAACATTCCCGAGGATCATGTAAATGGTGACCTGTTTGTGGGCTCATTGTGTACTAGTGACATTAATAACAAAGAATTGTGGTACACCACTTGTTGTGTCGGTGGCCAAGATGTCCAATTTAAATTAGATACGGGATCAGAAGCAAATATTTTACTATTGAAAATGTACAATAAGATAAGTAAAGTATGTTTAATTCCGTCCATGTTTCACTTGGTGACATATGGTGGACATAGGATTCGTCCTCATGGAGAGGTCTCCCTTAAGGTTGAGGGTCACAAAGTCAAATTTCAAGTCACGGATGCCAGTTGTGCGATACTGTGAAAACAATCGTGTGTCCAATTGGGCTTGTTGGCACGTTTGGATGTCGTGGACGCCATAGATGGTGATACTGTTGCAAATAACTTGGTAAGACAATATTCAAATGTTTTTCAGGGTTTAGGTCTGATCAAAGTTAATGCTAAGATTTACATTGATAGAAATGTGTGCCCTGTAATCGACCCTCCATGTCGAGTGCCGTTGGCAATTGTAGACGACGTGAAAGTGGAATTAAAGAGGATGTTGGACTATAGTAAAGCAGGACGAACCGACTCCTTGGGTTAATTCGGTAACAATTGTCCGTAAACCTGGAAAATTACGGATATGTCTGGACCCTACAAGGTTAAATAAGGCTATTCTATGGGGTCCTTACCCTGTGAGGACTGTCGAGGAAGTGGTAGCAACTTTGCATGGTGCCAGGTATTTTTCAGTACTTGATGCAAATAGCGGATACTGGCAAATTGAGTTAGATAATTATAGTTCTAAGTTATGTACGTTTAACACCCCGTGGGGTAGATTCAGGTATACACGTCTCCCGTTTGGGATTAAAACAGCTGGTGATATATTCATCCAAGAGATGAATAACATTCTTATAGATTTGCCTGGCGTATATGTTATCACGGATGATATTTTAATACATGGTTCGACGATAGATGAACATAACTTGAGATTGGAAGCTGTTCTGAAGCGTGCTGCTCAAGTAAACCTGAAACTGAACCCGAGGAAGTCAAAAATTTGTAGGACAACTGTGAATTATGTAGGGCATGTTATAACTTCAGACGGTATTAAACCTAACGTGGAAAGAATACAGGCGATTGTCGACATGCCCAGTTCTTCAGATAAACCTGCAAACCTGATAAACCTGGGTATGATGGGTTATGTGCACAAATTTATCCCTAACATGGCGCATGTAACAAAACCATTAAGACAAGATGTAGCTTGGCATTGGGACTCGGAACAGGAAGAGGCTTTCAAAAGGTTAAAGTATTTTCTAACTACTGCACCAGTGTTGAGATACTTCAATAGTAGAGAACGTATTGTTCTGCAAGTAGATGCGTCCAAATTTGGATTGGGTGCTACTTTATTCCAAGATAAATTACCTGTAGCAATGGCTTCCAAAGCAGTTACGCAGTAATAGAAAAAGATTTGTTAGCTATATGTTTTGGTTGTCATAAATTTCATGATTACCTTTATGGTAAAGAAATTACTGTCATAACTGATCACAAACCTTTGGTTGCTATAATGATGAAACCTATACATTCTCTGCCGACAAGAATGCAATGGATGCGGATGAGGTTGCAGAATTATATTATTGAAGTACAGTACTTGAAGGGTACGAATTATTTTTTGCAGATACCCTGTCAAGAGCCCATATGTCGAATGTGACTCCTGATGACCTATACGATCGGGACATATCGATAGCTTCCATTGGGATTGATCCTGATGTGGTACAAGCCGTTAAACGGGAAACAATATTGGATTCGACATTGCAAAAAGTTATTGAATTGTCGGTACATGGATGGCCTAGGGAGGGCAAAGCCCTCGACTCGGATGTTCAAACATGTTTTAAATTTAAAGAGGAAATAACCATGTCTGAGGGTGTCCTGTTGAGAGGATCACAAATAGTTATCCCAAAGTCCATGCGGACGGATATGTTAGCGAAATTGCATTGAGATGTCATGTTTGCCAAGAGTTTCGGAAAATGCCAGCTAAGGAACCGTTGATAAGCAATGTTATAACCGATATACCATATAACAAAGTCGGAGTAGATTTGTTTCATGTTGAGGATAAGAATTACATAGTAATTGTTGACTATTATTCTAAGTTTCCTGAGGTTATTGAATTGTTAGAGACTACCAGTAAAGCCATTATTATTGCTTTGAAGCAAACATTTAGTAGGTATGGCGTTCCTAGATATGTAGTGTCGGACAATGGTGCCCAATTTTCAAGTAGGGAATTTCGTGAATTTGCTATGTATTATGGATTTGATTCAATCTTTACAAATCCAATGCGCGCACAAAGCAATGGCCAGAGTGAGCGTTATGTCCAAACGTTCAAACACATGATACAAAAATGTTTTAGGGATGGAACTGATATTAACATAGCCATTCTTAACTATAGAAACACAACGTTAGGGGGTGTGGGAGCATCTCCAGCTCAAATGTTGATGTCGAGACGTTTAAGATCTCGAATACCATTATTGGATAGTCAGCTCAAAGCTAAGGTAGAACCATCGAAATCAGGACAATTAGAGCGTAGACAACATGTCCAAAAGAGGTATTTTGACAAACATACAGGTAGAGAACAATCATTTTTGCAAGTGGGGGACAAAATTAGGTACAAGAATCATAATAACGAATGGGAGGCAGGTCATATTGCAGACACGGATGACAATCGAAAGAGAGATTATAGGATACATAATGAAAAAGGTAATGTATTAAGAAGGAATAGGAAATTTATTTTCAAATGTCCACAAACAACTGTAAAAGAACATGTAAATACAGGGAGAATTCTCACACCCAAAACAAACTCACCTTACACTACACGGTATGGTAGAACTATTCGGCCTCCGAAACGTTTTGAAATAAATGCCATGAAGTACAACGTACTCTAGGTCAGATAAGGAATGGTCACGTTATTATAAGAATAAGAATGGACATTTAAGCGTACATGCGTATTGTGATGTGAATCATCGTTCAATAGGTCATATGAAGAAGGTGAACACGGTTCTTAGATTAAGAATAGGCGGTCATTGTTGGCGCGTATGCACGATCGTTCATCTGTAAGGACGCCTGGTTGAACATAAAGTCACATGTTAAGTGAGTTATGTATTAATTGTGAATTTACTGTTGGAAAGTTATGATTGTACCTGTCCACAAGTATGTAAATATGTCCTGGCATCAAATCGTTGTGAAGGATGAGTGGTATGAACATCATTGATGATTAACGCATTTGTAAAAATATACGGATTTTCGGTTAAGAATTATATATTGGCAGAGAGCATTATTAGTCTTGGGCGACGGAGTGGGGACGATGTTATATAAACTAAAAGTAATAATATCCCACTCCCATTATGACATGATATAAGCTGTGTGAAATATATGTTCATATATTATGCCTGAGATTAATGAAGAGATGTTCCTATATAAGAGGCAGTACATGATTGTTGAAATATTTCTCTATGCATCCATAAAGAGTGCAATTGGAGAAAAGACCATTTTAACAGAGATCTATTGTAACTGTATAACTACCTGCCCCCCCCTGCCTTGACCACTGGGCTGGTCCACCAGCCTAATTTGCATATACACACAGGGCACCACCTGCAGCTGGGTTGAGTGACAGCTACCCCTACTGGGGGAGGGTGCCACCCACCCTGACTGTGGAGGTGCCTGATTGGCTGGCTGGGGACTGCCCAGTCACCTGCATCCCATTGGCCCTCTGACCACACTAGCCTCAAACCAAGATCTTAATTCTAGACTCTGCTTCAGACCCCCTGGAGAGAGATCACTCTACTCCTGACTCTGGAGTGAGGCGCACCTACTCTTGAGCAGGAACCCCAGACACTCTGTCTGATGCTATCAAAATTCATCTATTCTAATTGAGTGTGAACACAGCCATAGGACTCCTGTCCCATGAGCTGTAAGCACTGCTTTCTATACAGGCTAAAGTAGTAATGAGATCTTGTGTGGCTAGAAGGCAAGGGGTGTGGATGATAGGTCACTGGTAGGTGGACAGGAGTTGGTGTTAGTAAAGCACAACTTCTCCACTGTTTATCTGTGTCTTGACTTCATTCTTCCTTAGCATTGGTTAATGAGCTGATAGACAAGTGATATGAAGGGGAGAGTTTCTGTAGTATTCTCTGGTGTCCCAAACATGGCCGGGCATCCAGTAATATTATACATTGTTACGTTTCATGTGAGGCAATAATGGTGGTAATAGATCGTATGTACGGGTAAGATATGTGTCTTCATTTGCCTTTAACAGTGAAGTAATGTCAAGGTGTCAAGATATGGTGATATCATATAATTGATATTGGTGGGGGATATATGTATGTAGTAAGTGTGATATGTTATATCAAGGCGGGATTGTGTATTACATGATGAATTTATGTGAATTATTACTGTTTATAAAAAGGGGAAGATGTAAGATATGTAAGTATCCGAACACCCCCACCACAACACGGCATGACGTCATAAGGATCGAGTACAAATAAAGTCAGTTACATTACAGAACTCATGGTGTCGATACATCCTTTACACTATGTACACATACTTGTACATATGTGTCTGCACATGCACATGTGTGTGCACATGTACACATACATGTACATGTGTGTGTGCACATGTACATATACAAGCACATGTGTGTGTGCACATGTACACATACATGTACATGTATGTGTGCACATGGGTTTGGCACATTGCCAGCTGTAACTGTGAAGTCATTCACAAATTACCTGTTGAACATTTATATCAATCTGCATCCACATCGTCCTTTCAGACAGGTTACGGTTATGCTAGTGTGAAAGCGTCACACAATATTAAGGTGTCACACACTATTTGCATGTAATGCGTTCACAGAGCAGGGTTAGGGTTTGGGTTTGGGTTTGGGTTAGGGTTAGGGTTAGGGTTAGGGTATGCTAGTGTGAAAGCGTCACACGATATTAAGGTGTTACATGTTATTTGCATGTAATACGTTCACAGAGCAGGGTTAGGGTCAGGGTTCAGGTTAGGGTTAGGGTTAGGGTTAGGGTATGCTAATGTGAAAGCATCACGCAATATTAAGGTGTTACATGATATTTGCATGTAATGCATTCACAGAGCAGGGTTAGGGTTAGGGTTAGGGTTACGGTATGCTAGTGTGAAAGTGTCATGTGATATTAAGGTGTTACATACTATTTGCATGTAATGCGTTCACAGAGCAGGGTTAGGATTAGGGTTAGGGTTAGGGTATGCTAATGTGAAAGCATCACGCGATATTAAGGTGTTAATGATATTTGCATGTAATGCGTTCACAGAGCAGGGTTAGGGTTAGGGTTAGGGTATGCTAGCGTGAAAGCGTCACACGATATTAAGGTGCTACATACTATTTGCAGGTAAGACGTTCCCATACATCATTTCCCGCTGACTTATCTTGACATCATTGTAAAGTGTGGTGCAGACAAACTACTAGTAACAACAACAATAAACCATTTCAATATCAAACACAGAAACAGAAACAGGGAAAATAAGAAATACAAACATCGTGTTGACGTCATGCCCCATTTAACGCTGAATAGTTCGATCCGAGCATGCGCGCTTCACACGAAGCAGTTGTTCACATTCAGCCCCACATGCCCGTCTCACATACTAATGTAGCAAGTAAGCGGCATATAGTGCTGCATACAAGCATGCGCGCTTCACACGAAGCAGTTGTTCACATTCAGCCCACATGCCCGTCTCACATACTAATGTAGCAAGTAAGCGGCATATATTGCTGCATACAAGCAATCTACTTTACATTAACGCAACCCGCCACTCGCCAAGTCTATAATGTTCAGCATTCGAACATGCACGCCAAAATTAACATGTCATGCTTTCCCTTAAAATAATAAATCACAATTTGAAATTAAATTTATTTCACATTAATATGAAGACGATATTAATGACGAAGCTACCATATTTGTTTTAGATTAATGTGGCAGACAGATGGTGCACCTTAAACAAAGTGCCTGAGATGGGGCACGAGTCGACGAGCCACGTGACCCCACGTGACCCCACGTGACCCCACGTGACCCCACGTGACCCCACGTGACCCCACGTGACCCCACGTGACCCCACGTGCCCCCACGTGACCCCCGGTGACCCCACGTGACCCCACGTGACCCCACGTGACCCCACGTGACCCCACGTGACCCCACGTGACCCCACGTGACCCCACGTGACCCCACGTGACCCCACGTGACCCCACGTGACCCCACGTGACCCCACGTGACCCCACGTGACCGGCCATGCCCGCCCTGCCCTCTACACCCTCATACCCCGACCCCTCGCGCAGACCCCTCAAACAGAGCCTTATTCCCTTATCACTTTGGAGTTTCCTTACCATATTTCCGCGAAAAAAAGAAAGAAAAAGAAATGGGCAGAAATATATACCTGGTTTGGCTTGAAGTTAGAACAAATACCAGCACCACCACCATCAGCACCACCAGCACCATCAGCACCAGCACCACCAGCATCACCACCACCAGCACCACCAGCACCACCACTACCAGCACCACCACCACCATCAGCACCACCAGCACCACCACCACCACCAGCACCACCAGCACCACCACCATCAGCACCACCATCATCACCATCAGCACCACCACCACCCACCATCAGCACCACCAACATCATCAGCACCAGCATCACCAGCACCACCACCACCATCAGCACCATCAGCACCACCAGCACCACCAGCACCACCAGCACCACCACCATCAGCACCACCACCACCACCATCAGCACCACCACCACCCACCATCAGCACCACCAACATCATCAGCACCAGCATCACCAGCACCACCACCACCATCAGCACCATCAGCACCACCAGCACCACCAGCACCACCAGCACCACCACCATCAGCACCACCACCACCACCATCAGCACCACCACCACCCACCACCAGCACCACCAGCACCACCAACATATATTATTAATATCAGCAGACTCATCTTATATTGACCGGGATGCTCTACCATCCTACAACACTTGTTCACAAAGTCCCTGTATCTCGGTTGGCTGTGTAGGCTCGCATCTAAGTGTGGTGAATTTACAAATGTAATGCTTTCATCAGACGTTGCAGCCTTGATTATCTTGTAACTCGCTGGCTATGATATGACCTGGTTACGGTAGTATGACATATTGAAAAGCCCTTCATACCAAAGTAGTTCTCAAACTGTCCGACCCCATTCTAAAACGGGGTACAACATGGCCGCCAAACATTTTGAACATGCTCAAAGTTCTAGAGCACCCTTCCGTCCTTGCCTGTCCATGCAGTTCATAAAAAGTTTGTAAAACATTGCCACTACATTCACTACGTTCGCACACAGTTTGAGCCCGTTCGGCAACGTTTTCAAGAACGTAGTAAGAACTACTTTGGTGTGATAGAGGTATCAACTGGTGCACACACACACACACTTACACACTTACACACACATTATGTTACACAGGTAGGGGCTACGACTTGGATTTCAAAACGTCTTGAAAAAGCAAGACGTTCTGAAAAACCAAGCCAGTTTACATGTAGAAACCAATAGGGGTGACCTGTCACAGTCTGCCACTACTTTAATATTGAAGATGGAACCTAACAAAATACATCATTAAAATGGCTATAAGTAGCTCTTCAAAGTTCATGTGAAGAAAATGCTCATGTGTATAGTATGTTCATAATATTCAATTAAAACTACATTAAAATAAAGAGATTATCTTATTTTGCCTATAACATTGTGCTGTTTTTATTCTGGAATTAGTCATTTTTACTGGTGAAACACCATGGTCTATTTAAACAAGTATTTTTCTTAGAATCAAAATCCTGGACATAGTTAATGAGAAATAACCAACAATATGAACAAATCATGATGAATAGTATCATATATGCCATTAGTCTAATGTACACAGGCAGATGGGTTGTTGTTTTAGCAGTCTACTTACACAAGGATGGCCTCTGGAGCTGGGTGTGGGTGTTGGGTGTGTGTGGGTGTGGGTGTGTGTGTGGGTGTGGGTGCAAAGTGAGATTTCTCTCTGTGTGGTATATCCACCATGCAGTATATGTGTATGTGCATATACAGACAGACATATACATGTATATATATATATGCATATACATATATATATGCATATATAGGCATAATTATAGTGATATACACGCATATATGTGGATATATGTGCATACATATGCATATATACACATATATAAATGTATATATGTATATATACACATAGATATGTGTATATATATGCATATATAAATATATACACATATATATACATATATGCGCATATATATGTGCATGTATGTGTATATATGTGTATATATGCACATATATACACATACATACATGTAGGTATGTATATACCCACATATATACACATATATATATATGTGTATATATGTGTACATATGGACATCTATATGTGCATATATATACATATATGTATGGATATACTGGTACTGGTAGTACCCCTATCCTCAAACTTAAAAACAAGGTTTGGCAACAGTCATGGCTCAATGACCATGACCCACATCCCCACTAAGTTTTTCAGTTAGTCAGTTTACAGATGCATCCCCACCCTAGCTTCTTTGTGTTGGTGTAACCCTGCCAGCCATATAGACCAGGTTAGTGGTAGTCATGCATGGTTGCCCCAGCTGACACCTCCCCCCCCCAACCACACACACAAAGTAAAACAATACCCACACAGCAACACTGGTCTGCAATCCACACCCCCACCAGCCCCTCTAGCCACACCATGCTTGTCAATGATGATGTGGTGATATTTATTTAAATTTTATTTTATTTATATTTAAATTGATTTATTTATTATCCTTACTTTTTAATTGTTTTCAGATTATTTCTATCCATACTGTTTGCTCATTATTCACATGCTGTCAGGACCTCCCACCAATTGGACCCCTCTGGGTTTAGCAGTTCCTCTGTAGCTCAGATGGCAGAGTGTTGGTCTCAAGATCAGAGGGTAACCAGTTCGAATCTTGGAACTGCAATACTTTTTTTTAAAAGAATGTCATACTACTTTTTTTTGTAATGCATAATTATTTGAGGTATAAGAATTATACGAATATAAATTTGCGGAGGAATAGTTAAGCGTTCCTGATTAATCTGATATTTATTATATATTACTTCGATGACTGGGCTTTACCCGGCTCTACTTTACACGGCTCAGGTTTACCCGGCTCTGCTTTACACGGCTCTGCTTTACCCGGATCAGCTTTACCCAGGTCAATTTTACCCGACTCGTCTTCACCTGACTCGACTTCACCCCACCCGACTTCACCTGACCTGACTTCACCTGACCCGAGTTCACCCGACCCGAGTTCACCCAACATGACTTTACCCGACTACACTTTACCCCGCTCGACGTTACCCACCTCAACGTTACCCGCCTCGACGTTACCCACCTCGACGTTACATGCCTCGACGTTACCCGCCTTGATGTTACATGCCTCGATGTTACCTCCCTCGACGCTACCCGCCTCGACGTTACCCGCCTCGATGTTACTCGCCTCGACATTACCCGCCTCGACGATACCCACCTTGACGTTACCCACCTCGACGTTACTCGCCTCGACGTTACCCGCCTCGATGTTACCCGCCTCGACGTTACGCGCCTTGACGTTACCCGCCTCGACTTTACCCACCTCGACGCTACCCGCCTCGAGGCGCGATGTTACCCGCCTCGACCTTACCCGAGTCGACATTACCCACCTCAACATTACTCGCCTCGACGTTACCCGCCTCGACGTAAAGGCCCTGTCGCATTACGGCGTATGGCGGGAGCGTATTGAAAACCTACGTAGGTCCTGCGCGTGCCGGCCCATGATGACATTTGGTGACCTTTCGGGTGGTTTTGAGCGTATGTGGAACCTACGAGGAGCGTACGAGGAGCGTATGAGGAGCGTATGGGAGCGTATGGGAGCGTGCTGTGACATTTGTTGACAGTATGGGCCATATGCCCTCATAGGTCGTTTTTTTTTTAGCATGCACACAAAATTTGGACGGACGGATTTATGAAAGCGTATGGCAGCGTATGCCTCATACGCTTCACATACGCAGGCATCTGGCGGCATCTGGCGGCGTATGAGTAGCATATGAGTAGCGTATGAGTAGCGTATGAGTAGCGTATATGGCGTATGCCGACGTATATGACGTAACACGCTTATGCCGCCATACGCTCCCGCAAAAAACCCTAATGTGACAGCCCCTTAACCTGCCTCGACGTTACCCACCTCGACGTTACCTGCCTCGACATTACCCGCCTCGACGTTACCCGCCTCGACGTTACCCATATCAACGTTACCCACCTCGATGTTACCCGCCTCGACGTTTCCCGCCTCGACGTTACCCGCCTCGACGTTACCCGCCTCGACGTTACCTGCCTCGACGTTACCCGCCTCGACGTTACCCGCCTCGACGTTACCCGCCTCGATGTTACCCGCCTCGACGTTACCCGCCTCGACGTTACCCGCCTCAGCGTTACCCGCCTTGATGATACCCGCCTCGACGTTACCTGCCTCGACGTTACCCACCTCGATGTTACCCGCCTCGATGTTACCGCCTCGACGTTACCCGCCTCGACGTTACCCGCCTCGACGTTACCCGCCTCGACGCTACCCGCCTCGACGTTACCCGCCTCGACGTTACCCGCCTCGACCTTACCCGCCTCGACCTTACCCGCCTCGACATTACCCGCCTCGACGTTACCCGCCTCGACGTTACCCGCCTCGAGGTTACTCGCCTCGATGTTTTCCGCCTTGACGTTACCCACCTCGATGTTACCCGCCTCGATGTTACTCGCCTCAACGTTACCCGCCTCGACGTTACCCGCCTCAAATTTACTCGCCTCAACGTTACCCGCCTCAACGTAAAGTCCAGGTGGGTAACATCAGGTCGGGTAATGTTGGGTCGGGTATACTCGAGTCAGGTAAAGTCGGGTCAGATAAAGTGAGCTGAGGTAAAGTCGGGTCATGTAAAGTGTGGTCAGGTAAAGTGTGGTCGGGTAAAGTGTGGTCGAGTAAAGTTGGGTCGGGTAAACTAGGGTCAGGTAAACTCGGGTCAGGTAAAGTGAGGTGAGGTAAAGTCAGGCCGGGTAAAGTGTGGCCGGTTAAGTGTGGTCGGGTAAAGTGTGGTCGGGTGAACTCAGGTCAGGTGAAGTCGGGTCGGGTAAAGTTGGGTCAGGTCAAGTCGGGTTGGGTAAAGTTGGGTCGGGTAACGTTTAGGCGGGTAACGTCGAGGTGGGTAATGTCGAGGTGGGAAACATTGAGGTGGTTAGCGTTGAGGTGGGTAACATGGAGACGGGTCACGTCGAGCCAGGTAACATCGAGGCGGGTCACATCGAGCCGGGTAAAGTCGAGGCGGGTAATGTCAAGTCGAGCCGGGGTAAACTCGAACCGGGGTAAAGTCTAGCTGGGCTAAAGTCAACCCGGAGTAAAGTCGACCCGGGGTAAAGTCGAGCCCGGTAAATTTGACTAATATTAATATAATTATGCATTTAAAAAAAAAATGATTAAGACATTCTATACAAAAAAGTATTCTAGTTCCAAGATTCGAACCAGTTACCCTCTGATTTTGAGACCAACACTCTGCCATCTGAGCTATTGAGGAACTGCTAATCCCAGAGTGGTCCAATTGGTGGCAGAATGCTGGGAGGTCCTGACAGCATGTGAATAATGAGCAAACAATATGGATAGAAATAATCTGAAAAAAATTAAAAAGTAAGGATAATAAATAAATAAATTTAAATAAAAATAAAATTTAAATAAATATCACCACATCATCATTGACCAGCATGGTGTGGCTACAAGTGGGCTGGTGGGGGTGTGGATGGCAGACCAGTGTTGCTGTGTGGCTATTGTCTTACTTTGTGTGTGTGGGTGGTGGGGGAGGTGTCAGGTGGGGCAACCATGCATGACTACCACTAACCTGGTCTATATGGCTGACAGGGTGACACCAACACAAAGAAGCTAGGGTGGGGATGCATCTGTAAACTGACTAACTGAAAAACTTAGTGGGGATGTGGGTCATGGTCATTGAGCCATGACTGCTGCCAAACCTTGTTTTTAAGTTTGAGGATAGGGGTACTACCAGTACCAGTATATCCATACATCCATACATTTATGTATATATATGCACATATATATGCACATATAGATGCCCATATATACATGTATATATGTGTATATATGTGTGTATATACATACCTACATGTATGTATGTGTATATATGTGCATATATACACATATATACACATATATATGCGTATATATGTATATATGCATATATATATGTGTACATATATGCATATATATGCGTATATATGCATATATATGCGTATATATACGCATATATATGTGTATATATACATATCTACATGTATATATGTGTACATATTCATATATATGCACATATATGCACATATATGCGTGTATATCACTATATCTTTATAATTATGCCTATATATGCATATATATATATATGCATATATATATACATGTATATTCTGTCTGTATATGCACATACACATATTGTATGGTGGATATACCACACAGAGAGAAATCCCACTTTTCACCCATACCCACACCCACACCCAACCCACACCCACACCCAACTCCAGTGGCCATCCTTGTGTAGTAGACTGCTAAAACAACAACCCATCTGCCTGTGTACATTAGAGTAATGGCATATATGATGCTATTCATCATGATTTGTTCATATTGTTGGTTATTTCTCATTAACTATGTCCAGGATTTTGATTCTAAGAAAAATACTGGTTTAAATAGACCATGGTGTTTCACCAGTAAAAATGACTAATTCCAGAATAAAAACAGCACAATGTTATAGGCAAAATAAGATTATCTCTTTATTTTAATGTAGTTTTAATTGAATATTATGAACATACTATAGACAGGAGCATTTTCTTCATAGCAACTTTGAAGAGCTACTTATAGCCATTTTAATGATGTATTTTGTTAGGTTCCATCCTCAATATTAAATTAGTGGCAGACTGTGACAGGTCACCCCTATTTGTTTCTATATGTAAACTGTCTTGGTTTTTCAAAACGTCTTGATTTTTCAAGACGTTTTGAAATCCAAGACGTGGCCTCTACCTGTTACAGGCTTGCACTCAAAATGTATCCAAAGTTAATCAACTACGATACTGGTTTTTGTGAACTAAAGGAGAGCAAGTTATAATCGGCACGTGATATACTGAACTCCAACTTGTGACTTTCTCTTAAATCCCATCGGATGAAGCGACTTTGACGACCATTGAACGTTTGTACTAAACAATAGCAGCTGGAAATGTGAGGTGCAATCATAGTGAATGCCAAATGCATTATATATGACACGGATATTAGGGATATTAGGAGATGATTAACGCACAATGCGCAACAACACACCATTCAGCGTGTTGGTCGACCAATACTTATAACAACCTGTCGGGATCTCGCTCTGAGCGAGTCACGTGACACACGAGAGTCGCGTGACACACGTGACCTGCCCGGGGCACACGTCCCAAGTGAGGTCCTCTGATTAGTCCGGCATATGTATCTATATACACACATATAAATGTGTACATGGCTGTCTTTGCCCCCTCTTAGACGGAGACTGCCTCGCCATAGGGCATGCAGCGACTCATTTATATATATATATATATATATATATATATATATATGTATACATATATATGTGTACATATATATGTATATATATTATGTACATGTATGTATACATGGCTGTCTTTGCCCCCTCTTACATGGAGACTGCCTCGCCATAGGGTACGCAGCGACTCATATATATATATGTATACATATATATGTATATATATATGTATATATATTATATACATGTATGTATACATAGCTGTCTTTGCCCCCTCTTACACGGAGACTGCCTCGCCATAGGGCATGCAGCGATTTATATATATATGTATACATATATATGTATATATATTATATACATGTGTATATAATATATCTATGCATGTATGTATACATAGCTGTCTTTGCCCCCTCTTACACGGAGACTGCCTCGCCATAGGGCACGCATGACTCATATACATATGTATACATACATATGTATACATATGTATGTATATATATTATATACATGTATGTATACATATCTGTCTTTGCCCCCTCTTACACACAGACTGCCTCGCCATAGGGCACGCAGCGATTCATATACATTTCAGGGGTACAGTGAGTGAAAGCAACGGCCGTTGAGGCGTGGGCGAGCAGGTGGCACCACAAGCTCAGGTCATGAGGCACTAGTAAATGACCTAATGAGTAGAGGTGACCAGCCGATGACTTAGTGGCTTGGGAGTAGATGAATCTTCCGGCTTATTATACTCGTATAGGAGGAGCTACAAATAATAATAAAGAAAAGACAAGAGAGGCAAATGGATTGGCAACTTTATAATATATATCGACCAATGGCTCGGAATACCCGTACCGGTAACAACAATAAAAGTAAAAAACAAGCGAGTGGGGCGAGGCCGGCGCTCCGATGGTGTATTTATAGGCCAGCGCAGGACCGAATCACCGCCGGGCAGGCTCGCAGCAAAAAGCATAGTGCCGAAACAATAGACCATTTCATAATAACCCTGGTTAACATTCAAAGAAAAGCATAATGTATTTTACGCCTAGCTATACTCACATAATTCTTTATACGCCTTATAGGAGGAGCTACAAATAATAATAAAGAAAAGACAAGAGAGGCAAATGGATTGGCAACTTTATAATATATATCGACCAATGGCTCGGAATACCCAAAGACACTTCAAAGTGTCCGCCAACCCATAACCTCTCAAGTCAGTTGACCGCTAATAGTGTAGCCACTCTAATATCACTGACCATTCTCATAGCCATAGGCGTCTTTAAGTAAGCATAGATTGAATCGCTCGACCAGTCCCCCCTTACTCGGAGTTCCTCTAAGGAAGCCCCACATAATGCAAGATACGTGCAGCCACCCCTCCTCAGTGAGTGCAATAAAATTTCTGACGGATCTAGACCAGCCCTTTCTGCAAAAAGTTTTAGCATCCCTTGGTAGATGCCGTATGTCAATGGACCCGACCCACCCCCATCTCCGGGAATCCGAAAAGCAAGTTCATACTGCTCTGCTGGGATCTTGGCAAAATGCCGCCTCACCCAATATACTGCTCATAGCGATAAATCCGGACAATTCGCCACCGGAATTTCTAGGGTACGTTGGCCAAATTGTATTGTATTTGAATGAGTCACACAAACTATCATACCCCAACCAAAAAATTTGAAATCAGCCCTCTTTAGCACGGCATCTGATAACATCACTTGACACTTCCTCAATAGTGCCCTAAAACTCGTCAATACCGCTGCCCACCAAGCCGTATGACCAACAGACCCTTTCAAATAACTGAACATCTTCCTAAGCATTGATGGCAGGAGGGGAGCCGACCGATGTGGTGCATCCCCTTTTACCCTCCTCATCCCCGTTAGAGTAGTTTGAAGAGCAAAATCTTCATAATCAATAGGAGGTGAATCGTTTCGACACAGAAAATAATTTAGACCACTCAAGAAATTAATTGCTGAAGTATACTTCAACGATCGAGACAGCCAAGTAACATACAGTGCTACCTGATCCAATGAGCATGGCAAAGGAGTGAAATCAACCGAGAATTCTTCAATGAACTCCATATATTTCTTAATCTGAACATCTCTAGTCAATACTGAGTTTGGAGCGTAGAACTGTTGCTGGTAGACCCTCTGTTCCCTCCTCAAAACCGCCAGTCCTGAAACAAACGGAATCACTATCAAAAACCTTACTACAGCACATACTCGATGCAACATCAGCAGTATGAAGCCTTTTTAGGGAACCCTCCTCATTTAGTCGACTCAATGCATCACAAATAACATTGTCCGCACTAGCAATATGGGTTGATGACACCGTGAAATTGTATTGAACCGCCAGCTAAAAAACCTCCCCGTTATTAAGGCAGCTTGAACCATAGCATTATCTGTTACTACTAATATCGCTTCATCCCTCCACCACTCCGCCCACTGCACTGCTGCCGCATAAACACCATACATCTCCTTTATATTTATGTGCGCATCGCACAACTTTGCATCCAATGACGCCCAGTGGTGTCCGACGGCCAATTGCAAGCCAACTTTGTCTTGCTTTTCAAATATCCCTACAATCCAGTTCTGTCCCTGCAATGCTCCAAAACCCCAAGTCAAAGCATCCGTATACACAGGATTAACCACAGCAAACTTCCCCAAAATTGCTGCCGTACCATTAAACCTCCGCACAAATGCTAGCCACCACTGAACATCTTCCCTAAATCCAGATCCAAGTCTAACTTTATAGAAGGGACGCTTCAATGTACTGATCGCATCATAGATGGGACGAGTAAAGGTCCTCCCACCCCTCACTACCTTTGCACAATGCACCAGGAGCCCTCCCAAATGTTCCAGCTCACGTCTCGTAGCCCGTCTTCGACCCACAAAAGTGTCAAGTATCTTAACTAGCTTGACTATCTTATCCTCCGGAAGTCGCATCTCCAGCTTTACCGTGTCAATAATGATCCCAAGGAATCTGATTTCTGTCGTCGGCATTATTAACTTATGAAAACTAATAAAAAAAACCAATCTTCTCAATAGTCTCACAAGTTTCAATTGACCTCGTGCCGCTTCATCTGCAGTGGACGCTATCATGCAAAAATCATCTAAGTAGTTAACAACCCTCTCCACCCCCTCTCGCAAAGCACATCTAACTACAAAATTCGAGATTTTCGAAAACACATAAGGACTCGACGACAACCCCCTTCCACAAACGGTTATCTTCCATAAACGTATAATCCCTATCGCCCTCAAAGCGCCATTTAATACCTTGTCTTGGTCTATCCTGGGGATGAATGGACACCGCTCTGTATGCGTCCTTTATGTCCACTACTGCCAAATAGTCCCCTTTGCTCATTAACTCCACTACTGTGTCAATTGTGTTGTAACTAAATTTAACACAACAATTATCAGTCATGTTATTCACAGAACTACCATCCAGCTGACTACAATCTACAACACACCTGCCTCTATCATCCCCCCTCCTTAGGGACCATGAATACATCATAAATGCAACTAGGTCGATCCTCCACCTTCGAAATTATTCCTGCCTCGACTTCCTTCAACAATTTACTATTAATAATGCGCCTGTCTCGACTTGATTTATTACGATTCCTGATAGGTTCATAAACTAAGCGACAATCAGCATTTATCACAGCAAACCCGAACACCACTCCCTTCAATATGAAGTGCCATTCAGGATCCACATCCCCTCGCAGAAAAAGTTCTGAAAAGAACCTGCAAGGTTTCAACTGAGACAATCTGCCACCTATATAGTGACAACAATCACAAACCCCATTAACACAATTAATTGTAACATGGAAAGTACAAAACGGTCCATCAATATATTCATACAGGATCACCTCCCAACCACCACCGCTCAACAGATCTGAAACAACCAATATATCATCTGCCAAAACTTCAAGATTAACCCAACTGTGCAAACCCCCAGTATCAGTTAAAAAATGTTCAGCATGCTTAGTCAGTCCGTCGCTCGTGTCACAACTACTGTTCTCTTGAGTCATACTACAACACGTCAACTCAACATCCAAGATGTCCACATCTGACGATGCACAATCATCAACCAATTCACTCGACCGGCCCACGTCAGATAATTGGCCGGGTAATCCAACTCGACCCTCTGACGTAACACGACATTGTTTCACATTTCTGGCGAAAGACACTTCCAGCAATGTTTCGTCGTCACTATCACAGGCCTCCCCACAGCCACTCAGCCCATCCACCGTATCGGTCATCCACACCCGTGCACAATCCGACCCGGGACAATCAATTAACACCTGCTGACACCGCGAGCTAATTCCTGGGGGCTCACTAACAATTCATCGATTATTTCTTGGTCAGTCCTTACACTTTTGATGACGATGACCTTTTGAGCCACATTTTGAACAAAAATGTCCAAACATGCAGTCCTCCTCTGACTTGAAACAACCCGCTTCACTATTCCAACTGAAACAAACCTTTTTATCATTTATCAGGTTTGCCGCATTGGTATGCTTCCCATTATACTTACTCCGTTGAGGACGCTTAAATTTCATACTTGATGGTCCATAGTATGACACACTTGTTCCAGTGTTCGCCTTACCAAATGCAGCAAACCCTGTTTGCATTATCATATTCAATGTGAGCAGCATCCGCAAAGTCATAAGTCATTGCATGCAGACTAATGAAGCCAATATGTTCCAACAGCGCGCAGTGGTCAGCTAAGGTCATTCCCTCAATATTCAAAGCCCATTTACCTGTTGCATGGATAAGTTCATGAGGATTAAGATTACGCACCTTTTTCTGGCCATAAGTAAATTTGCGTAGTGCCCACTTACCCTTGCTTCTCCTAGAAATGCTACCACTCCACGAGCTAGAACTTGCATGGCGGTGACCCCGCCTACCACGTGACCGTCGGTGTGAGCGGCCATATGATGAATGGCTGCCATTCTCTTCCTTATCCAATATGGCTGCCGCCTGCACCGGTACCACCTCGTCCGGTACCTGCTGCCGCTCCACTGCTCCTCCCTGCATGCCTGCCGCCTCACGCACGCACGTGCTCCTCACTCTCCTCCTCCCTTCGAAGTCTCTCACGCTTCTCTTCCAACCGCCTCACCCGCTTCCTTTGTTCCATTCTCTCGATATCTTTTAATATATCCTGCTCACGGTCCTCCAAATCAATTACTGCAATTCCAGCCACCACCTCCACCGTCTCTTCCTGCTTTACTGCCTTACTCGCCATTTTTAATGCCGTCGTCCGTCTGGTCATCCGGCCTTGGCCTCTCCCCTCCTTCTCTTTAGTACAACGCACACACTTCTCTGCCTCCTCCGCACTATGTGTCACTCCACAATTTAAACAGAAAGGCATATCAACGTACCAGGAACTGAGTAGTGACGACCCGACAGCCAGTAGTGACAGCAAGTAGTGACAGACATCGACAGTAAGCAGGTGACGGCTGAGCGCTCTCGACCCAGAGACGTGCAGTCAGAAGTAAAAAACAAGCGAGTGGGGCGAGGCCGGCGCTCCGATGGTGTATTTATAGGCCAGCGCAGGACCGAATCACCGCCGGGCAGGCTCGCAGCAAAAAGCATAGTGCCGAAACAATAGACCATTTCGTAATAACCCTGGTTAACATTCGAAGAAAAGCGTAATGTATTTTACGCCTACCTATACTCGCATAATTCTTTATATGCCTTATAATGGTTTATACAGCATATATACTATATACATGAATATATAATAATATTAATATATCTATGCATGTATATAATATACATGGCTGTCTTTGCCCCTCTTACATTGAGACTGCCTCGCCATAGGGCACACAGCGATTCATGTATATATGTATACATATATATGTATATATATTATATACATGTATATATAATATATATATATATATATATATATGCATGTCTGTCTATAGATGGCTGTATATACATGGCTGTCTTTGCCCCCTCTTACACGGAGACTGCCTCGCCATAGGGCATGCAGCGATTCATATATATATGTATATTCAAGAAGCCCCCCCCCCCCCCCAACACCGGGCGGGGTGACTGAATGTATTGAGGGTCCGTCTCCCGTTTTGGTAGATCGTGCGATTCGAACCCTTTAACAAGTGTAAGTTTATTTTCATCTGTGAATCTGATCTTGTGAATATATCTAACTATATATATATATCTAACTATATATATATATATCCTCAAGCGTGAGTGACATGCATGTCTTTTCTTTGAAGATTTATACTGCCTGTACTGAATAGACTTTTTTTCACCATCAGACAGTTTGTCGCTAGAAAGCCCGAGCCTACACTCCCACACCACATAGACATGGTATGAGAGAAACTGGACTTTGATGATGCTGTAAGTTATACATAGTGGTGGAAATCCAAAGTGCCGGAAGTGGGGGCACGGGGAATCGAACCACTGACCTTCAGATTAGGAGTCCGACCTAGAAAAAAGTCAGACACTCTAACCACTCCGCCACAGAGAACACCACGCCCGTGGAGACGATTTGGCCGGTGGCGGCGCCACTGGTCACGTGGTGGTGGGGAACGGGAAGCACCCACTGGGTGGATGTACAGTAACAATAATGTACAATTAGAAGTCCCTTCCACGACTTTATACTTGCATAATGCTTATACATCACCAGATCACATATATGCATGGTCAAATTAAAAGTGTGTGCGCCATTATTTGTAACGTTTGTAACATCTGCCACAGCCCGACTCGCCGAGCTGTCACAGTGCTCACATCCCGCCATGCTGAGACATCTGCCACATCCCGACTCGCCGAGCTCTCACAGTGCTCACAGTGCTCACAGCCGGCCACACTGTGATATCTGCCACAGCCTGACTCGCCGATCTGTCACAGTACTCACATCCCGCCACACTGTGACATATGCCACAGCCCGACTCGCCGAGCTGTCACAATGCTCACAGTGCTCACATCCCGCCACATTGAGACATCTGCCACATCCCGACTCGCCGAGCTCTCACAGTGCTCACAGTACTCACAGCCCGCCACACTGTGACATCTGCCACAGCCAGACTCGCCGAGCTGTCACAGTCCTCACAGTGCTCACATCCCACCACACTGTGACATCTGCCACAGCCCGACCCGCCGAGCTGTCGCAGTGCTCACAGTGCTCACATCCCGCCACACTGTGACATCTGCCACAGCCCGACTCGCCGAGCTCTCACAGTGTTCACAGTGCTCACAGTGCTCACAGCCCACCACTCTGAGACATCTGCCACATCCCGACTCGCCGAGCTGTCACAGTGCTCACAGTGCTCACAGCCGGCCACACTGTGACATCTGCCACAGCCCGACTCGCCGAGCTGTCACAGTACTCACAGCCCGCCACACTGTGACATCTGCCACAGCCATACTCGCCGAGCTGTCACAGTGCTCACAGTGCTCACATCCCGCCACACTGTGACATCTGCCACAGCCCGACTCGCCGAGCTGTCACAGTGCTCACAGTGCTCACATCCCGCCACACGGTGACATCTGCCACAGCCCGACTCGCCAAGCTGTCACAGTGCTCACAGTGCTCACATCCCGCCACACTGTGACATCTGCCACATCCCGACTCGCCGAGCTGTCACAGCGCTCATAGTGCTCACATCCCGCCACACTGTGACATCTGCCACAGCCCGACTCGCCAAGCTGTCACAGTGCTCACAGTGCTCACATCCCGCCACACTGAGACATCTGCCACATCCCGACTCGCCGAGCTCTCACAGTGCTCACAGTGCTCACAGCCCGCCACACTGAGACATCTGCCATATCCCGACTCGCCGAGCTGTCACAGTGCTCACAGTGCTCACAGCCGGCCACACTGTGACATCTGCCACAGCCCGACTCGCCGAGCTGTCACAGTACTCACAGCCCGCCACACTGTGACATCTGCCACAGCCAGACTCGCCGAGCTGTCACAGTGCTCACAGTGCTCACATCCCGCCACACTGTGACATATGCCACATCCTGACTCGCCGAGCAGTCACAGTGCTCACAGTGCTCAAATCCCGTCACACTGTAACATCTGCCACAGCCCGACTCACCGAGCTGTCACAGTGCTCACAATGCTCAAATCCCGCCACACTGTGACATCTGCCACAGCCCGACTCGCCGAGCTGTCACAGTACTCACATCCCGCCACACTGTGACATCTGCCACAGCCCGACTCGCCGAGCTGTAACAGTGCTCACAGTGCTCACATCCCGCCACACTGTGACATCGGCCACAGCCCGACTCGCTGAGCTGTCACAGTGCTCAGAGTGCTCACAGCTCGCCACACTTCGATCACTCCACACAAAGTGAGATCACATACAGGGCCAGACAATATGTATCTATGGTGACACTGAGCACGACAGTGGGCGTCAGTTACAATTAGCAGTATATAAACTACCAATATATAACTACAAATACACAACTACAAATATATAACTACACATATATAACTACAAATATATAACTACAAATATATAATTACACACAAATAACTACACATATATAATTACACACAAATAACTACACATATATAACTACAAATATATAACTACACATATATAACTACACATATATAACTACAAATATATAATTACACACAAATAACTACACATATATAACTACCAATATATAACTACAAATACACAATTACAAATATATAACTACACATATATAACTACACATATATAACTACAAATATATAACTACATATAAATATATAACTACACATATATAACTACACATATATAACTACAACTATATAAATACACATATATAACTACAAATATATGACTACATATAAATATATAACTAAACATATATAACTACACATATATAACTAGAAATATATAGCTACACATATATAACTACATATATATACCTACACATATAACTACAAATACATAACTACACAGATATAACTACACATATATAACTACACATATATAACTACACATTCACAACTACAAATATATAACTACACATATATAACTACAAATACATAACTACAAATATAGAACTACACATATATAACAACCAATATGTAACTACAAATACACAACTACACATACACAACTACAAATATAGAACTACACATATATAACTACCAATATGTAACTACAAATACACAACTAAAATACACAATTACAAATTCGCTGCCACCCCAATGCCTCGCCGTTACAATGTTGTGAAGATGTCCCCAGCTTCTACAACACCCCCGACTGAAGTTAAGTCTTCAACCAAAGATTGGGCCGATTTATCGGAGCCTCTCTACCAATGTTGCAGTTCTGCAACCAGTAACCGTCGTAAGGTTACAAACACCCCCAATCATCGTCGCCCAGCAACTATATAAGGAGTGTAGTCACACACTCTCGGGACTCTACTCCCAGATATCGAGGCATCAACATCTCCAAGTTAGCTAGGCCTGAAACCTGATCTGGTTAGTTACAGCTTATGGGATGGATTCAACTTGCTGAGCTTCTACAATATTGATCAATGGCCATGAGGAGGATTGGTGACTGTGGTGTCTGCCTTTTCCCACATCACTGCTGCTTAGCCTGACATGTACATCCATCATCAACTAAGACATAGAAGAGGCACCAAGAGGACTGACTGTATTTATCAACCATATGAAGTACACAGACAGTTGTAAGTGTAATATCATACCATTGAGAATTTATATGTAACTGTACACTTTGTAATTGAGAATATATGTTATAAGTACATATTTGTGTATCGTTACATGTCTTCTTTACTAAGAATAGAAGATGTTCCAAATTCTCTTTTTTCCTCACTATATTAGCTAGTCTATAAGATTAGGCATTAGTTATTATACGTGGCAGAGAAATTGGGGACTTGTCCGGGAATCTGTCAAAGTTGTTCTCTTGGTATTTGCAAAGAATCTTATCAAGATGTCTCAGTATAAAGCCTTTCTAGAGTCACCCTCTCTACAGAACCTAGAAAAGTTCAGAATTGATGAATGGTTAGAAATTACTCGGGAGTTAGACTTAGATGTGAGAAGGTCTAGCAGAAAAGCTGAACTAAAGAGAGCTATTGTTGAACTATTGGTTGATGATGAGTTATTGACCGAGGATGTGTTGGATGAATTGGGTCCTCTTGGTCCCTCAGGAGCAGACCATAAAGAAATTTCAGAAAGGGAGATCACACTCAAACAAATGGAAATTCAGCCTCAAAAAGAACTAGCTCTAGTTCAGGCTCAACAAGAAAATTAACAGGTTAGAATTCAGGCTGAAAAAGAACTCAAGCTCAAAGAAATGGAGCTCCAGCTTGCTTCTGAGAGGACAATACAGCAAAATATGTGTAATGTTAGTAGAGATGTGCAATTGGTTCCACCATTCAATGAAAAGGAGGTTGATAAGTATTTTCAACATTTTGAGAAGGTTGCACTAAATATGAAATGGCCAAAGGATAAGTGGGCACTGATGTTACAAAGTGTTCTGAGAGGTAAGGCTCAGGAAGCTTATTCAGCACTACTCTTGCAAGACAGTTTAGATTATGAAAAGGTCAAAGCTGTTATTCTCAAAGCATATGAACTGGTTCCAGAGGCATATCGTCAGAAGTTTAGGAGTTACCGTAAGCAAGAGAACCAGACCTGTAGAGTTTGCTCATGAAAATGAAATGTATTTTGATAGGTGGTGTAAGTCTATGGAATTTACAGATAGTTTTGATAATCTCAGACAACTGTGTCTTGTTGAAGAATTCAAGCATTGCACATACATCATCATGCTGCCGGTCGCGATGCAACAAAGTTTGCTTTCATTACTTGACTGCCGCTCTTCATTTAGTTCTCTGCTGTGAGATTTGCATCCATGAGTCGGTCTTAATGTCTCTCAGCTTCAGGTTTCTCTTGATGGCATCCTTGAATCGGAGACGAGGGTGCCCTCTCTTTCTGTAACCAGAAGACAGTTGAGAATAGAGGATCTGCTTTGGTAGCCTGTCTGATGACATCCTCAGGAGGTGTCCAGTCCACCGGAGATTCTTTTTGATCAGAAGATCTTCCAAAGAGGACAGCCCCGTCTGTTCGAGTATTTCCTTATTTGTCACTTTATCCTTCCAGGTTAGCCTCATGATTGAACGCAGATGTAGCATCATGAAGGCATGCAACTTTTTCACCTGTCGTCTGTACACTATCCAGGCCTCGGCTCCGTATAGTATAGTAGGGTGGATAGCACGATTGCATGGTCGATCTTGCCTTTGACCCGCATGGACACAATCTCTGGCATAGTCGGCCTAAAGATGCGCTAGCCTTGGCCATCCTCCTCTGTATTTCAGCATCAATGCGTCCATCACCTGATATAGTGCTTCCGAGGTAGGTGAATTCCGGAACAGAGTTACACTTGTTTCCATCAACCATGATCTCCTCTCGGGTTCTTGTAGAGTTGGGTTGGTGCAGCACCTCTGTCTTCTCGATGGTAATCTTCAGGCCAAACTTCTTTGATGCATCGGAGAAAGCATCCACTATTTTCTGGATCTCTTCAGCAGAGTGGGCAACCAGTGCACTGTCATCTCCGAATAGCAGCTCTCTCACCAGTATCCGAGTAGTCTTGGTCTTCGCTCTGAAGTGTGTGACATTAAGTAGGTCAGCGCTCTGTCTGGACTGTATATAGATGCCGTCCCCAATGTCTCGGAAAGCCTCATCGAGCCTTGCTGATAGGAAGATGGAGAAGAGCATGGGGGCCAGTATACAACCTTGCTTGACCCCATTGGTAACCCCGAACGATTCCGAGACTTCCCCTCCAACACTAACGTTTACCATCATTCCTGTATGTAGAGCCTCAATCATAGTTGTGAACTTCTCTTTGCATCCATACTTCCTCAGTAGCTGCCATAGCCAGGACCTCCCGACTGTATCAAACGCCTTAGTGAAATCGACAAATACCATGTACAGCGATTGGTCCTGTCAATGGACTTTTCTTGTAGCTGTCCGAGACAAAATATCATATGCACGGTGCTTCGGTTACCTCTGAAGCCACACTGCCTCACATACAGTGATCTAAAAACTTATCTTGATGAAAAGAAAGTCACGTTATTGTATGAAATATCCACTCTTGCTGATGATTATGCCATAACCCATAAGACTAGTTTTCAACAAAAGAAAAGTGCACCCCAAAACAAGTTAGTGATGTTAGTCATGGAGAAATAGGTGGTTTTAGCAAAGATTGGAAATCTAGTGCAAAGCTATCAGGTGACCAAGACAGAAAGTCAAGAAGAATTTCAGGTCCCACATGTCATTACTGTCGTAAACTGGGTCATGTTATGTCTGACTGTTGGGTACTAAAAAAAAGAAAAGCATATGAGCCCGAGCCCAATGCATGTGTTTCATCCAAAAGGTCAGAGCCTATCAGTGCACCATCTGTTTCTGATTAATGTCAGAGAGGAATACAAAGCATTTATACTTGAGGGTCATGTGTCTCTAGATAATGACACTGCAGATTCTGTACACATTTGTATTTTGAGAGATACTGGGGCAACTCAATCCATGATTCTAGAAAGTGCTCTACCCTTTGGTTCAGGGTCAGGCACAAGTGAATATGTTATTATTTGTGGTGTTGAGTGTGGTTTCATGAGTGTCCCTCTTCACAGAATTAGACTAAAGTCTGATTTAATATCAGGGTCTGTTGAAGTTGCAGTTAAATCTGATCACCCAGTTGAAGGTGTATCAATGTTGCTAGGAAACGACCTAGCAGGGGGAGAAGTCTTTGTCAAACCAAACATGTCTTTTGAGCCAATCATTTCATCATCTCAAGATGATGTTAGTGATGAGGAAATAAGTGAAGTGTATCCCTGTTGTGCTGTTATTAGAGCTCTGGCTAAAAAAATAAGTCAAAAACATTCTGTTAGTGTTGAGCCCGAGAATTATATTATTGATTTGTCTCAGACATTTATCAACACAAAAGATGAACCAATTAAGGATCATCCTATTATCAGTTCTCAAACAGGGTCAAGTCAAAATAATGATGAGACTAACTTTGAAAATAAAGTCCCTCTTGCCAGGAGTAAGTTGATTACCACCACCACCATCCTACCACCACCACCCCCACCCCGAACCCTACCCCACCTCATTCCAACACCCACCTGTACGCCCCCACCCCAACCCGATGCCCGTCCCCACCCCCATCCCTCACCCCACCCCACACCATCCCTCACCCCACCCCACCCCCATCCCTCACTCCACCCATTGCCCAGCGCCCGCCGTACATGGGGTGATGCGCATAGTGTTTGGGTGTCTATACCTATTCTTTTTTAATAGTTTGCGTTTAATGGGAGCTGAGTGTTGAAGTGACTTATGTATTTATTTGATCAAATGGTTAACTTGTTTAAATCTTATGCATCCTGAAATCAATATAATGCCATACATGTGCTCCTATGTGTGCGTCCCTGTGACCTTGGCTGACGTCATCACTGACTTGACCTACTTAGCGTTGCGGGGTTACAGCTCTACCAATCAGAATTAACTCCGTTATAAAGGTGGTGGTCACATCAAATTGGAATAAAAACACAAAGGATGTCAGTGCTTCTGTTTGACGTCTGTATTTTCTACAATCATTACAGCGTCTTGCGTTAAGACGGCGGCCATTACTTTAACAGAGGGATGCTTCTTCAGCGGGCCTAAGGCAAGCTGTAGACCAACCGACTTCTGCGAATTTAGAACACAAATGAGGATGTTGGAAAATTAGCGTTCTAACACAACTTGTCATAAATTGTACGGATCCTCATTTTGTTCAAGTATTGTAACCACCCAATTCTCACAAGAATGAAATCACTTTTCTTATGTAAGTACCATTTATATAACAACAAGTGGTGTCACCTTTTGAAATAAAAACACTATCCCAAAATGAAAAAGCAATGTACCTATTAATAGAACTGACAAGAACAAGAGTCTACTGTCACTCCGTATTGCTGAATACGATTTCGAGGCTGCAAACCACCAGAGCTGAGAGATACGAGCTTTGCATAAGCTACCACAAGCCTGCATCAAAGAAGAGGATAACAATAATAAGAATACAGATTGAATATTCATGAATATCACATCAGGAAGTGTCATTCGACTTAGCATTAGTGAGTTAGATGAGGGTTCAACACAGCTTCATCACTAGAGTGAAGTTGGAATATATGTGCTATATAATGTATTATGTCAATATAGTCCCTAATGTTTGTCGGTGTCCATGTCCAGGCAGCTATATATATATATATATATGTTATGTAGATATGCATACATATATATGTATATATATCTATATGAGTGTAGTACTGCAGGGACATCTTAGACAAGGAACCACATAGACAGGTAGGCCTAGATAGGGTGATGGCACCAGGGAGTCTAGATGGTCTAATGGTTAGGAAGCTAGCCCCGGAATGGCAAGAAGTGGGGGTTCGAATCCTGCTATAGGCGCAGTATTTCCTAGTCCCATCACCCATACGCCATGTATATATCCATTGATGATAAGATCTAAAGAGATATTTTAATTTGGTTTTGAAATATTACAATTTCATCGAATTGTGAAACGCTAAGAACAACTACAGTGATGCTTGTGTTTGTTCTTCAATTGTCCAAGTTTTAAAAACATCTAATATTCGTTGTAGGATTGTTGCTCTTATTCAAAAGGGTTAGTTATTTTATCGTAAACCTCTGTCAAATCTACAATGTAAAGCGAGCGTCAGTCGGTGGACTGTACAGCCTGACATCAGATCTATCTAGCCTCACTATAAATATCGTCTCCTGTCATATTTTCCAATGACAAATGACAGTCATGGGGGCAGCAGAGGATAGTACACCCGCATAGCCCTCCTCAGCGAATACACACAGCCGACCGTGAGAAACCTACCATTTTGATCTGAGTAAATTGCACTCAGAACCTACGATATTTAGTGAGAGCAGACGACAAATGAAAACGCGGCATTCGTGTTGTGGTTCACAGATTTCTTTGGGCCAACTTTGTTCTGCCTTTGAATCAGTCTATACTATAAGCCTATATATCACGGCCCACTCATGTATCGTATCTTTAATAGCAGTTATTACAGAATTTCTGAAATTCTGATAAATCGATGTAATCTGTTCTATTGTCCGCCACCTGATAGCTTACAAGAGGCTGGTCCATCTGACACAGTATTGTTTGCCAGTCTACAAGAGGCTGGTCCATCTGACACAGTACTGTTTGCAAGCTTACAAGAGGCTGGTCCATCTGACACAGTATTGTTTGCCAGTCTACAAGAGGCTGGTCCATCTGACACAGTATTGTTTGCAAGCTTACCAGAGGCTGGTCCATCTGACACAGTACTGTTTGCAAGTTTACAAGAGGCTGGTCCATCTGACACAGTATTGTTTGCAAGCTTACAAGAGGCTGGTCCATCTGACACAGTATTGTTTGCAAGCTTACAAGAGGCTGGTCCATCTAACACAGTATTGTTTGCAAGCTTACAAGCGGCTTGCCCATCTGACACAGTATTGCTTGCAAGCTTACAAGAGGCTTGTCAATCTGACACAGTATTGTTAGCAAGCTTACAAGATGCGGTCCATCTGACACAGTATTGTTTGCAAGCTTACAAGAGGCTGGTCCATCTGACACAGTATTGTTAGCAAGCTTACAAGATGCTGGTCCATCTGACACAGTATTGTTTGCAAGCTTACAAGAGGCTGGTCCATCTGACACAGTATTGTGTGCAAGCTTACAAGAGGCTGGTCCATCTGACACAGTATTGTTTGCAAGCTTACAAAAGGCTTGTCCATCTGATGCAGTATTGTTGCAAGCTTACAAGAGGCTTGTTCATCTGACACAGTATTGTTTGCAAGCTTACAAGAGGCTGGTCCATCTGGCACAGTATTGTTTGTAAGCTTACAAGAGGCTGGTCCATCTGACACAGTATTGTTTGCAAGCTTACAAAAGGCTTGTCCATCTGATGCAGTATTGTTGCAAGCTTACAAGATGCTGGTCCATCTGACACAGTATTGTTTGCCAGCTTACAAGATGCTGGTCCATCTGACACAGTATTGTTTGCAAGCTTACAAGAGGCTTGTCCATCTGACACAGTATTGTTTGCAAGCTTACAAGATGCGGTCCATCTGACACAGTATTGTTTGCAAGCTTACAAGATGCTGGTCCATCTGACACAGTATTGTTTGCAAGCTTACAAGAGGCTTGTTCATCTGACACAGTATTGTTAGCGTGAAGGTAGGACCAACAGTTGACATCGTTCCAACCTAGCCTAAGGGGATTTTCTTGGGGTTTTACGTCTTGACAACACATCATTTCATATAAGGATGGGCAGAGACCTATGACATTGCACACTCATGACCATGTTATAGTGCTGCCCACTGGGAGACCAAGCTACCTGCACCGATATCCCACAGAGTGACATCATCCTGATAATTGTGAAAGTACGACGTCTACACACTTTTACTTATGGATACTGAATGCTTTATTCACCGTCCAGGACCCTGAACCGCCGGCACCCTTTTAACTCTGATATCATCTCATTTACATATTCCTTTGTTTTCCACACGTGCCTGGATGTCTTTTATGCATATATTACAATAATGAGAAACCAGTCGTTGCCCTATCCTACTAATGGTGCACATCAGTTTAGGTAGCTACAAGTATCAGTCTTGTATTAAAGTGATCGGTTACCCTCGGTCGGGCTCGAACCCATGACTATCCACATGGGAAGCCAGCGGACGCTCTTACCGATTCGGGCATCTTTTCTGGTTTTAAACCCTGAATATTTTATTATGAACAGTGTTATATCCCATACGCTGTGTAGAAATATCCAATGACATCCGCGTGTAGTCTAGGCATAGTTCTAGCTATTTGTGTCATTACCTACAAGTACGAGTTGATGGTTGTTTATGTAGCGATCTTATTTCACTCTCTGTTATTATTATTAAACATATAATAGAGCTGCAAGCTGAATGATGCAGGGCTGAGACTGGTGACAGAAACGAACTTAACACAAACCAACCACAAAGAGGGCGACTCGGGCCGCAGTAAAGCGGCGTTTGTTGCAAATTACGCTGAGTGCCGCATTGTATTGCTCAGCGAACAAACATGTAAAGTCAGAGCTAGATCTAGAAATCAATACACACTTCCCACTTATCCGCACTAAGTGGGGACAACTACATGCACACCCCAGTCCCCCACCCTACTCACTCAACTCCCACTTAACCACACTAAATGGATACAACCACATGCACACCCCACCCCCCTCAACCTACTCCCCCTCCACCCCACCCCCCCCCGCACACACGGCCTACTCTCCCCACACCCTACTCACTCAACTCCCCACTTCCCCGCACAAAGTGGGGACAACCACATGCACACCCCACTCCCCCACCCTACTCCCCCTCCCCCCACACACGGCCTACTCACCCCACACCCTACTCACTCAACTCCCCACTTCCACGCACAAAGTGGGGACAACTACATGAACGCCCCACTCCTCCCACCCTACCGCATCAACTCCCACTTAACTGCACTAAGTGGGGACAACCACATGCACACCCCACTCCCCCCACCCTACTCCCCTCCCAACACACCGGCTTACTCACCCCCACACCCTACTCACATCAACTCCCCACTTACCCGCACAAAGTGGGGACACCTACATGCACACCCCAGTCCCCCACCCTACTCACTCAACTCCCACTTAACCACACTAATTGGATACAACCACATGCACACCCCACTCCCCTCAACCTACTCCCCCCCACACACACGGCCTACTCACCCCACACCCTACTCACTCAACTCCCCACTTCCCCACACACAGTGGGGACAACCACATGCACACCCCACTCCCTCCACCCTACTCCCCCTCCCCCCACACACGGCCTACTCACCCTCGCCCTACTCACTCAACTCCCCACTTCCCCGCACAAAGTGGGGACAACCACATGCACACCCCACTCCCCCCACCCTACAGACTCCTGCTGCTCAGTAGCACTGGTGTGGTGACGGTATTACTAGTTGCTGGTGTGGTGAGCGTATTTGTGGTATGGTGAGGGTATTACTGGTGTGGTGAGGGTATTAGAGGTGTGGTGAGCGTATTTGTGGTATGGTGAGGGTATTACTGGTGTGATGAGGGTATTATTGGTGTTGTGAGGTATGACTGGTGTGATGAGGGTATTAGAGGTGTGGTGAGGGTATTTGTGGTATGGAGAGGGTATTAGTGGTGTGATGAGAGTATTACTGGTGTTGTGAGGTATGACTGGTGTGGTGAGGGTATTAGAGGTGTGGTGAGGGTATTAGAGGTGTGGTGAGGGTATTATTGGAATGTTGACAATATAGTTAGTTTTCTAATAGTATCACTTTGTGCAACCTGAAGTGGAATATACGGCTATAACCGGAAGTGGGACGCGCATGCGCAGATCCCCGGTGACAGACTCCTGCTGCTCAGTAGCACTCAGTTCCCACTTACCCACCTACCAACATCCGGTCACACACACACTGCACTCCGCAACCCCGTGTGATAACTACAACCCATTTAAATAAATGCTGGTGATTGCAATTCTTTTTAAACATTTTTTTTTTTATTGAGGCTGTATTTATACTGTCCATAGCATATAAGCCCGGGTACCCAGGCTTGTTTTCAATGCTGGCCAGTTGTAGTGTTGGTGTTATCTTACCACACAGTGGCTGCTGATAAGGTATTTGATTGCCTGCATTTCAGTAGCAGATAGATAATTGGTTGGTATGGTTAGTAGCCTATGTTAGTTTTTTTTGATTTTCTTGGTATATATGTATTTATTTTTCTACTCTTATTACTAGACTAGCCTACTCCTATTTACATATCATAGGCTTGTACGTAGCTGTGTGGTGTGTTATCTGGCTACTTTTGGCATGGTTACCTTCCATTGGGCGTCCCGCTGGTGGGCCATGACATATCACATGCCCCTTTGCAGTGCAGCTTATTGGGGGTTTCCTAGCCATATTTTGCACAGATATTTTTTGTAAGTTTTTAGGTCAGGAATTTGTCGTTCCTTTACCGTTTGGGCATTCCACACCTTGGCAGCCATTTCCAGCGTGCTTCTCTCATGAGCTTTTATTTGGCTTCTGGTCTGCTTTAGTAGTGGCGCATTATTTGCTCTAGTAGCCCTTTGTGGTTTTGTTAGAAGTTTAATGTTTTGACTATAGCTATATGCTAATGTTTTCAAATGAATTATTCTCCTATTTTCTAGTGGTTTCACTTTGGTTCTTTTCTGTATGTCATAGGTGGGGTGCAGCTTGTCTACTCTTAGACAGATTTTTAGGGCTCTGTTCTGCAGTGTTTGCAGTTTTTTTAGTAGTTCTTTTCTCGCACCCATGTAGTTTACATCTCCATAGTCAAAATAGGGGAGCACCATGCCCTTGAAGATTTTTATTGACATTTCTTGTGTCATGTAGTCTCTTAGCTTTGCAAATAGCCACAGTTTGTGGTTTACTTTTTGTATAATTTTATTTATACATAGGTTGTAGTTTAGTTGGCTGTCCAACTCAAGGCCTAGGTATTTGTAATGGTCTACATTTTCTAGTGTTTGGTTTCCTAACTTACAGTGTAGTTTTCTTTCTGGCATTTGTTTATGCGAGAAGAGTACTGTTTTTGATTTGCTTGTGTTGATGGTTATTTTGTTGGACTCACACCACTCATCTAGTTTTAGTAGGAGTTTATTTAGTTTAGTTATTACCTCCTCTTCTGTGGTGCCATTTGCGTATATGACTGTGTCATCTGCATATAGTTGGAGGCATTCAGTTTGCAACCATTTTTCAAATCTTTTATATAGATTATAAAGAGTAGTGGCCCTAACACTGACCCTTGGGGTACACCACATGTGACAGGTTGGTTGTCTGATAGTGTATTGTTTATTTTTGTTTTCTGTTGCCTGTTGTTCAGGTAGCATCTTATCCAATCCATAGTGTTGGATTTTATGCCCATGGTTTTGAGTTTTTCCAGTAATATTTTGTGGTCTACTGTGTCAAATGCTTTGCTGAAGTCAATGAAGGCGGCTCCAAATAATTGTTTTTGGTTCATTGGTGCCATTATGTCATTTGTTAGGGTAGCTATTGTTTTTGATGTGGAGTACAGTTTCCTGAAGCCCCCTTGTCTTTTGTTTAGTATATCGTTTTTTTCCAGGTGTTCATTAATGTGTCTATGTAACACTTTTTCAATGAGCTTGCCTGGGGTTTCAAGAATTGATATTGGCCTGTAGTTTCCCATGTTTTGTTTGTCTCCACCTTTGTGAATGGGGGTGATGGTTGCCATTTTCCAGGCTGAGATAAAACGCCCCTGCTCAAAGGAGATGTTGAATAGGTCTACTATGGTGGCCGGGATGGCTTGAGTGTCTCTTTCAGTATTTTGGTTGGTATTTCATCTATTCCACTTGGTCTATGTCATTTATTAATTCTGTTACTTCTATCATATCTGTTTTGCAGGTGGGGATTTCGTTCCTCCCAGTTCCTGATCTTTTTTCCCATCTATTTTTTAATTTTTCTGACAGCTTTTGCCCTATAGTGGCAAAGTGTCTGTTCAGTTTGTTTGCTGCATCTTTGTCTGTGAGATTGCCCCTTCGTTATCTTGGAAGTTTGTATGCTCTTCTTTGTTATTTTTTGGGAATAATAGGTTTACATTTTTCCAGAATTTGTTTGTGTTGCTTCCCCAGTCTTTGTCCTACTTTATTATGTATTTCTTTTTTGCTGTTCTCACAGCTTTGAGAGAGTTGTTTCTGGCGATACGGTAGGCCAGTTTGTCTTCTATTGTTTCTGTGTGCTTTGCTTTATCACCCAGTTTACTTTTGGTTGTGATGAGTGTTAGCAGGTCTTTGTCTACCCAAGGGTCTTGTTTTTTTTGTATTTATATTTTCTTCATGGGACACATCTCATCAGTTGATTTTCTTATTTCTGTGATGATGTTGTCCCAATAGATATCAACATCATCTCTGTTTTGTGTGATGTTGTTTATGTTTTGGTGCAGATGATTTTTTAATGTATCTTCTGAGTAGTTTTTTAGGGACCTGCCCATTTTGTATTCATAGTGATTTGTGCTTTTGAGCTTTTTCCTGGTTACATATACTAGTTTGTGGTCGGTTATACCCCAGCTTCTAGTGCCCCATTTTGTGGCATGGTTTGAGTTGGTTAATATTAGGTCTATTGTTGAGCTATTGTTGCTTACCCTTGTGTGTTCAGTGATGAGCTGCTGCAGGCCTAAGATCTTGATGGTGGTTTGCAGTATTAGTTTATTTTTGTCCCTGCTGCTGTAATTCACATTGAAGTCCCCTAGCGCAAAGATTTCTGCATTTGTTGATTTTTTTGCAGTGTTTATGCTCTTTTCTAGTTCTTCAAGGAATACTTCAATTTAACCTGACGGTGGCCTATAGAGGCTCGCTATGGCTACATTTGCTTGCTTTTCGTTTGTTATTAGGCACCATAGTAGCTCTATGTGCTCATTTGCGAATGTACCATGAGCGTAATTCAAGCATTTTTCGGTGGGAGGCACGTTGGCCATACGTTGGTCATACGTTGGCTATACGCTATGTATAAGGTATGTATACTTCTAACTTTGCCCCCCCCCACCCCCCCTGCTTGAAAAGGTTTGATGCTTCTCGATGTAGAAAAGTGATTTTAGGCGTTGGCGGCATGCTTGCGAGATGCATCCTCATGTGACAGGGCCTTTAACAGTGTAACGCATCCAATCTCAATCTCCACTCAGATTGGGTTGTTGGAGTTTTACGTCCCGGTACTGTCTACCCCTTCTTTTTCTTGTTCCTGTTGGTAGATCGCGGGTTAGAACCCTGGTTGAGTCAAACCAATGACTTACAAATTTAGACTTGTCACTTTCTAGCCAGGTGCTCGGCATTATTAGGATAGGGCAAGGACTGGTCGGCTCAGTGTCAGGATAATGTGAGTGAGTGGGGTAATAATTACTGGTATTGGTGGCCTGGTCCTCCAGTGGGACAGCACTATAAAGTCAGCATGAGCGCGCACTGTCACAAGTCGGTACCCATCCTGACATGACCTTAGATGTTGCTAGGACGTTAAACAACAAACAAACACACTGTCCGTTCAGACGATCTGCGCTCAGGTTGGAACCCCTGGTGCTTGTTACTCAGTCACTCAAGTAGGACTCTCGGTTCGTGTGCAATGCATGTCGGTCACGCCTGGTTGGTTCTGTAGCGCTGCGCATGTTCACGGGCGCATTGCATGCCGGTCACGCCTGGTTGGTTCTGGAGCGCTGCGCATGTTCACACGCGCATTGCATGCCGGTCGTAGCTGGGAAACTGGGAACTGGCGCTCAAATGAACCGTGCAAACTGGGCCAGCAACAGTTGACGGTCTATGGAATGTGTGTCAGGTGGAGGTCCAGCATGCATCTGTGAACGGCCATCACGTGGTGTATCGCAGACATTCAGGACAATGTGTCACCCCCAACCCTCCAGACTCACCCACTCACTCACTCACACACCTCCACCCACACACACACCCATACTGTGTCACCCCCACCCTCCAGACTCACCACTCACTCACTCACACACCTCGACCCACACACACACCCATACTGTGTCACCCCACCCTCCAGACTCACCACTCACTCACTCACACACCTCGACCCACACACACACCCATACTGTGTCACCCCACCCTCCAGACTCACCCACTCACTCACTCACACACCTCCACCCACACACACACCCATACTGTGTCACCCCC
>CM059193.1:393849-589084 GCA_030323885.1 Branchipolynoe longqiensis | reverse complement strand
ACATCCCCACACACATACTTACATCCCCACACACATACTTACATCCCCACACACATACTTACATCCCCACACACATACTCACAGCCCCACACACATACTTACATCCCCACACATACTTACATCCCCACACACACTTACATCCCCACACATACTTACATCCCCACACACTTACATCCCCACACATACTTACATCCCCGCACACATACTTACATCCCCACACACATACTTACATCCCCACACACATACTTACATCCCCACACACATACTTACATCCCCACACACATACTTACATCCCCACACACATACTTACATCCCCACACACATACTTACATCCCCACACACATACTTACATCCCCACACACATACTTCAGCCCCTCCTACACACATACCTTACATCCCCAACACATACTACATCCCCACACATACTTACATCCCCACACAACTTACATCCCCACACACATACTTACATCCCCACACACATACTTACACCCCACACATATCTCACATCCCCACACACATACTTACACCCCACACACATACTACATCCCCACACACATACTTACATCCCCACACACATACTTACATCCCCACAACATACTTACATCCCCACACACATACTTACATCCCCACACACATACTTACATCCCCACACACATACTTACATCCCCACACACATACTTACATCCCCACACACATACTTACATCCCCACACATACTTACATCCCCAAACATACTTACATCCCCACACACATACTTACATCCCCACACATACTTACATCCCCACACATACTTACATCCCCACACACATACTTACATCCCCACACACATACTTACATCCCCACACACATACTTACATCCCCACACACATACTTACATCCCCACACACATACTTACATCCCCACACACATACTTACATCCCCACACACATACTTACATCCCCACACACATACTTACATCCCCACACACATACTTACATCCCCACACATACTCACATCCCCACACACATACTTACATCCCCACACACATACTTACATCCCCACACACATACTTACATCCCCACACACATACTTACATCCCCACACACATACTCACATCCCCACACACATACTCACATCCCCACACACATACTCACAGCCCCACACACATACTCACAGCCCCACACACATACTCACAGCCCCAAACACATACTCACAGGCCCACACGCATACCCACAACCCCATACACATACTTACATCCCCACACATACTTACATCCCCACACACATACTTACATCCCCACACATACTCACAGCCCTGCACACATATCCACAACCTCACACACCTACTTACATCCCCACATACATACTCACAGTCCCACACACATACTCACAGCCCCACACACATACTCACAGTCCCACACACCTACTCCCAGCCCCACACACATACTCACAGTCCCACACACATACTCACAGCCCCCCACACATACTTACAGCCCCACACACCTATTCCCAGTCCCACACACATACTCACACTCCCACACACATACTCACAGCCCCGCACACATACCCACAACCCCACACACATACTCACAGCCCCACAGACATACTCACAGCCCCACAAACCTACCCATACACTCACACACATCCCCCCACCCACACTCTCCCCCACATTGCGTCGCTGAGTGCGCATTGGCCGCATTACCCATGCATGATGTTTCCCTCCATTTGCCATGGTAACAAACTTGTCTATCGTGATTCAGGTCACTCTAACTCCCTTTCCCTGGTGGCTGAAAGCGGGACTTCCTCGTGCTGCGCTCAAACACGGTCAGCAGAGAGATGGTCACGTTAATCTGATACTGCATGTGGAGACCGTGATGGATCTATATGTGTATACATCTATAGGCTGTATAAGCCATTATATATGGGAATGTGGCAGCTTTGCGAAAAAAACCTGATTTGATTATCGGAATGTTGGCAGCTTCAGCTCAAACATGGTAGCATGGTTTCATTTCAACCCAGATAATAAATAATACATAAACAACACATTTATATAGCGCCCGATCCAGCAAGCCGTTCTCACGCGCTTTACATAACAAACAAATATACAGGAAAATAAATGTCACCTCGTAAAAAGCACATTTAAACAAATGTTTCTTCAGACCTTTCTAAAAGCACCAACAGATTTACAATCTGTGATATATCCTGCTAGAACATTCCACAGTCCTGGGGCAGCAATACTTAAAGCACGATCCCCAAAGCCTTTGAGTCTGCTCCGAGAACTGCTAACTGCTGGAGACTGTGGAGCACAGGTGTCGAACATCTATTCTCTCCTGGAGCATATCTCTCATATATTCTGGAGCCTGATCATGCAAGGCACGATATACAAGAAGCAGCGCCTTGAACTCAATTCTCTTCTCCACAGGGAGCCAGTGTAATGATGTCAGCACAGGAGTGATGTGATCAAATTTATTTGTACCCGTCAACAACCTGGCAGCCACATTCTGTATATGTTGCAGTTTTGAGATACTTGACAGCGGCAGACCATACAAGAGAGCATTACAATAATCCAGGCATGAACCAATGAAAGTATGAGTAACCTTCTCTAACGAGTCACGTGTCAGGGCATCCTTGATGGATCTGAGATGTCTCAGTTGCATATATGATGCCCTACACACCGTCTTGATGTGATTAGACATATCAAGATTATTGTCAAAGATCACACCAAGGTTATTAGCTTACTCACTAGCTTGAACACCAGCATCACCACTTCTGAGATGGGTTTCATGTAGCCTATCAGTGAAACACGGAGTGGAGATGACCAAAACATCAGTTTTCTCATCATTGAGTTTGAGCATATTTTTCCTCATCCACTCTCTAATTTCACCAACACATTTCTCCATTATCTTCAGGCATTCAGACATGTCATCAGATGCATCAAATGACAAATACAACTGTGTGTCATCTGCATATGTGTGTATTTTGATACAATGTTTGTGTGCAATGTCACAAATAGTGCATTGAGAACACAAGTGGACCCAATACCGACCCCTGTGGGACACCCCAAAGCAACCACATAATCTTGGAAACACACCCATCAATCTGAACCGCCTGACTTCTATCACTCAAATACTCAGATGACGTTTGTCAGTTGTTGTGCCTGAAGCATATATACATATATATACATATATATGTATATATATGGATACATATATATGTGTATATTTATGCCTCTGTGTGGGTGGGTGGGTGGAGCCTTGTCCCGACAAGAAGGCCCTGGAGATGGTGGAGAAAAGACAGTTCTACCCACACAGGCGGCCAACTGGTGTTGATTCGCCTGATTGACAAGAAGGCAGGTTTGTGCACAACTGGGTCTACAGCTGACTGGGTTTATATTCGCACAATGAATTATATATCAGAAAAATATACAGCTGGCTATTGAAGAGCGGTTTGTACTTTTACATGAGACCAGAGCCATATATCTGTGTACATACACAGATAGACAAATCACCAAATATGTAGCTAATGCCATATATGCAGAGACTATAGTAGAAAGAGTTGCATTTCTAATCATGGATTGTTGCATTTGTATTCCTGAATGTATGTACTATACAGTCGTACGTAGGTTTTTCTCACTGTATACATGCATTTAGGTGGAGAAAGCATATATACTTCGGTGGGAATATATTAAAACGCGCCCCGAAAGTTTAGAAGCTGACCATCTACATTGGTCTGAGCGTGATACTGACCACTGGCAGGTGGCGCCCTGGTGGTCGCATATGGAACTAAGTACAGTGTCGGTGGACACGAGATGGTTACATACAGAGGAGGGGAAGTGCGGGCGATGTAGTGTCCTTGTTTATATTCACATAATGTATTATAGAGCACATATAAAATATGATGCATATATATGTATATATACATACTATACATGTATATATGCATATATCTATGCTGCTGTCAGAGGAGATGAACAGTTAGTTAAATATACAGAGGGAGCGAGAGAATTTCAGAAAAAAACAATAGATATAACAGGAGATGGAGCGGGATGTGGCGATCAATGTGTGCGAGTGTGTGAGTGTGTGAGTATGTGAGTGTGTGAGTGTGTGAGTGTGTGAGTGTGTACGCTTGCAGTGTGTGCGGGTGCGTGTGTGCGTGTGTGCGCGTGTGTGTGTGCGTGTGCGCATGTGTATGCGTGTGCAGTGTGGACGAGTATGTGTGTGCATGTATGTGCGTGTGTGTGCATGTGTGCGTGTGTGTGCGCGTCCAGTGTATGCGTGTACGTGTGCCTGCCTTCATGAGCCAGGGTAACCCAAACCACGCTGAGCGATCTGCGCTAGAAATGCGAATCAATGCGAGTTCCACAGGCCAGACTAAGTACACACACTTTGAGTCCTGCATCAAACCAAGCAGAGGCTGATGCCTCAGGCCTGTGGCTGGCTGGCTGGCTGGCTGGGTGGCTGGGTAGCTGGATGGACAAGCAGAATACAGAAAGCATTAAAGGGGCACCATATAAATACTTACTTGGAAGCATGTCCCCCAGGTGCAGAATCGTCGATAAGATCCAGGCAACGTGTAGTAAGCGCCCGAGTCCCGGGCCGCCTCCAGCAGCCCCTCGACCACCTCGTCCAGCAGCCCCTCGACCACCTCGTCCAGCAGCCCCTCGACCACCTCGTCCAGCAGCCCCTCGACCACCTCGTCCACCACCTCGTCCATCTGCCGGGTGGTCAGTGTCCGGCCTCATGCTAGTGTTTACACGGCCCGATCTGCCGGACTCACGTGGCGTCTACAAGCAACAAACCCGGCCTGCAGGATGGGGTGCCTGCTCCCGCCCCGCTACGTGGCGCCACCAGCGGCCCTTTCTTTTGGATGCAGGGGGTGGGGGTTGGGAGGTGCCGAGGTGGTAGGGGATAGTAGGGGGGGAGGGGGTGGTAGGGGTGGTAGGGGTGGTAGGGGTGGTAGGGGGGTAGGGGTGGTAGGGGTTGTAGGGGTGTTAGGGGTGGTATGGGTGGTAGGGGGATGTAGGAGTGGTAGGGGTTGTAGGAGGTGGTAGGGGGAGGTAGGGGAGGTAGGGATGGAATGGGGAGGTTGGGGGTGCTGGGGGTGGTATGGGGTGGTATGGGGAGTTAGGGGGTTTTGGGGGTGGTAGGGGTGGTAGGGGTGGAAGGCGTGGTAGGGGTGGTAGGGGTGGTAGGGGTGGTAGGGGTGGTAGGGGTGGTAGGGGTGGTAGGGGTGGTAGGGGGTGTTGGGTGAGGACCCGGCGTGAGTTCGGTATAGCAGTTACTGGTTTCTTGATGTGAATATTATCATAAGGATGGACACTGATAACCTCTGGAACCGCGCACTGTAGGTGAAGGTATATACATTATATATGTAAAAACATATATATATATATGTATAATTATATATATGTGCATATATGACAGTGGGTGTCTTGCTCAGTTGACAATTTTCCTTCCAACTTGTGGAGGGAAGAAAATAGAATGTTATTCAGATGACAGTACATATATATAATTATATATGTGCACATATGGCTGTTGCTGTTTCAACAGTTGCCTCTTTCTCTTCCTACTTGTGGGTGGAAGAGAACAGACTGTTATGCACATGAAAGTAGATATAATTATATGTGTATATATGACTGTTGGTGTCTTGCTCAGTTGACAATCTGGTGGAGCAGGGAGTATGTAATCACCCGACACTGCCTGGTCAGTCTCGTGTCAGCCTTCACCTCCTACAACACCTGAGGACGAATTAAATCAGCTGCTGGTGCCTGCCGTGTGCACAGTCTATAACACGTGGGGACGCCTTAGATCAGCTGCTGGTGTCTGCCGTGTCCACAGTCTACAACACGTGAGGATGCCTTAGATCAGCTGCTGGTGCCTGCCGTGTGCAAAGTCTACAACACGTGGGGCCGCCTTAGATCAGCTGCTGGTGCCTGAGATATGCACAGTCTTAGATCATCTGCTGGTTCCTGGTGTGTGCACAGTCTACAACACATGGGGACGCCTTAGATCAGCTGCTGGTGTCTGCCATGTGCACAGTCTACAACACGTGAGGACGCCTTAGATCAGCTGCTGGTGCCTACCGTGTGCACATTCTACAACGTGTTGTAGGGGACGCCTTAGATCAGCTGCTGGTTCCTGCCGTGTGCACGTTCTACCAGAAGTGAGGACGCCTTAGATCAGCTGGTCTCTGGCGTGTGTACAGTCACCACACGTGGGGACACCTTAGAACAGCTGCTGGTGCCTGCCGTGCTGTGTGTGCAGACCTGTCCCGGACGACTGTTCACGCCCGTCCCACCTGAGGTAATTACAGTCGGAGTGAGGAGCCCGTCATATATAGGAGCAGCGTGCGGGAGGCGGCCTGGTGGTACCGGGTGCAGCCGGCAACAGCATGTGTGTGTGTGAAGGGACCAGCTTGTGTCACCACACACACACACTTACACAGATACACACGCGTACACCTAACCCCAAGTAACTGTAGTACCGGGTTCGCCAGCGGGGAGAGTGAATGGGCATTGGACGGGCCCCAACCTACCCGCCCCCCGCGCCCTCCCACTTCCGCCCCCCCCCCCTCCCACCTCTTGCCCCGCCCCCTCCCACCTCCGGCTCTTCCCCTCCCACCTCCCCAGTCCCCTCCCACCTCCCTCCCCGACCCCGCTCCACCTCCCACCTCCGCCCCCCCTCCCACCTCCCCCCGTTCCCCCCAACCTCCGCACCCTCCTCCTCCCACCTCCCCCGCGCCCCCCCCCTATCTCCGCCCCTACCCCCTCCCTCCTCCCTCCCACGTCCCCCGCCCCCTCCCACCTCCGTCCCTCCCCCTCCCACCTCACCTAGCCCCTCCCCCCTCCGCCCCTCCCCGTCCCACATCCCCTCCCCCTCCCACCTCCGCCCCTCCCCTCCCACCTCCCCCCCGCCCTCCCACCTCCGCCTCCTCGCCCTCCCACCTTCCCCAACCAACACAAGACACATGGCAAAAGCGCTGTCACCCGCCCCACCCAGCCCCACCCCGTCCCACCCCACCGCACTCCACCCGCACCCCGCCCGTGAATCCCCCTCCTCCATCTCAACCCGGCCCACACACCCTACCCCCGTCCCTTCGCTGGCCCACCCTACCCCGCCCGCCGATTCACCCGGCCGGGAAGCCTCCCCCCACCCGCCCCCGGCCAGACTCGGTTCGCGGGGCCGACTGCTCAAGCCGGGACTGGACCTTGGCGCGCCGCCTGTGCGGCTTCCTTATAATTGTGAAGTGTAGAAATGGGAAGAGGCAGGTTGTGAGGGCGGGTGCAGATGAGGGTGTTGTGACGGGGATGGGGTGGGGTGGGACGGATGGGATAGGATGGGATAGATGGAGGCCGGTTTGTCGCGGTCGTAGCACTAGCACGTAGCAGGGGCGGGGGATGGGTCGCTGGAAGGACATGAGGCAGTGTCAGGCCATAGGGTAGAGAATGAGTGAGGATGAAGGATTGATTGATTGATTTGTGATGGGTTTAAACCATGTCAGCAGCATGAGGAATATTCACGACGAAGGAACAGAGGCAGGAGGATGGTGGAGGATGAAAGAGGATGAAAGAGGATGAAGGAGCACGTGCTGTCCGGACTCTGCCTCGCCCACACCTCTTCTATTGCCTCTCTGCTGCACCACACTCCTCCTTCATCGATGCCTAAAAAGAGTTCCAGCAGGGGAAGCCGGCCAGAACTTCACTTTCTGCCCTTTACTCTATCCGTGTCTCTGGCTCGCCGACTGGTCACCACAAGGCAAGGAGACATGGCCCGTTGACTCAACTCTCCTCAATTCTCTTTCCTCTATCCTACCCTTTCTTGTTTTTTCTCCCAGGCTTACTCCTCCCCTGATCAAGAGAGTTACTTGCTTGGGTGGAGCCCTTCTCCTTTTTCGCTGTCTCGCTTTCTTCTTGCTGCAGATCCCACCTTTCACCTTTCCTCCTAACCCATCGGTGACTGGACACGAGTGCACAGCTACAATCTTACCAGACTGAACCAGTACTGCTCCACCGACTTGTAGTTATTGTTATAAAGAACCCCTGGCTTCTACAACCGCCCCACTGAAGTTAACTCTTCATCTATGCAACGGACTGATTTATTGGGGCCATTTTTTATTGCTGCAGTCCTGCAGCCTGTAACCATCAAGGTTGCGAACGACCCACAAAAGCAAGATGAAGGAGGACCATGAGGGAAGTTGATGGGGATGGATGGAGGAGGATGAGGGAAATTGATCTGGGAGGGTGGAGGAGGAGGAGGAGGAGGGAGGTTGATGGGGGAGTATGGAGGAGGATGGAGGAGGATGGAGGAGGATGGAGGAGGATGGGGAAGAGGGAGGTTGATGGGGGGGTTGGTGGGGAGGGCAATGGTGGATGATTGAGGAGGATGAGGAAGGTTGATGGGGAGGATGGAGGAGGAGTAGGGAGATTGATGGGGAGGATGGAGGAGGATGAGGGAGATTGATCTGGGAGGGTGGAGGAGGAGGAGGGAGGTTGATGGAGGAGGAAGAGGGAGGTTAATAGGGAGGATGGGGAAAGTTGACAAGGGAGGTTGATGGGCAGGGTGGAGGAGGATGAGGGAGGTTGATGAGGGAGGTTGATGGGGAGGATGAAGGAGAATGAGGGCAGTTGATGGGGAGGGTGGAGGAGGAGGAGGGAGGTTAATGGGGAGGATGTGGAAAGTTGACGAGGGAGGTTGATGGGGAGGGTGGATGAGGATGAGGGAGGTCTAGGGGAAGGATGGAGGAGGATGAGGGAGCTTGATGTCTGAGGGCGAAGGAGGATGAATGAGGTTGTTGAGGGAGGATGTGTGAGGTTGAGGAGGGAGGTTGATGAGGAGGATGGAGGAGAAATAGGGAGGTTGATGGGGAGGATAGAGGAGGATGAGGGTGATTGATGAGGGAGGATAGAGGAGGATGAGGGAGGTTGGAGGGGAGGAGGGAGGAGCGAGGTTGATGTGGGAGGATGGAGGAGGAGGGAGGTTGATGAGGAGGATGGAGGAGGGAGGTTGATGTGGGAGGATGTCGGAGGGGGGGGTTGTGGGGGGTGGTGGGGGGGGGTTGTGTGGGGGTGGGGGATGAGGGAGGTTGATGTGGGAGGATGGATGAGGATGAGGGAGGTTGATGTGGGAGGATGGAGGAGGATGAAGGAGGTTGTTAAGGGAGGATGTGTGAGGTTGAGGAGGGAGAGTGATGGGGAGGATGTGGGAGGTTGAGGAGTCGGAGGTTGATGGGGAGGATGGAGGAGAAAGAGGGAGGTTAATGGGGAGGATAGAGGAGGATGAGGATGATCGATGAGGTAGGATGGAGGAGGAGGAGGGAGGTTGGAGGGGAGGATGGTGGAGCGAGGTTGATGTGGGATGATGGAGGAGCAGGGAGGTTGATGACAAGGATGGAGGAGGAAGAGGGATGTTGATGAGGAGGATGGAGGAGGATGGAGGTTGATGGTGCAGGATGGAGGAGGATGAGGGAGGTTGGTGGGGAGGATGGAGGAGGAGAAGGGAGGTCGATGTGGGAGGTTGGAGGATGGAGGTTGATGGGGAGGATGGAGGAGGATGAGGATGTTGGTGGGGAGGATGGAGGAGGAGAAGGGAGGTTGATGTGGGAGGATGGAGGAGGAGGGAGGTTTATGTGGGAGGATGGAGGAGGAGGATGGAGGTTTATGTGGGAGGATGTGGGACATTGAGGAGGATGAGGACGGAGGTGGATGGGGAGGATGGAGGAGGATGAGGAAGGTTGATGTGGGAGGATGGAGGAGGAGGTTGAGGGGGTTGGTGGGGAGGATGGAGGAGGAGGGAGGTTGATGTGGGAGAGTAGATGATGGCGGAGAACGACGGAGGATGACGGACGGTGGCGGAACATGACGGAACCTGACGGACATATGAAGCAGGACGACGGGAGGCGAGGAACGTCGGAAGGACGGAAGGACGGAAGAACGGAAGGACGGAGGGACGGAAGGACGGAAGGATGGGAGAACGGAAGGACGGAAGGACGGAAGGACGGAAGGACGGAACAACGGAAGGACGGAAGGACGGAGGGATGGATGGATGGAAGGACGGAACGACGGAACGATGGAACGACGGAACGACGGAACGACGGAACGACGGAACAACGGAAGGAAGGTCCACGGCTGAAACGCCTTCCTTAAACGCACGCTCAGATGAAATCATTACATTTTCAAAAGCATGACTGTTACTTAACTTGGACAGTAGATACTGGTGCACTGATGAAGGACGCTCAGCACACACGGGGACCCCAAGGGGACATCTAAGTCTAGTTGTCGTTAGTAATAACTCCGGAGTGCGGCGCTTTAGTTTGGTTTCATTTTCTGTTCGTTTTATGTCACATGAGACGTTCATTTATCAACAACAAAAAGTAAGTAGAAGTTGTCGCCTCTAAAGGAGTCACGAGGCCGGGGTGGAGGGTGCAGGGTGGGGGGTGCAGGGAGGCGGTGCAGGGTGGGGGTGCAGGGTGGGTGCAGGTGGGGATGCAGGGTGGGGATGCAGGGTGCAAGGTGGGGGGGTGCAGGGTGAGGGTCAGGGTGAGGGTGCCGGGTGGGGGTGCAGCGTGGAGGAGTCTGGGGGTGCAGGGGTGGGGGTGCAGGGTGGAGGAGTCTGGGGGTGCAGGGGGGGTGCATGGTGGGGGTGGGGGAGTCAGGGGTGGGGCTGCAGGGGTGGGGGTGCAGGGTGGGGGTGGGGGTGCAGGGTGGAGGAGTCGGGTGGGGCTGCAAGGGTGGGGGTGCAGGGTGGGGGGTGCAGGGTGGGGGAGTCGGGGATGGGGGCTGCAGGGGTGGGGGTAGATAACATATTCACCCTCTACTTGCAGTACATGGGTGAATACCAACCCTATATGAAACCTGTCGGAAAAGCGGAGAAATGAAATGAGAGCCTAAATTCACAACCTAAGAAGCACAACCTTTTCTTTATTTATTCCTTCATATTTCCCCGCTACCTTTGAGTTGAAAAATATAATAAAACATATAGTTTAATGGAACTTAAAGGTGAAATCGTGGCGTTCTATGGCTGCCATCTTGGCTTTTTGCATTCTGTCCCATTTCACCAACTCTGTGCCGATATAAGTAGCCATTTGATACTGGAGGCAGGGCTTCCACTTCCTGTTCCATACTAAAGCTATTTTCGCCAGTATTTAGACTACGTTGTCTTTCACCCGTGTACTGCAAGTACGGGGTGAATCTTTTATCTAGGGTGAGGGGTGCAGGGTGGGGGAGTCGGAGGTGCAGGGCTGGTTGTGCAGGGTGGGGCTACAGGGGTGGGGGAGTCGGGGGTGTGGGCTGCAGGGGTGGGGGAGTCGGGGTGGTGCAGGGGTGGCGGTAGGCAAGGGGGGGATTGGTGGGATTGGTGAAGGGGCGCGGTAGGCGAGTGGGGGATTTGGGGATTGGTGTGAGATTGGTGGGATTGGTGAAGGGGCGGCGGTAGGCGAGTGGGGGATTGGTGGGATTGGTGTGATTGGTGGGATTGGTGAAGGGGCGGCGGTAGGCGAGTGGGGGATTGGTGGGATTGGTGTGATTGGTGGGATTGGTGAAGGGGCGGCGGTAGACGAAGGGAGTTGGAGCGTTCGTTGAGGGTGTGGGGTAAAGGGGTTGGGTGTGTGTGGAGAGAGGGGAGAATGGTTATGGGAGGAGGGTTAGGGGAACAGGGTTAGGGGAGCAGGGTTAGGGGAGAAGCGGGGATTTGGAGGGGAGGCAGCTGAGATGGGGGGACGGGGGTTTGAGGGCAAATTACTATCAACATTAAAACAGTACGATGTAAACAGAACTTGGCTTGTTCTCCCCATTAACATTTAAAGCAGAATACATTGTTTTCAAACGCATAGCAAACGCATTGCTCGAGAAATAGCTTTGTGAAATCTCTGACTTTACTTAAGGAACTGGAAGCATACCCATGCAAGGACTAGACGTGGGCTGACCGAGTGCATGGGGAGCGTAACCTTATCCCGTAGGCTCGAACCCAGACAGGGTCAAGCACATCGTGCCTTATATCACTGCTCCATAGATAAGCATATGTGCCAGTGTATGTTAATTAAAGAGTAAAAGGCATGGTACATGATACCATTACTCCATTGAGAGGCATATGTGCTGCTGTATGTTAACAAAAGGGTGCCATGTATGGCACATTATATCAGTGTATCTACAAAGGCATATTTGGCACTATGTGTTAACATAAGTGTAAAGTGTATGGTACATTATACTAATGATTCTACAAAGGCAATATACATGGTGCCATGTGTTAACAAAAAGGTCAATTGTATGGCACATTATATCAATGCTCCAACACAGACAGTATGTTAACAACTGGGTAAGATGTATGGTGCATTGTATCAATGCTCCAACAGAGGTATATGGCGCGCTGTATGTTAACAAATGGGTAAGATGTATGGCACATTATATCAATGGTCCAACACAGGTATATGCCGTGACATATGTTAACAAATAGGTAAGATGTATGGTGCATTGTATCCATGCTCCAACACCGGTATATGCCGCGCCATATGTTAACAAATGGTTAAGATATATGGTGCATTGTATCAGTGTATCTACAAAGGCATAGTTGGCGCTATGTGTTAACAAAAGTGTAAAGTGCATGGTTCATTATACTAATGATTCTTCAAGGGCAATATACATGGTGCCATGCATTAACAAAAATGTCAAATGTATGGCACATTATATCAATGGTCCAACACAGGTTTATGCCGTGCCGTATGTTAACAAATGGGTACGATGTATGGTGCATTGTATCAATGCTCCAACATAGGTATATGCCGTGCCGTATGTTAACAAATAGGTAAGATCTATGGTGCATTGTATCAATGCACCAACACAGGTATATGCTGCGCAGTATGTTAACAAATACATAAGATGCATCATGCATTGTATCAATGATCCAACACAGGTATATGCCATGCCATATGTTAACATTTGGGTACAATGTATGGTCCATTGTATCAATCCTCCAACACAGGTATACGCCGTGCCGTCTGTTAACAAATAGGTAAGATCTATGGTGCATTGTATCAATGCTCAAACACAGGTATATGCCGCACTGTATGTTAACAAATAAGATGTATGGTTCATTGTATCAATGCTCCAACACAGGTATATGCCGCGCTGTATGTTAACAAATAGGTAAGATGTATGGTGCATTGTGTCAATGCTTCCACAAAGGTTTATGTGGCACCATTTGTTCACAAATAACGATTACCTCCCTTCCCCACACTCCATCTCACTAACTCCTACCCCTCAAAACTGGCATCATCAACATTATTACTGGCATCATCAGCCTATTAATAGTAGTACCCTACTTAGTACATGCTTTCAAATGCCAACTCTGAATCCAGGCCAACGTTGTCTTCATTTAGCAGTCGTCCTTTTATCGGAGGGACAATCAAGTGAGACAACTTGCAGTTTGTAAATTGAGAAGTTGTTGACACAGTGTAAAACGTTCGGCTATCACAGGGCTCCCTTAAGCTAGATACTACTGCATGCACTCTGCGAACAACTTAATTCAGTACAGCAGACCAGTTACCTATCCCTCCTCACTAACCATATTTCCCTCACAACCCCCATTACCGCCCAAAGCCGACCACATCTGTTTGCATTAAAGTTGCATAGTCCAATGCTTTTGAGTTTTTGCTATTTTCTGAGATAAATATATTATTCTAATCGTTATAATCTACTTTACTTTACTTTTAAGTAACTTTAATTTTAAATGGCTAAGTTTGGAGATATTTGACGTCAAAACATGCCAAAATAATTTTGGCAAGCACACCAAAACTCTGACATCATGGACTTCAGTTGTAACCGTTTCTATTAATTGACTTATTATGCCCTTCTATGCAACAACAAATGCTTAATAAGTGCACCAGTTTCTAAGTTGGATATGTAGAATCAAATCTATATAAGTGTTTTGGTTTTGAAAATTTGATGTTTTCATCGGACTATGCAACTTCAAACAGACAACTTTTCATTAAGCAAACCACATTTCATTAAAGTTGCATAGTTCTATAAATGCGTAACATTTGTAAAAGTAAAACGTGTATATAGATTTGAAACTCCTTAGATAACATAGCTACAGGAGCACATATTACGCATGGTTGTTGCACAGAAGGGTGTACGTAGTCAAGTTAATAGAACATGTTACTAGTAGCATAGGAGGGTTCTTTTGAGCGTACAATTACATAATCATAGCTCTGAGAGAGTCCATTGACCTTAGATGACCCCTTCTGCATCCATGCGTGTTGAAGGGGTTGTTTGTCCTTAGATGACGAGTTTGTCCTTAGATGACCTACTTTAGGTATGGTTATTATGCAATGATGCATTTGATTGTGTGTGTATGTGTTTCCCCCCAAACCCCCAAGCCCCCCACCCCCCCCCGAAAACCCGAAGCAGTGACATCATTGAGTTAGTTGGTGTTGATAGAGGTCATAGAGTTCATTTATCCTAGCCATCTGTCGTTTTGTGTGTGTGTGTTTCCCCCCCCCCCCCCCCCCCCCCCCCCCCGAAAACCCGAAGCAGTGATGTAATTGAGCTAGTTTCTTAAAAATTTTATTTTTTTATTGAGGCTGTATTTATACTGTCCATAGCATGTAAGCCCGGGTACCCAGCCTTGTTTTCAATGCTGGCCAGCTGTAGTGTTGGTGTTGTCTTATCAAACAGTAGCTGCTGATAAGTTATTTGATTGCCTGCATTTCAGTAGCAGATAGATAGTTTGTTGGTATGCTTAGTAGCCTATGTTAGTTTTTTTTGGGCCCTCTTGGCATTGTATTTTTGTTCTATTGTTATTACTATGTTAGTTGTTTTCTTAAGGATCTATGTTAGTGTTTTGGGGTTTTCTTGGGAAGAGTTTTCTACTTTTTTTTACTTAATTCTATACTAGCCTATTTTATTTACATGTCCATAGGCTTGTATGTAATAGGTGGTTGAGTTATGTTTGTTTGGATTTGATTTGATTTATATTGATTTTGGACATGTTATCTGGCTTTTATATTTCCGGTTTTCCCGCTCTGGGCTGTCCAGTTGGTGGGACGTGACATATCACCTGTTGGTGTTGGTAGAGGTGTAAAATATTTAGACTTTCTACACATAGTTACATTATAAAATAGATTCCATTTAAAGTACCCATTTTTTTAGTTAGTAGATAGAGGAAAGCAGGGATAGAAGGGTAGGTGTATGCAGGTATTGCAGGTATAGCAATACCTCAGGGAGTTTGATGCCCCTGCCTTGCAGAGTTGTAAACCACTGCCTTGTGGTACAGGTTCTTGACAGAACCGAAGGCTAAGGTAGCAAACCCTAAACAGAAAACCATGTCACTGTGGCAGCATTAAGGGCGGTTGATGTATGGAACTCCCAGCATCTCCTGACCAGACACTGCAGGGTCAAATAGTTTTGCGCTTGTCTTGACATGTTCTTGCCGGTGTGAAACCTCTATTTGCTCCCCGAGAGAGTGCCGCTGGTAACTTGCAAAAGCCAGCAGCACTTCAACACTTTTGCAGGCAGCTTTCATGAAATGTACAACTGCACAAAACACCATACCGGCTCGGTCGTCGCCTGGGTTACCAAGGACCGCGCTGCTCGAGCTCATCTTCCGTCAACAGCGGAAAAATCAGCTAGGAGGAACACAACGCAAACCTGAAGCTGAGAGACATTAAGACTGACTCATGGATGCAACTCTCACAGCAGAGAGTGGCAGTCAAGTAATGAAAGCAGTCTTTGTCGCATCGCGACCGACAGCATGATGATGATGAGATAGAAGAATGTGTAACCCATCGCTGAACCCAGAATGATAGGGTGGGAGACAGTCATGTTTGGTATTTAATGTTTAATGTGTATTGGATCGGGATTGAATTTGTATGGAGTGCATCGGGTATGATAGAGGTGTCAGGTCAAGTTGCCACGACCTGCTGGTAGCTGGGATGTGGGAATGAGGGTGCACCTGAGCTGCACCCATCTCTACTGTCCTGGAATCTCAATATGACCGCCATAAAGAGTAAAATAACAATGTGTCATGGATCAATGACATCATGTACCTTCATTAATATCATGTACCTTCAATAATATCATGTACCTTCAATATCATGTACCTTCAATGACATGCCTGTAGGAGTGTTGGAGAGATTAAAAGCCTGGGAGAGCTGGCAGTCACCACTGGGCCTTTCGTGTGACAAGAGGTACTTTTGTGTCCATCCTCTATTCTGTGCTATATCCACTCTAGCCACTTCATTATTATAGACGGGCAACTGTAGGACTCAGCTACACCACACATTTCCTATTCTACACCCTCTGGTAATTTATGGTATTTTATATATATTTAACTTGCATCTCCCTTCCATTTATAAAGATCTGGCAACACCTATGGAGTTCATTTATCCTAGCCATCTGTTGTTATTGTTTTGTGTGTGTGTGCATCATTGAGCTGGGTGATGGTAGTGGTGGTGGTGGTGGTAGTGATAGTGGATGTTACTGCTAAAAATAGAATCAGGAAGGGAGGGGGTAGACACTTTAAGTAGCAACATCTGCCACCCCAGTCTTCCCCCCCCCCCAATAAAACCCCAGACAGCGACATCATTGAGCGGGTTGGTGATGGAGGTGGTGGTGGTTGTTACTGCTAAAAATAGAATTGGGGAGGGAGGAGAGTAGATACTTTTAGCAGTAACATCTGCCACCCCAGCATTACCCCCCCCCCCCCCCAAAAAAACCCCAATACAGTGACGTCATTGAGCGGGCTGGTGATGTTGCAGGTACAGGAGGTGCAGGTGATGGTGGTGGATGCTACTGCTGAAGATAGAATCGGGGAGGGAGGGGGGTAGACACACCCACCAAGCCATCCCAAACAGTCATCGAGTGTGGTGATAGATATTACTGCTAAAACATAGATCCGATCAGGATGAGCCATCACTACCAGCGCTATCGATGATGTCACTGTTTGGATTGATTTGTTGCAAGTGAGAATGGCCGACATATCGCAAGATATCACACAACGCATTATGCAAAATAGTGATCATGCTTTGATGGAGGATTTGAAGGAGAAGGAGGAGGGGGAGGGTGCTTATCATCAGCTATGGCACCATCACAAAAATCCAATCAGCCATTGCAAATTTCTTTCATTGGAATAATGGTAGTAATACTCAGTGATAATACAAATACAAAAATCATGAGGGGGAAAAAAGTTGAGCACTTTTATTCCTAGACACAGGATTTTTTTGGGGGGAAGACTGGGGTGGTAGATGTTACTGCTGAAAGTGTCTACCCCCTCCCTTCCGATTCTATTTTTAGCACTAACATCTACCATCACCACCACCACCACCACCACTACCACCACCCAGCTCAATGATGCACGCACACACACACAAAACAATAACAACATATGGCTAGGATAAATGCACTCTATGACCTCTACAAACACCACCTAGCTCAATGACGTCACTGCTTGGGGTTTTCGGTGGGGACTTTGGGGGGGATGGGGGGGGGGGGGAAACACACACACACACAAAACAATAACAACAGATGGCTAGGATAAATGAACTCTATGACCTCTATCAACACCAACTAACTCAATGACATCACTGCTTCGGGTTTTGGGTGTGGGGGGGGGGGGAAACAAACACACACACAATCATACGCATCATCTTATAATAACAATACCTAAAGGAGGTCATCTAAGGACAGACCGGTCATCTAAGGACAAACAACCCCTTTGACATGCATGGACGCTCTCAGAAGCGGGCATTTAAGGTCAATGACCTCTGTCAGAGCCAGGATTATGTAATTTTACATTCAAAAGAACCCTCCTATACTACTGTTACTCATCAGTCCTTGCAGTTGGAGTTTTGAGAAGCGCACCAACATTTATTTTGCTGATTCACACCTTAAATATCTCCAAAGTTAGTAATTTTCAATCAAAGTGACATCAAACTAAAGTAAGGTAGATTACAACGATCAACCTAATATATTTATAATTATATCAGAAAAGGACGGAAACTCAAAACCATCGGACTTCGCAACTCTAAGCAGACGACTTGTTCTTCTTCCTTGTTCACCAATGTTCCAGTCCCCACTCCCGGCCTCTCCTTCTCCCCCCTATCGTCGCCCTCTCCATGTCCCCCCTCTCTCCTCCGTCCCTCTCCACCTCTCCCGCTCCCTCCGAACTCCACCTCCCCTCCACCCTCCTCCTCCCCCTCTCCTCATGCCCCCAAGTAAAGCCGGTCCCACCCGCCTGCCTTAAGCAGACGACTTTCCTCATTTCCCAGGTCCGCAGTCTGCGCCCGAGCAGACGACTCACTCACTTCCGGTCCAACAACTTCAAACCCTCTTCCGGTCCAACAACTTCAACCCGCCGTTTTGGCGTGAAGTGATTTTCTCGCCATTCTGGAAAGAGAGGGTTTCCGCGTTTCCGCGCAGGCGCCGTGACATGCGGTGACCCGTGGTGACCCGCAGTGACCCCCCCCCCACCCACCCATCCTGTACCGCCCCCCCCCCCCCCGCGTTCAGCTCACCTGGTTCTAGCGGAGCGAGTGCTTTTATGCGGAGTGTCTTCCCGAGTTCGTCCCGAATTAATAGAGCGACGGGAATGCCGGGGTCGGCGGTACTGTAGCCACAATTGTTGTTACTCTTACTGTGGTCCCCTCACGAGTTTTATTGCACGATATGGGCTTTTGGAACGAGGGGAGGAGAGCATAGGGTGCAGGGTTGGTTGTTGGAGTTTTACGTCCTGGCAACATATAAGGTCATATAAGGGCAGGTATCGACTTGTGACAGTGTGCACTCATGGCGACTTTATAGTGCTGCCCCACCGGGAAACCAGGCCACTGGCACCATGACAATTGGGAGAGCAGGCCGCCAGCAGCATGACCAGATATCTGACTCAGTAACATTATCCTGACACTGAGCTAACCAGTCCTTTTAAGTGGTTAACTTTTAAGATAGATGAATTTGAAGCATGCACAATTAATGTTGGTGTGCACACCGAAATTTCTTTCCACATTAACAGGTTCTACTACGCTGAGTTAGCAGCCCTTCTCTGTTGTAATAAATGATTAATAACTGCACCTTGTAAGTTGGATGAATAGGATAAAATCGAAGTGTCTCTGTATTGAACATGCAGCATTAAAATGGGTGGATTTTGCAGTGAGGGTAGTAGAATAAAGGCGGCTTGGGGAGGACACAACTATCCGGTACAAGCACTCGTGTGACGGGAGAGGATCATTGTATGATGTGTGACGAGCAGAGGAAGAAGGATAGTTAGAGGAGGGGGCGGGGGTGTGAGCGGGTGTGAGGGGGAGTTGTTTGGTTTTGTGCAGATAGGGCATGGGGAGAGGAGTATTGGGGGGGGGGGGGGGCGGTGAGGGGAGTTGGTGGCTTGTGTAGATAGTGTACGGGGGGGGGGGGGGGGGGGTGGGGGGAGTTGGTGGCTTGTGCAGATATTGCACGGGGTAGGAGAATGGGTGTGTGTGTGTGAGGGGGAGTTGTTGACTTGTGTAGATAGTGCCCGGGGAGAGGAGATTGGGGGGTGGGTGTGTGTCAGGGGGAGTTGTTGACTTGTGCAGATAGTGCTCGGGGGGCAGGAGATTGGGGGTGGGGGTGTGAGGGGGGGTTGTTGTCTTGTGCAGATAGTGCTCGGGGGGGAGGAGATTGTGATGGGGAGGGGGGCGTCTTACTACCCGAGGCCGGCGTGAACTGGCCGGAACCCGTTAATGACAGTTCACCAGATGCTCACCAGGCGGCGCCACGGTGAGTTTACTCACCACTAAGGAGGGACTGGACCGGGCTGGGCTGGACGGTGGTGGTGTCGGTGTGTATGTGTGTGCGCGTGTGTGTACGTGAGGAAGAGATTTGCTGTTGGGGCTTTCCGTCCTAGCAGAATCTGGGGTCATACCTGAACAGCCTTGTACGGAGAAACTTGGTTGAGCCAATTGTGGTTGGATCGGGAATTGGTGGTGTCATGGTGCGGGCGAAGGGGGCGTGTGTGAAGAAGGGTGTGTGCTATTTCTTGGACTTTTACGTCCTAGCAGCTCTTGAGATCATATCCGGACAGCCTTGTCTGGAACACATTGCTGGGGTAGTCTGCAGCCAATCATCACATATGACCCTGACCTTGTTCTGGTGGGTTTAGTTTGTTTCTTTGCATATACTTCATGTTTAGGGTCTCCACAATGATATCTGATGGTGTGTGGACTTCTCACCCTTGAGGAATATTATTTAGACAGGACATTCAAAATGGCCACCATGCCAATTAATGCAATTCTTAATTTGGCCATATGTTCATGGCTATTCGAGCTAGAAACGTGGTTTTGTTGCCTAATCCTATGTCTGAACTACTAAATTTAATGGAGTCTGTAGTTATGTTCTCTGTGTGGTCAGAAATCTTTAAATTTAAAATGGTCACCAAAATAATTCCCAAAACTCATCAGTGCCGCCCGAAAATAAGTTAGAAGTGGTTGGTGATTTTCAACCATCATATTTGGTCAACCTTGATCAACTATGGTCCAGTGTTTGTCAGAGCTTAGTGCTTTTAATTGAATATATTGAATATCAGTATGTATACTATTGTTACATTATTTAGAGAAAAGCTATGCAGATCAGCTAAGCAGAGAATCCTGAGAAGCGGTTTTGATTTTAGTCAAGAATTATCTAAGGTTGATATTTGTTTACTAACAGTTTCTATTGTTTTTGTATTTACATGAACATTTTTTTTTATTAGATATGATATATTCTGCGTATTAAACATTGTTACTCACATATGACATTAAAATGCAACAATATATCTCAATATGCATTGTTAATTAAAATGTTATTTATTTTTATGATTCAAGATTAACCATGAGTGAGACGCGCTTCTTCAAGACTAGGGATGAAGGTGCATGTGTGTCACAGCGAACCAACTTATCCCAAAACAGTGGACCTGACAGAATTGAAAGTATCATTAGGGCTAGCAAAATTCATGAAGATAGATTATGCTCTGAACTAGAAGTTAAATTTTGCGATGATAGGGAAAATAGAAAAATAGCATATCACAAAAATTGTGTATCAAAATACACCTCCAAAACCAATCTATCCCATGAGCAGAACAGAAAGAGAGAACACAATATACCTCAGTGATTCTCTGGAGCTGTTTGATTTCAATATGAATTGTCTTTACTATGGTGACCAATGTAGGGTTGAGAAGGATGAACACAATCCATCACCATGGCGACCTGCATATGTATGTGATAAGGTGCACACACACAGAACTAACAAATCAGTTGTATACTGAGATCATAGTTAACCAGTGTAATACCAGAAGTGATGTTCCTGAGCCTGCCGCAGGCTGCTGCGGCTCCTCCTCCGTCTGCAGTTAGTCCGTCGCGTCGGTGTCCGCCCCGCGCTTAAGGCGGCCAGCCAGGTTTCATCTACATACGCATTCGGCGACGAGTCGCGCTTATAGGCTAAAGTTTCCCCTACTTCCATAAGTTAGGTTCTTTCAACTAGCTGGCTGTCCCTTGCATTTCGGTATATTAATTGTGTTACTGAATAATTCCAGGAGTACGCGCACGGCTAGGGATTGCCGCGGCTGTCACTGATAATCAGTTCTAAGTTAATGTCGTAATTTTCCGCCATAAGTAAACAATACGTTAAATTCTGTATAGTCTGTCATTTATATCCGCCAGATGGGTTAAGTAACTGCATAAGGCCTGTTTTGGCTTAAGGCCCCTTCTTACTATGAATCAATCGAATTCAGCTTTTCCATAGCGGTTTCATCTTAATAATACTGGAGGATAGTAAAGAATGCAGAACGTCTAGTCCACCTTCACAAGAGCTCTCGACTTTATTCTTACCGTAACTAACAAGGATACAGCGAAATATGCATACCTATCAAAGGCGCTAATAACTCCATTCCCTCCGTGTGGTTTGTTTACATTAGTTTTGAATTTTAGATAAGAAAAAGATCCGAATATCGGGCTGAAATGGACCAGAGCGCGAAATAAACACGTTCTGCCGGGTCAGGGCCCCGAACGCCAGACCTTCTGTTCGTTGCTTAGCTATTCGCGAAGCAACGCTTTACCCCCGCGAACCATCGCGTGCACTTGCGGAAGCAATTTGCGCGCCCGTTAGACGACGTGCGCAAATTGCCAAGGCGAGTAGATAGCCCACTTCACTGCTCCCACAGACGAACAAAGGTACTGGTCGTTCGGTCTGAAAAAAATAGCAAACGTGGGCGAGAAGAGAATACAAAGGGCCCCGCGGGTGTAGCTCTGAAAATAATAAAGCCATGACCGTTTCCCGCGCGTTCAGCAAAAATTATCGGCTGACCGCGCTGGGCACAAATTTTATTCTCGTGTGTTTTTTTTTTTTCCAATAACTTTAAATAAGTGCATCAGAAGATACAGATACTCATTCATAAATACGCGCTAGGGCGCAAAAAAACTGACTTCTAAAAAGTCGGACAATAGCGTACTTTTATAGATGCGCCTGCTGCGCAAATAGCTTTAGGATTAATTGAGTGTATGTTGTCTATATTTTCTTTTAGAAACATGTACCGCATGGCACGTTAAAAGACAATGCGCCGAAGCGCAAATTTGTGCCTATCACAAATGTATATGATATTAATTTGCCCAAAAGGAGGGTGGACCTTACTGAGCGACGGCGGGCCCCGTATGATATAAATAATCCCGGAACGGATCTTACTATTGGGACGTACAGTTAGATTGTACTCACGACCGTAAAGTCACTTTGAGGGCTCCGTAAGTTGTGGTTCTCCCGAGGAGAAAACCCATGTGGGACCGCATAATTAAATACTCCCGGCGCATTTTCCCAATTTGGGGGCACCGCACCACCCCTACTCCCGACCAGGTAATGGTAAATCAATAAGTGTCCCTTGGAACAAATAATACTGGTTGTCTGATTCCACTTCGTGCCAAAACGGCAGTATGGCAACCAAGGCTTGGTCTCAGGGGGATTGATTCCGTCAGGATCTCTTTCTTCATGGACCTGCTCTATAGATGCCATCGAGATATATATTCGTTATTTTAAAATTGATATGCGTTGTGTGAGCAATGTTTTTTTTTTTTTTTCTTTTTTTTTTATATATATTAATGTCAGATTGAATATACATGTACATGGGTGGGTTATGCCAGCTATCGATGTATCAGCTATGGCAAACCCCACATAAACATTAAAACGCAATAATCCTCTAATAAAAGGCATATAGGGGTGAGCCGCGAGCCTGTTAATATGTAAACCCAAATGTTATCGCTGTAGCCGGTCGCTCGGGACCGACGCTTCCGAGATAAAAATGAAATGTCGGAGGTGCTCATGATCAAAAATAATACACACACTGCTCTGTTTACACCACGACCTATCTGTATCAAGCCCCACAAAGACTCCTGGGAGGAGGACTTCTCGATATTTGCGAACGTACTTGGGATGTTGCTACTGTCCGGAAAAACTTTTTATTCTGTTCTTCGTAGTCTGAATACAACTTTAACAAGAACTATAACATGGGATAACCATAGCGAAAATCCAAGTGGATACGTTCGTTATGTTTATCCAATTCGGGGTGGAGAAAATATCTTCCGCGCAAAAGGGCGGAAGATTTTTGCGGTTGACCATGACTTCGGAAGAATTTTTCTTCTATTGCTAACTCATTGCGGCTTTCGTGTTTTTTTTTATCTATCGGAAAAAATTTATATTAAGTTTAATATATAAAATGATATATTGTTATAAGTAATATTGTTATTTAATTTGAAAATATTCAATTGTTATTATGTGGGAAATACTTGTATTCCTATACCCAGCTGTTGCCCTCGGAGATAATGTTTTTCTAGAAATTAATAGCCCTTTAACTAGTCGTGGTAGTTCGTACGCTTTTGGAACATTTGAATGAGGCGACGCATTTTACTTGCCGCCCATACAGAAGTTTATATTGAATAGGTTCTAATGTTAATTCTTTTATATTGACAAACGCCCCTGCGCATTTTACTCTGTGAATCACTTGTGACTAGATCGTGGGCTAGAAAAATGGGGAGAATCATAAAATGGAAGCGCACGGATTTTTGAACTACCGACAAATTTAAACACACCCCGCAACCATGTATTGAACTGGACGATTCATCTGAAGAGATTTATGGTCCAGTTCTCGGCAAAAAAAATTCTACAAGGCTTCGGGTTGTCTGATTAATAAAAGTATAGTGGAGGAAGCCCAGATACGTTTAGACGATGCTGCATCTGCAATATAATGGGTTATTACCTTATACATAGACCTGGCTGGTTCGTTACTCCTGAAGGGAACAAACCTAAGCAGAACAAGGCGAGTGCTTGGGGGTATTTTCTTTCCTTGTTAGATTGTTCATTTTTTGAATATATGCTGCGGTTAAAATGTGCGTGCTCAATGCTACTCAAACTCTGGCCAAAATCATAGGTGGATTTACTGTTGATAGCGCTACAAACAATTAGTATGTGCTTAATCACATAGCGTTGCATCTGGCAAGACGAAGATGGGGAGGGCGCATTACTGGGGACGGCGGGCCCGTTTTATAATACTCCCTGACCGGATCTGACTATTTTGGGCACGTACAGTTAGATTAGATTGTACTCCCGACCGTAAAGGTCAATTGTGGGCACCGTTATGTCGTGGTACTCCGTGGAAAACCCATGTGGGCTCCGCATAATTAAATACTCCACGGCGATTTTCCCAATTGGGGCACCGCACCACAACTTACTCCGTCCAGGTAATGGGATTGCCACTCGCAACTAGTTTTAATCCAATCATATAACCAGCAAAATGTCGTGCCTTATGCAGAAGAGCTGGCTGTAGGCCATAGTCCTCAGGACTCCTAGGGCGTTTTATGAGCCGCGCAAACAAATGCGGGCACTGTATATTCGAGCGCGCTATTTGCGTTGCTCGGTCAATACGTTTATAGGTTTACACAGTTATTATTTATTTTTTTTTAAAGTGGCGATTGCAGCTATCGATGTATCAGCTATGGCATATGCCGAATGAAAAAGGTTACGAATGACAACGGTAATGTTGGACCACAACAGGATTTAATAATAAACAGCAAAACTGCGTGCTTATGCAGAGAGCAGCTGTGTAGGCCGTGTCCCTAGGATTTAGGGGCGTTCTGAGCCGCGCTAATTAGCTGCGAGCACTACAGCTGGTAGTGGCCCCAGCAATTCGGTTACTCGGTTGATTTCTAATAAGATTACCAGTTACTTTTAACAAGGATGAGCCATGCCAGCTATTGATGTTTCAGCTATGGCATAGGCCTAAATGACAATCCGACAGCCAGACTAAGTATGCAGGGCATTGGTCGTAATGCCTCCAGCCGCCTTCCACCTCTCTGCCCTTTTCTTCTGCCTCTCTCCAGTTTTCCTGCTTTGGCTCTACACCTCGGATCGCTGACTCCTCCAGCTCAGCTTCAGCTATGCCTAAAGGAAATGGACGTGGGACGGAAGGGCTCCCGGGCCGCCCCCCGCACCCCGGGGCCCTCTCCGTCCCCCGGGAGGGACGAGTCACCGGCTCAGTTCGGTCTCACCCCCGCTCTCCTCTTTTTCCACCTGGATCGTGCTTACGCCTCAGCTTCAACATGCCTCATGGGTAACGACGTGGACGAAGGGCTCCCGGGTCCGCCCAGGCACGCCAGGGGAGCACAGACCCCGCGGCCTCGGCGGATTTTTGATCCGCCGGCCTCCCCCGGCCGGCCCGGGGGGGGGGCCCTTCCCGGCGCCTCACTTTCACCTCTGCCGACAGCCCCGCGACCTCCACCGACAAACCATCCCAGAGAACAACGATCGCAGCGCCGCCCAGTCCAGCGGTGTCATCACTCGGACCTCACACCGCAGACCACAGCTCTGCCAGCCTTGCGCCTCACGAGGAAACCTCTGCCTGCAACACCGCCGCCGACCATGACGTCCACCGACAACCTCCCAGCGGGACCACCGATCGCAGCGCCGCCCAGTCACAGCGGGGACAACCACCTCGACCTCACACCTAAGACCACAGCCCAGCCCAGCCTGCCTCACGAGGAAACCTCTGCAGACAAACACCGCCGCCTCCATGCCGTCCACCGACAACCTCCCAGCGAACAGTCGCAGCGCAGCCCAGTTAACCGCCGGGGGACCATCACCTCGACCTCACCCACTAGGCACATCCAGCCCAGCACCCCCCAATGCTCACGAGGAAACCCTCTGCCAGGACAACACCGCCGCCGACCATGCCTGACATCCACCCGACAACCTCCAGCGAACACGATCGCAGCGCCGGCCCAGTCACAGCCGGGGACCCACCACTCGGACCTCACTCCTCAGGACCACAGCCCAGCCCAGCCTTAGCTCACGAGGAACCATCTGCCAGACAACACCGCCGGACCCGACCTTGCGTTCCACGACAACCTCCCAGCGAAACATGATGCAGCGCCGCCCAGTCACCGGCACTCGCCGGGACCTCCTCACCCGAGTCCCCCAAGGAGCGGGGCCTCCTCTATTTTTGGCCGCCCTCCCCTTGTCGACGTATGCCCCGGTCACTCACCGCCCATACAGGGAACCAGCAACCTCACACCTCTCCGGGCCCCGCCTGGGCGCCACACGCCCCCCGCCTCGGGCGTGCTCGAGCCCTTTCCTTACTCTTTGGCGGAGGGCTCCTCGGCCCCCCCCTATACCAAACTCTGACATGATCCTTATGAGCCCCTCATTATTTATACTCTGACTTCCTACATGAGACCCTGACTCTTTGCTCCTCGCGAGCCCCCTGCTCCTCATGAGCCCCCTGTTGCTATGTGCTCCTCAGCCTGTTTACATCCTCAGTTTCCCTGTTTGTACCTTATTTCTCATTTATTGTTGTTCACTGTTTCTCTGTATGTTGCCCGAGGCGTCACAATAAACGCCTCAGTTTTCCCACCTCCGCCCACTGTTCTTCCTTCTCGCGCATCGGTCGTAATGCGAAGCATTTCGTTTGATTTGCGAGGGGAGGGAGAGCGACTTCCCGGCCCTGAGCGACCACCCCCCCTCTGCCACTCTCACCTCCCCCCGCCCCTGATGCGACTCACCCCCGCCACTGCTCACCTCCCGGCCCTGAGCGACTCACCCCTCTGCTTGCTCACTTCCCCCTTATAAGAGCCGCCGGCCTCCCTTAGGCACTCAGCCTTCCAGCCGCCTCCTCCCACCTCTCTGCCCTTTTCTTTCCTCCCACCCACCCAACTCTCCCTTCCTCTACCCTCCCCCCTCTGCGGCGGTGGGCTCCTCGGCCCCCCCCTCTACCAACTCTGACCACTGCTCTTATGAGCCCCTCCTATTTATCCTCTGCTCCTCATGAGCCCCTGACTCTTTGCTCCTCGCGAGCCCCTGCTCCTCATGGCCCCTGTATTGCTATGTGCTCCTCAGCCTGTTTACCTCTCAGTTACCCTGTTTAATCCCCCCCCATTTACCCCCCACCCCCCACCCCCTGTTTACCTCCTCAGTTACCCTGTTTGTACCTTACTTTCTCATTTATTGTTGTTCACTGTTTCTCTGTATGTTGCCCGAGGCGTCACAATAAACGCCTCAGTTTTCCCCCCACCGCCTCTGTTCTTCCTTCTCGCGCATCATGGGCAATCGCCCGACAAGGTTGACATCACGGCGGCGCAAGCGCGCGTTTAAGGAATCGCTCGTCTCCAGAAATGTGCATCGGCACATGACCGTACGCGTTTTGTATTCGCCACAAGGCACTACCGTTATATGTATGAAAATACTGCGTTTTAAGAAATGTGACACTCTAACTTGGAATTCAGGACCATTTTCCTAAATACGTACAAGTCTACCCGTATTTATGTTATCTCCTCTAATATTATTTTCAACTGCAGGAGTATGTTCCGCAGTACAGGTATTTGTTTATTCTGAAACTTTGAAACGTATTTAAACCCTTATTGAATATAGTGAGAACTTTTACGCCAATTTGGAAGAGATACTATAAAAAAAAGGCTAAATTATATTACACTATGGCAACTCACAAGCTGGTGCCCTCAGAGGGAATTTATTAAGGTTATATGCTAATTGTTAATATTTCCCCGTGATGGGGAACCATACTCCAGCATCACCGCCAGTACGGTACCCTCGTGCGCGAAATGCGTATTAATGGGCGCGCAATTCGTGTCCCATGGGGACGGTGTGTACTACAAGTTACTTCTTGGATAATATGCAAAGTCTACACATATGTACAATATATTACATTCGGTTATTTACATTTAGTGTGGACCTAAGTGTTTTTCGAAAGCAGGCCGCACAAGGATATATATATAATTTTATTATTATGGCATGTATTCTGCAGGTGTTACATGCTTTGTTTTAATTTAGATGAAATAGTTAAATTGGGTGCACGTGTGCAAATTTGAAATAGTGGGGTATTATTCTTTCTCTTCCCGGCCTGGGGAACGTTTCCTGTGAGGAGGCAGGATGTTTTTTTTATTTTGGTTAAATTTTTACTTGACTTTTTATTCAAGGAACCAAGGAATTAATTTCGCGAGTAATTTAGAACGTAGTTATTACAGCGATTTGCTCGACATAAGTAATTTGGAATATGGTATTTATAATAATGATCCCTCATTTCCGCCTGGCCTAGAGATATATTTTTTTTTTAATTTTACATTTTTTTTAAATTATTTTATTTTACATTTTGGTATGGATATATTATTAATCCCAATTAATGTTAATTTATAAACTGCCCGTTACGATTAAATTTTCTACTACCAGCTGCTGCCCTCAAAGAAAATTTATGACTAACGACATAGGAAGGATATAATTATTAGTTAATTTAGCGATAATAAAATTGTTAAATCTGATCCTCCGTGTTACCTAATTATAAGATATTTATATGCGGGGTGTGAAAAGATTAGTGTAATTGTGCTAACTTGACATAATAGATGATACCCTTTGCGCCCCAACTGAAATCCCGGAATGTATATGTGCCCCAAACGATACCCATTGTGGTGCCCTGGAGCGAGAGATGAAGATGGCTGGGTTCGCGAGGGTACGCCGTCCAGGTCCAACGCGTGCCGCGCCTTGGTGAATGGGGGCGTGGTCCTGGAATGCGCCTGGTTTCCCCCCGCGAAACCCGCGCAAGACTCCTGGTGGTTGTCGCGGCTCCCGGGGCAGTGTAGTATTGTGAAATTATGCGCATGGAAGTTAAAGGAAAAGAGAGAATATTAATACACAAGTTATGGTTTAGCAGAGGATCAGACTTATTAGAATGTAGAATATGGAATAATTATGTTATTATGTTTAAACCCGTCCCTAATTTTGAAAATTGATTACTTGATGTTAATTATGCGAAATTCTAGGCTGAGCCTTAGTACATTATGCATAGCTGGTACGCATTTATATATTGTTTTAGGAGTAGCATGGTGCTTTCGATCATAAGACTAGCCCTGTCCGTGGCGGGCCTCACAGTACCCTGTGCTTTCAATCATAACACTAGCCCTGTCCATGGCGGGCCTCACAGTACCTGGTGCTTTCAATCAGAAGATTAGCCCTGTCCGTGGCAGGCCACTTAGCACCTGGTGCTATAACGCTACACACCATGCGTTCAACTCTCCATAGTTCTGCCTCCAAGTGTCAGTGAGGCAGGATGTCAGACAATTGGTCACTGGACCTCTGCTGCTGTGTCAACATACAACAGTCTCAGCTTCCAGGCACTTGAGATATATTTTTGGCTACGTGCCTGAAATCCGCGAAATCTTAATAAATCAAACATCTCATGGCTTAAATGTAACGAACGAAATAGTATGAATAAATGCCACTTTATACTGTACTTGTCTTGCATTGGTTTAATTGTGGATGTTGATTTCAACATTGGTAATTTAACCCGCAAGAAAAAGTACATACTAAACATCGACGCGACTGGTGGCGCCAGCTATAGTGTCCTGCTTAATAATAATGCTCTGACTGTGGCGCCATCTTCAGTCAATTTGCATAACGAGATGTGATGCATTTTCTCTATAGACACTTCGACCAGAGCCTTTCGATCGGCAGGATGTGTTCTCTCCTTTGGATTTGCCGTCCCACCCAGCCCAACTATAACTGACATTCATAGGGCTACGTGCCTGAAATCCTCGAAATCTTAATGAATCAAACATCTCATGGCTTAAATGTAACAACGAAATAGTAAGAATAAATGCCACTTTATACTGTACTTGTCTTGCGTTGGTTTAATTGCACTGCTAGTTGTATATGCCTTCATCCTGTTGTATACCCTCTGGAACCTGCTCGATCCATCACCTTCATTATCTTTGTAAGCAATTATATCCCATAATATATCTGAATGCATGCCATGTGATTTGCTAACTTATGGTTTATGTTTAGAGTTCGTTGGTAAACTGTTAAATTGTTGAGAGCTGTTCGATAGGTAGTTAGCTATCTTTAGTTTATAGACGTACATTTAAGTGCACAGGCACAAAGATCATAGCCATAGGAGGATATCAACCATGGCCACCCTACCATAGTAAATGGGTGAGCAAATTAAATTAAAGAACATATAGACACACACATGTAGATATTACATGTATGCGTATAGCAAGGGAGAGGGCATACACTTCAGAAACTGCCATTTATTATCCAGTTGTATGGCACTAGCATGGCCTTGATGTCTACCATTTTGGAACAGCTACGACAAATGTTGTCTGCTATCAGATATACAGCAATCATCTAGATACATTTTCGTACGAAAAGTTGATCCTTCTCCAGTTTTGTGAGTCTGTGTACTTCAGGTGACTATCCAAACCCTGTATTTTATATCGTTTCTATTTAATTTAGTGATTCACCTTTTCTTAAACTGTAGTTCTATGTGTAATGTTGATATGCACATATGCGCTTACCTCATTACATGTTTTATAATTAATTATGCGAAGGTGGGTATTATCCCGATTTAGCTAATATATATCTAAGAACCACTTTTTAGGCTAACAACTGATTGGGATTGCAAATGTATCTACTTGACAGCAACTTACTGTCTTTATAAATTGTGTAGGTTAAACAACTGATCTGGGGTAGTGCTCAATGCACTCCCTTCACATCTCTTTATCTTCTGCTGTCTTTTTTTGCTCCCTAACACGCTGTCTGGCGGATTCGCGCATTACATAACATCATCCGGTCCACCGCTTGGCTGCATCCATTTGGCCCCGGGGAGTGCTACAACACGCAAACACCTGTTTTGCATTGCTGCTCACTACTTGTCGTTCAAATTTTGACTTTATAATTAATGGGTAATGGCCTTTTCATGGTCTCACCAATATGAATCCAGCATTCCTGGTCTCTATGGATACCAGTGGTCTGCCCACCACCAGTAGCTATATGGCCCTATGGCCACCACCAACCTTGACCTTTTGAGTGTCGTGACCCCTACCCCAGCAGAAGAGCTAGGCCCTGAGTGCAATTACACCAGACCTGCCAGCACCACTATGTCTATTTATATCCCACTCAGGCACCACCAACCCATGTATATATATATAAGACTTCCCTACGAATGAGAAGGAGACCAGCAGATTGGGTTGGATCGTTTATTCGACTCCGGGCTGAGCGATAAATGCCCTACCTAATTCAAAAGCAAAAAACTGGAGGCAAGTGACGATTTGACCGTCTCATGACCAAGCGCTGGGGCCAAAGGACGCAGCCAGAGGCCGGACGACGGCGATTGGATAATATTTTAACTCGACCCAAATCGAACAAATAAATAATAAATAATTCTCCGAGCTTTTATATGTATATAATAGATTATATATAATATAAGACTTCCCTACAAATGAGAAGGAGACCAGCAGATTGGGTTGGATCATTTATTCGACTCCGGGCTGAGCGATAAATGCCAAAGGAAGCCGAAAGCTACCACCCAAACCAATCAAGCTGTCTCAGTGCACAAGGTGGCTGCGACCCTCATGCCGTCCATAATCCGGACAGATAAGGGGGTTTTTAGATATGCGTAGACTGTCTCAGATGCCCAGTCCCCCCATACTTTGATCTCTTCTACCGTGACCCCACATAAGGATAAGAAGGTGCAGCCACCCCGGCGCAGGGAATGTGAAGATAAATCCTCCACATCCATACTGGCCCTTGAAGCAAAGGTCTTTAGCGTTTGCTGGTAAATTGCATAAGTCATAGGTGTCGAACCCCCCTCCCAATCAGGAAGCCTGAATGCTTCCTACGAGGGTCCAGCGGGAAGCTGAGTGAAATGCTGTTCGACCCAATGCACAGCGCACATCCCCAGATCCGCACAGCGAGCAACGGGGACCTCCAGGACTCTCTCAGCATACTGGATGGTCTTACTCTTCCTAATAGTTATTACCATACCCCAGTCAAAGATTTTAAAATCCCGCCTCCAAAGAGTCGAGTCTGACAGGGTCACTTGAGCCTTCCTCAGAAGGGCTCTAAAGGAAACCAGAATTGCAGCTCTCCAAGCTGTATGGCCCGGGGAGGTGCACAGCATAGCAAATATCCTTTTCATCATTGACGGCAGCAGGGGTCTAGCCCGGTTTGGGGCATCACCCTTGACCCGCTTAATCCCCCTAAGTGTTGAGGATATAATAAAACTGTTATAGTCAATTGGCCGAGCGCCATTCTGTCTTAGAAAATAATTTAAACCACTCAGGTAATTCTTGATTGAGCAATACTTCATCGTGCGGGCGAGCCAAGTTGCGTAAAGGGCGACCTGCTCATCTGAACATGGAACAGGAGCGATTAGAACTGAAAGTGTCTACAAAGTCCAGGTATCTCTTGACTTGAACAGCCCTTGTTGTTACCGAATTTGGCGTGTAGAAATGGTCCTGATAACACTTTTGCTCACTTCTCAGCTGAGATATCTCTGTAAGAAAGTAGAGTGTAACACAGTTTAGCCCTACAGCAAAGGACGCCTTCCGGATCAGCGTTCAAAATTCTCGTGTTACTAGCACTGTCGTCAAGGTGGCTTAGAGAGTCACAGATGACATTATCGCTACTGCGAATATAAACAGGCTTAAACTCAAAATTCCTCTCAACGGCCATCCAAAACAACCTCCGGAGATAGTACATGATCCCAGTTGATCTAGATCTGCCTGTGCTCAGAGCGGCCCACACGACAGCACTATCCGTAACCATAACAACAGTTGCATCCGACCATTTATGCGACCACCTCTCGCAGGCTGCATACACTGCCGCCATCTCCTGAACATTTATATGAGCTGAAGCGACATGGCCCTCGGGGCTCGAGTGGTGGTGACCCACATAGCCAGCCAACAATCTATCATCAGCTTCGACAAAGGAGCCGACTAACCAGTCGTTACCATGGAGAGCGCCGAGGCCCCATCCAGATGCATCACTGTAAGAGGAGATCAGGGGGGCAAAGTGGCCAAGAATTTTGGCCTTACCGTTAAAGTGGCCAGAGAATGTGATCCACCATTCCAGGTCTTCACGTACCCCCTTGGTCAGTCTAACCCTATGGTGGCCCTCCCTGAGTACCCGTCTCATCTTGTCTAATTTATCTATCGGGAGGGTGAGTTCTAACTTGTCGGAATCAATTATGATCCCTAGAAACCGCACCCGCGGGGCAGCCTGGCTCACTTTCTTATAGCTGACATAGAAACCTAGCCTGCGGATAATGCCTAACACTAGCTTCTGGGCGCCGATCGCCTCAAATTTATTCCATCCTAATACACAGAAGTCATCGAGGTAATTAATTACCTGAGTAACTCCCTCTCTTAGAGCACATCTGACAATGAAATCTGAAATTTTGGAAAATATATCAGGACTGGAGGACAGGCCCATGATAAGTCTATTGTCTAGGTAATAGGCTCCATCGTCAGTAAGCGCCCTAGCAATGGCAAGACCCTGACGACAGCTCTGTAAGCATCTTTAATGTCTATTGTAGATAGAAAATCTCCTTTCTCCATGCAGTCTGTGACAGTATCGATGGTTTTGTATCTAAAAGTAGTGGCTATGCCTCGTGTGAACTGGTTTACAGAGTTGCCCTTTGGTCTACTACAATCGATGACGGTTCTACCGCCGCCATCGTCCTTCGGTACGACAAACACCGAATGTGTACATTTTGGCTGATTGCATACCCTGGATATGTTCCCATCAGCTAGCTCTCCCTGAAACTTCTCATAAATGATATCATGCTCCCAATTGTTCCTAGCCTTCCTCTCCCTGGTGTTATATGTTATATCACAATCATCATTTATAACCTTGAAGCCATAGACAACTCCTAACAATAGAAAAATAGCGTCAGGATCTTTATCTCCTCTATAGAACAGCTCTACTACAAATATACAAGGCTTAAGCTGGGAGCGGTTTCCTGCAATAAAGTGGGTACACTCACAATTGCCATGAAAACATGATTAATATACTTCAAAAAGGAACTTTTTCCCACCTATCAACTCGGATAAAGATACCATTATACGATCTCCTACATCCCAAATGTGCAATCGGCCCTCAACGTCTTTTATCAACCGTACCCCAAATGCTACATGTCTCAACGCCTCCATCCTGTACATTGGAAGAAACAATCAGATTAGCATTGGTATCATTGTGCACAGAATGTTCGCCATTCCTCTCAACATGAATGTCCAGGCCACCACCGTCTCCCTCGTCAGTCATGTCACCCATGTCCTCATCAAAGTCCACAAGGGTATCTCCATCATAAACTGTGTTGCTGCTCTCAGCCATAATGTTGGTTGGTGTATCACTGTCATTCCCTGTGTTGCTGCTCCTGCTTATGCTGTGTACGAGCCCCTGGCTACTCACAGGGGCCGAGTACTCGCCATAGTTGCTAGCCCCAAGCTGGCTAGCACCCATTCAGCAACCTCCCCGTTGACAGTCTCCCTGTCAATCAAGTCCCTGTCCAACACACCTGCCTTGGGCCACTGAGTCAGCTGGGCACTAGTTTGCCCACTGACCCACTTACCTGCATGATATGCGAATAAGGGTTCTTGCTCCTTCCCGGCTTTCTGGGAATGGCCCTGTCAGATTTGCTGCTACCAACAATCCGGGAGCTACTGGAAGTGGCATTTCCATGGGTAGCGGATAATCCCGCTTCACCCTATTTAAGGAGCACGGTGGGCATCTTGCTATAAATTTAGCGATATCTCCTCTCATGCCCGGCAATCTGAAATGCTCCTGTACTCTCGGCAGTGTTTTTGTCATTGCCATATGCCCCATGTCCTTATGAGCCCGTTCGACTACTTGTTCCCTGTATTCTCTTGGCAAAAATAATCTGGGATAACTCTTCCGCCCTGGTGGCGGTATTAGTGAATACACTAACCCATCCTTCAGGATATAATCATCCTGATCCTCCCTTGCCAGGATTGCCTGTGTGGTATCCGCCTGCAATCTCTGCAGGTTTGCACGATCTAAATTGTAGTATTCAAATGGCACTTCTTCCTCGAGGCCGGCCATTTCTACCACCAACATCTGCTCCGGCTCCTCGGCTACAATAGTGGGTCTCAGCCTAGACAGCATGTCAGCCCATACATTAGAAGCACCCGCAAAATACTGAATTGGGGCCGAATATTCGGCTAGCAACACAGCCCATCTTTGTAGGCGGCTGTTTTTCATTTCCTTCTGGAATAAGCATTTTAAAGGCTTATGATCCGTATAGATCACAAACTCAGCACCATACAAATAAGGTCTTAATTTAATGAGTGCAAATATCATAGCATAGGCCTCCTTTTCAATGGTGGGATAATTCAGTTGGGCTGCATTTAGCCGTCCACTAATCAAATGTACTGGCCTTTCTATGCCATTCTCGTCCTCCTGTACCAATATAGCACCTATACTGTAATCGGAGGCATCTGAATAGAGTTTGTATGGTTTTGTGGGATCGGGAAATTTAAGTATCACACAGTCTAATAGGAGCTGTTTCAACTCTTTCCAGGCTTTCTGGCACTCAGATCCCCACTCGAATTTCACAACATTTTTCGTCAAATTGGTGAGTGGTGCCACTACATCGGTATAATTCACCATTAACTGTCTATTATAGTTGGCCGATCCCAACACACGACGTACTCCCTTTTTATCAGTGGGGGGGGCCATATCCCTGATCACAGCCACTTTATCGGGATCCGCTTTTAGACCCTCCGCACATACCACAAAACCCAACAACTTAACCTCCCGCAGGCCAAAGGAACATTTGGATTCTTTAATGACCAGGCCCGCCTCTCCCAGGGTGGCCAATACCTCTGCCACATGTGCCCAGTGTTGATTTTCGTTTCTGGAATAAATCACTATATCATCCAGGTAGATCAGACATGACTTGCCCAGGAACTTGGCCAATACGGAATTCATCATGCGCTGGAATACCGCAGGCGCATTCATCAGACCAAACTGCATTCGTTTAAACTGGAACAGTCCCCTGTGGGTACTGATGGCCGTCTTTTCCCTGCTGTCTGGGTGCATTCGCACCTGCCAGTACCCTGATTTCAGATCTATTGTGGTGAACACTTTGGCACCCGAGAGTTGGTCGAAGATATCCTGAATTCTGGGTAGTGGGTAGGCATCCTTATGAGTCACCTCATTTAGACGCCTATAATCCCCACATAACCGAATAGAGCCATCCTTCTTTGGTACCACCGTAACAGGACTGGCCCAGGCACTGCGGCTCGGCTTTACCTATGAATCTATATAGCAGGCCCGAACTGGATGGACAACGGCCTACGGTCCTAACTAAGGGATACCTCGATCCTATTCTTTTTCACCTGCATTTGTTCTTCCCGCCTTGCTTCCCGAATTTTGTTTTCTACCGCTCCGACCGCATCCGCCAATCTCAAATAATATTCGTACTGTCTGTCCGCCCGTCTTTCACCTTCCTTCACCCCCTCAAAATCCTCCTGCGCCCATGTCCTTTTGAATTGTTCCTTCTTTGCTACCACCTCCCACATTAAGTCGACATACTGGTCTCTTTCCCTTTCCACTTGTCTACTGTCTATGGTACCTCCCCATGACTTTAATCGCTGCTCCAACTCTAAGTCCTCCTCTTCTTCTTGCATTTCCTCATATCTATGTTCTAGGTCGGAGTCTACCTCTCTCTCCTCCTCTGTTTCTGAGTCTGTATCCGAATCTGTATCCGAATCTGGAGCTGGGATCGGAGCTACAATCTCTATTTCCTCTTCAAAACCGTCATCAGCGCCGTATTCTATTACGAATGGTACCTCCCATGGATTAATGCCCACTTTAATCCCTTCATACTCCTCCACACAGATCCACTCAGCCATTTCTCTCTATTCTTTCCTATATCTCTCTTCTCTCTCCTTTTGTTTCTCGCTATCTGCCTTAATTCTTTCTACTATCTCCAGGTATTCTTGCTCTAGCAAATGGATCCTATCCCACTGTATTTCTATTACCCTTTCTCTCACTCTCACCCGGTCTAAGGCCTCCTGTTCCCATACTCTGGTACACTCTTCCTTTTCCTTTTCCCACGCCATTACTGACCGCTGCACCTGTTGGTGTTCTTCATCTAACTCTTTTCCCTCTTATGAATGCTCCCAATCCCAATTTACTTGCTCCTCTAACTCGTCTTCCTCCTCTTCTCTCTGTACCACTATGGGCAGGTCTATTGAGGGCGGTGGCTCAAGCCACACGATCCGTTCATCACAAAACCCTTCATCCTCATACTCATACTCCCATTCCATCTCCTACATACATACCTCTGCACAGGACATATGCATCTCCACACACATTCCTTAGTGTTTGTGGTGTATTGTATGAATGCGGGCGGTGTGTATGCCGTGTGGTTGTGTTGCCCTGGTCACATACATACATATATCAACAATAGTATCCACACATATATAGTAATGCTCACATACACCGTACTGCCTATACGTTCACACCATGGTACATCATGTCACACCCGGGTCGACACCCAGCACGCCAGACAAGCATTCTTAGTAACCCGGACCCTACCTGACCCGTGGTGGTGTTTGTCGTCGCCCCGGTCGTGGCACTCATCGCAGCACTTCCCGCGGTCCTCACGCAGCACTTCGTCTTCATGAGGCTCGCAGTCTCGTCTCGTCGTGGTCGCCAATTATAAAAACACAAGAATGCTCTGCCGCTGTGAGCACCCCGTGAGATTACAAAACTCTCCCCTTCATATCACCTGTGATGCCATTAGCCTAATCAAACCAACTCATGAATCAGTACTGAAAAGAGGAAGGAAAACTAGACACACAAATGAACAGTGAATAAGTTGTGCTTTATTGGAGCAACAACTACTGTCCATTCCCCTACATGTGACCTAGCACCCACACTCCTCACCTTCTGTCCACACTAATTCTCATTACCACTTAGCCTGTATACTGAAAGCAGTGCCCACAGCCCATGGGACAGGAGTCCTATGGCTGTGGATACACTCAATTGGAATAGGTGAATTTAGGTAGCATCAGACAGAGTGTCTGGGGTTCCTGCTCAAGAGTATGTGTGCTTCACTCCAGAGCCAGGACTAGAGTGCCGGTGTCCAGGATGCCTGGAGCATCGATCCTTCATTTACATAAATGCGGTGCATCTCCTATATTTAGTGTGGTCAGTTAGTCAAGGCAGTGTAGGTGACTGAGCAGTTCCACCCTCAGCCACTCAGGCGGCCCCACAGCTGGGGTGGGAGCCAACCCCCCAGTGGAGGTGGTTACCACCCTACTCAGCTGCAGGTGCCACCCAGAGTATATATGCAAATAAGGCTGAGGTTGGGCCTCGCTTACGGCCACAGGGGTGAACCAGCAGTTGGATACAGTTACATTCATCCATACACCTCCATATATAGAGACCGAGAAAGTCCCTTCCTTGGTGCGGGTACATGTTTGGAGGCACCATAGGACATTTCCATCCTTTGGCAGCTTTCCCCTACAACCTGGCCCTCCTTCCACCGTGGTGGCACATGCTAGGACTCAACCGAGAACTTTGTCATCCCCCTAAACTGGATCTTATATAACACAGCTCCTCTCCAATCCTGGGCAGCATGCAGGACATATATTTTGTTACTTTATATCATATCATACGCTGCGTATCTCATCCTTACTTGTTAGTTTACATAACATTGTCACAACACTGTCATTTACTAATAAAGATGCTCCCTGCCACTATCTAATTCTAAACCGAAAATCCGTATATTTTTACAAACAGTTGGCCGCAGGCTAGTCAGAGCAGCCCCCATGCGACTGGTACTAGTGGTAGCGATCCTCTTCTGCTCAAATCTGTGGGATCAGAGTTTTGATAGGCGCCCAACATTAGTCGCTTCAAATTAAAGCATGGTATATTATCATGACAGACCTAATATATTTATCGCAGAAAATGACAGAAACTCAAAACCATCGGCCATGCAATTTAATAGTTATGAACTGTCTTTGAGATATTACTCTTGATTATTGCGACATGGCTTTCAATATGAATTATGTGAAGTAGTTGAGATTAAGCCGACAACGCATTAATCAGACCACTACGTGTGCCCTGAATGCAGCAACATGTTCAAGAGATGGCAATCCGTGAGGAGGGGAAAATGGCCCAATTAAAATGTCATTAAGCTTCAAAAAGGCGGTTCAAAGAGTGCCGATATCTAATTAGTTCATGAAGTACACACACCTGAATCGACATACTGCAGTCGTCTAGCTGTCCCATGTGTACTGACATTGGCGCAAAGAACCACACGCACATGTAGGCAAGGGTAGCTTCGTTTCGGAGGACAGATTAACTAGTCCAACGGTTAGGTAACTGTTCTCAAAACAGTGACGATGTTGGTTAAAGTGCCCTTTTGGTAACTTGCACACTTGTGGTGCAAAGTGCCCATGACACTTGTACCGTGACCAGGGTCCTGTACAAAGTTTCTCACCGTGTTGATGTCAAATCTACACTGTGTGGGCATGTCAAGACATTGTCTGTAGGTCTGTAAGTGTGTAAACGGTGAGTTTTGGATATGAACTATCTGAAAATATATATTGATATATATTATACAAATGCATAGTTATACTGTATGATACTACAGGATAATAATGCCGATACTGTGGGTTGGAAGGCTACCATGGGTGACGAGTAGTCTGAGCTGACCTCACAGACAAGCAATCCTCACGTCACGGTAGCAACATACACACTCATCTGTGTGTTTGTTGTTGTTTCACGTCCAAGCAACAACCAAGGTCATATCAGGACGGGTACCGACTTGTGACAGTGCGCGCTCATGGCGACTTTATAGTGTTGCCCCACTGGGAGACCAGGCTACCAGCACCATGACCTGATATCCCGCTCAGTCACATTATCCTGACACTGAGCCAACCAGTCATTGCCTTCTCCTAATAATGCCAAGTACTTGCCTAGGAAGTGACACGTATCAGCTTTAAATTTCTTGGTTTGACTCGACCAAGGTTCGAACCCACACACCCTTGAGTGCGGATCCCCCGATCTCCCAACCCAGGAGATGGACCAAACTGTGGATGGCATGTTGTGTGCGCACCGGCTGTATACCAAACTGTGGATGGCATATTGTGTGCACACTGTCTGTGTACTAAACTGTGGATGGCATGTTGTGTGCACACTGTCTGTATACCAAACTGTGGATGGGATGTTGTGTGCACACTGTCTGTATACCAAACTGTGGGTGGCATGTTGTGTGCACACTGTATACATACCAAACTGTGGATGGCATGGTGTGTGCACACTGTATGTATACCAAACTGTGGATGGCATGTTGTGTGCACACTGTCTGTATACCACACTGTGGATGGCATGTTGTGTGCACACTGTATGTATACCAATCTGTGGATGGCATGTTGTGAGCACACTGTACGTATACCAATCTGTGGATGGCATGTTGTGTGCACACTGTCTGTATACCACACTGTGGATGGCATGTTGTGTGCACACTGTCTGTATACCAAACTGTGGATGGCATGTTGTGTGGACACTGTCTGTATACCAAACTGTGGATGGCATGTTGTGTGCACACTGTCTGTATACCAAACTGTGGATGGCATGTTGTGTGCACACTGTCTGTATACCAAACTGTGGATGGCATGTTGTGTGCACACTGTCTGTATACCAAACTGTGGATGGCATGTTGTGTGCACACTGTCTGTATACCAAACTGTGGATGGCATGTTGTGTGCACACTGTCTGTATACCAAACTGTGGGTGGCATGTTGTGTGCACACTGTCTGTATACCAAACTGAGGGTGGCATGTTGTGTGCACACTGTCTGTATACCAAACTGTGGATGGCACGTGTTGCATCTGTCACTTCTGGCCGCGTGTATTGCTTCACGTGGACGGCGTAGCTAACTGTGTTATTGGTGATCTGGGTCGGGCCAGGGGGCATCCCCCTCCTCTACCTGACACAGGTGTGTGAGGGGACATGCATGGAGTACTTCAACGGGACACGAGGTGGGAGGTGGTGCTTGTATGAACACATGTGCAGGGTGTGTATGTGTGTGATGGCACGAGGAGTCATGTGTTCGTGGGTGTGGGACTGTGGAAGGTGTGTGGGTGTGAGGAGGGGTGTGTGTGGGGTGGGGTGTTTGTCTAATGGCCTGTTGGGAGGGGCTGAATGTGTATGTGCTGAGGGATGTGTAGTGTGTGTTGAAGGAGGCTGTGTTTGTTTGCTGGTAGTAGTGTTGTTTGGAGGTGAAGGAGGCTGTGTTGGTCAGCTGGTAGTAGTGTTGGGAGGGGGTGAATGTGTAGGTGCTGAGGGATGTGTAGTGTGTGTGTTGAAGGAGGCTGTGTTTGTTTGCTGGTAGTAGTGTTGTTTGGGGGTGAAGGAGGCTCTGTTTGTCAGCTGGTAGTAGTGTTGGGTGGGGGTGAATGTGTATGTGCTGAGGGATATGTAGTGTGTGTGTTGAAGGAGGCTGTGTTTGTTTGCTGGTAGTAGTGTTGGTTGGGGGTGAAGGAGGCAGTGTTTGTTTGCTGGTAGTAGTGTTGGGAGAGGGTGAATGTGTAGGTGCTGAGGGATGTGTAGTGTGTGTGTTGAAGGAGGCTGTGTTTGTTTGCTGGTAGTAGTGTTGTTTGGGGGTGAAGGAGGCTGTGTTTGTCAGCTGGTAGTAGTGTTGGGTGGGGGTGAATGTGTATGTGCTGAGGGATGTGTAGTGTGTGTGTTGAAGGAGGCTGTGTTTGTTTGCTGGTAGTAGTGTTGTTTGGGGTGAAGGAGGCAGTGTTTGTCAGCTGGTAGTAGTGTTGGGTGGGGGTGAATGTGTATGTGCTGAGGGATGTGTAGTGTGTGTGTTGAAGGAGGCTGTGTTTGTTTGCTGGTAGTAGTGTTGTTTGGGGTGAAGGAGGCAGTGTTTGTTTGCTGGTAGTAGTGTTGGGTGGGGGTGAATGTGTATGTGCTGAGGGATGTGTAGTGTGTGTGTTGAAGGAGGCAGTGTCTGTTTGCTGGTAGTAGTGTTGTTTGGGGTGAAGGAGGCAGTGTTTGTTTGCTGGTAGTGGTGTTGGGTGGGGGTGAATGTGTATGTGCTGAGGGATATGTAGTGTGTGTGTTGAAGGAGGCTGTGTTTGTTTGCTGGTAGTAGTGTTGGGTGGGGGTGAATGTGTATGTGCTGAGGGATATGTAGTGTGTGTGTTGAAGGAAACAGTGTTTGTTTGCTGGTAGTAGTGTTGGGTGGGGGTGAATGTGTATGCGCTGAGGGATGTGTAGTGTGTGTTGAAGGAGGATGTGTTTGTTTGCTTGTAATAGTGTTGTTTGGGGGTGAATGTGTATGTGCTGAGGGATGTGTAGTGCGTGTGTTGAAGGAGGCAGTGTTTGTTTGCTGGTAATAGTGTTGTTTGGGGTGAAGGAGGCAGTGTTTGTTTGCTGGTAGTAGTGTTGGGTGGGGGTGAATGTGTATGTGCTGAGGGATGTGTAGTGCGTGTGTTGAAGGAGGCAGTGTTTGTTTGCTGGTAATAGTGTTGTTTGGGGTGAAGGAGGCAGTGTTTGTTTGCTGGTAGTAGTGTTGGGTGGGGGTGAATATGTATGTGCTGAGGGATGTGTAGTGCGTGTGTTGAAGGGGGCTGTGTGTGTTTGCTGGCAGTAGTGTTGTTTGGGGTGAAGGAGGCAGTGTTTGTTTGCTGGTAGTAGTGTTGGGTGGGGGTGAATGTGTATGCGCTGAGGGATGTGTAGTGTCTGTTGAAGGAGGCTGTGTTTGCTTGCTTGTAATAGTGTTGTTTGGGGGTGTATGTGTATGTGCTGAGGGATGTGTAGTGCGTGTGTTGAAGGAGGCAGTGTTTGTTTGCTGGTAGTAGTGTTGTTTGGGGTGAAGGAGGCAGTGTTTGTTTGCTGGTAGTAGTGTTGGGAGGGGGTAAATGTGTATGTGCTGAGGGATGTGTAGTGTGTGTGTTGAAGGAGGCAGTGTTTGTCTGCTGGTAGTAGTGTTGTTTGGGGGTGAATGTGTATGTGCTGAGGGATGTGTAGTGTGTGTGTTGAAGGGGGCAGTGTTTGTTTGCTGGTAGTAGTGTTGAGAGGGGCTGAATGTGTATGTGCTGAGGGATGTGTAGTGTGTGTTGAAGGAGGCTGTGTTTGTTTGCTGGTAATAGTGTTGGGAGGGGGTGAAGGAGGCAGTGTTTGTTTGCTGGTAGTAGTGTTGTTTGGGGGTGAAGGAGGCTGTGTTTGTTTGCTGGTAGTAGTGTTGTTTGGGGGTGAATGTGCATGTGCTGAGGGATGTGTAGTGTGTGTGTTGAAGGAGGCTGTGGTTGTTTGCTGGTAGTAGTGTTGGGAGGGGGTCAATGTGTATGTGCTGAGGGATATGTAGTGTGTGTGTTGAAGGGGCAGTGTTTGTTTGCTGGTAGAAGTGTTGGGTCGGGGTGAATGTGTATGTGCTGAGGGATGTGTAGTGTGTGTGTTGAAGGAGGCTGTGGTTGTTTGCTGGTAGTAGTGTTGGGTGGGGGTGAATGTGTATGTGCTGAGGGATATGTAGTGTGTGTGTTGAAGGAAACAGTGTTTGTTTGCTGGTAGTAGTGTTGGGTGGGGGTGAATGTGTATGTGCTGAGGGATATGTAGTGTGTGTGTTGAAGGAAACAGTGTTTGTTTGCTGGTAGTAATGTTGTTTGGGGTGAAGGAGGCAGTGTTTGTTTGCTGGTAGTAGTGTTGGGTGGGGGTGAATGTGTATGCGCTGAGGGATGTGTAGTGTGTGTTGAAGGAGGCTGTGTTTGTTTGCTTGTAATACTATTTTTTGGGGGTGAAGGTGTATGTGCTGAGGGATGTGTAGTGTGTGTGTTGAAGGGGGCAGTGTTTGTTTGCTGGTACTAGTGTTGGGAAGGGGTGAAGGAGGCAGTGTTTGTTTGCTGGTAGTAGTGTTGCTTGGGGGTGAAGGAGGCTGTGTTTGTTTGCTGGTAATAGTGTTGTTTGGGGGTGAATTTGAATGTGCTGAGGGATGTGTAGTGTGTGTGTTGAAGGAGGCTGTGGTTGATTGCTGGTAGTAGTGTTGGGAGGGGGTCAATGTGTATGTGCTGAGGGATGTGTAGTGTGTGTGTTGAAGGAGGCTGTGGTTGTTTGCTGGTAGTAGTGTTGGGAGGGGGTCAATGTGTATGTGCTGAGGGATATGTAGTGTGTGTGTTGAAGGGGCAGTGTTTGTTTGCTGGTAGTAGTGTTGGGAGGGGGTGAAGGATGCAGTGTTTGTTTGCTGGTAGTAGTGTTGGGCGGGGCTGAATGTGTATGTGCTGAGGGATATGTAGCGTGTGTGTTGAAGGGGCAGTGTTTGTTTGCTGGTGGAAGTGTTGGGCGGGGCTGAATGTGTATGTGCTGAGGGATGTGTAGTTTGTGTGTTGAAGGAGGCAGTGTTTGTTTGCTGGTAGTAGTGTTGTTTGGGGGTGAATGTGTCTGTGCTGAGGGATGTGTAGTGTGTGTGTTGAAGGGGCAGTGTTTGTTTGCTGGTAGTAGTGTTGGGTGGTGGTGAATGTGTATGTGCTGAGGGATGTGTAGTGTGTGTGTTGAAGGGGCAGTGTTTGTTTGCTGGTAGTAGTGTTGGGAGGGGTGAATGTGTATGTGCTGAGGGATGTGTAGTGTGTGTGTTGAAGGGGCAGTGTCTGATTGATGGTAGTAGTGTTGGGAGGGGGTGAAGGAGGCAGTGTTTGTTTGCTGGTTGTAGTGTTGTTTGGGGGTGAATGTGTATGTGCTGAGGGATGTGTAGTGTGTGTGTTGAAGGAGGCTGTGTTTGTTTGCTGGTAGTAGTGTTGGGAGGGGGTGAATGTGTATGTGCTGAGGGATGTGTAATGTGTGTGTTGAAGGGGCAGTCTTTGTTTGCTGGTAGTAGTGTTGGGAGGGGTGATTGTGTATGTGCTGAGGGATGTGTAGTGTGTGTGTTAAAGGGGCAGTGTCTGATTGCTGGTAGTAGTGTTGGGAGGGGGTGAAGGAGGCAGTGTTTGTTTGCTGGTAGTAGTGTTGGGCGGGGCTGAATGTGTATGTGCTGAGGGATATGTAGTGTGTGTGTTGAAGGAGGCTGTGTTTGTTTGCTGGTAGAAGTGTTGGGAGGGGGTGAATGTGCATGTGCTGAGGGATGTGTAGTGTGTGTGTTGAAGGGGGCAGTGTTTGTTTGCTTGTAGTAGTGTTGGGAGGGGCTGAATGTGTATGTGCTGAGGGATGTGTAGTGCGTGTGTTGAAGGAGGCAGTGTTTGTTTGCTGGTAGTAGTGTTGTTTGGGGGTGAAGGAGGCAGTGTTTGTTTGCTGGTAGTAGTGTTGGGAGGGGTGAATGTGTATGTGCTGAGGGATGTGTAGTGTGTGTGTTGAAGGGGCAGTGTTTGTTTGCTGGTAGTAGTGTTGGGAGGGGGTGAACGATGCAGTGTTTGTTTGCTGGTAGTAGTGTTGGGAGAGGGTGAATGTGTATGTGCTGATGGATGTGTAGTGTGTGTGTTGAAGGGGCAGTGTTTGTTTGCTGGTAGTAGTGTTGGGAGGGGGTGAAAGATGCAGTGTTTGCTTGCTGGTAGTAGTGTTGGGCGGGGCTGAATGTGTATGTGCTGAGGGATATGTAGTGTGTGTGTTGAAGGGGCACTGTTTGTTTGCTGGTAGAAGTGTTGGGTCGGGGTGAATGTGTATGTGCTGAGGGATGTGTAGTGTGTGTGTTGAAGGAGGCTGTGTTTGTTTGCTGGTAGTAGTGTTGGGAGGGGGTGAATGTGTATGTGCTGAGGGATGTGTAATGTGTGTGTTGAAGGGGGCTGTGTTTGTTTGCTGGTAGTAGTGTTGGGAGGGGGTCAATGTGTATGTGCTGAGGGATGTGTAGTGTGTGTGTTGAAGGAGGCAGTGTTTGTTTGCTGGTAGTAGTGTTGGGTGGTGGTGACTGTGTAGGTGCTGAGGGATGTGTAGTGTTTGTATTGAAGGGGGCTGTGTTTGTTTGCTGGTGGTAGTGTTGTTTGGGGGTGAATGTGTATGTACTGAGGGATGTGTAGTGTGTGTCTTGAAGGAGGCAGTGTTTGTTTGCTGGTAGTAGTGTTGGGAGGGGGTCAATGTGTATGTGCTGAGGGATGTGTAGTGTGTGTGTTGAAGGAGGCTGTGTTTGTTTGCTGGTAGTAGTGTTGGGTGGGGGTGAATGTGTATGTGCTGAGGGATGTGTAGTGTGTGTGTTGAAGGAGGCTGTGTTTGTTTGCTGGTAGTAGTGTTGGGAGGGGGTCAATGTGTATGTGCTGAGGGATGTGTAGTGTGTGTGTTGAAGGAGGCAGTGTTTGTTTGCTGGTAGTAGTGTTGGGTGGTGGTGACTGTGTAGGTGCTGAGGGATGTGTAGTGTGTGTGTTGAAGGAGGCAGTGTTTGTTTGCTGGTAGTAGTGTTGTTTGGGGGTGAATGTGTATGCACTGAGGGATGTGTAGTGTGTGTCTTGAAGGAGGCAGTGTTTGTTTGCTGGTAGTAGTGTTGGGTGGTGGTGACTGTGTAGGTGCTGAGGGATGTGTAGTGTGTGTGTTGAAGGGGCAGTGTTTGTTTGCTGGTAGTAGTGTTGGGAGGGGGTGAAAGATGCAGTGTTTGCTTGCTGGTAGTAGTGTTGGGCGGGGCTGAATGTGTATGTGCTGAGGGATATGTAGTGTGTGTGTTGAAGGGGCAGTGTTTGTTTGCTGGTAGAAGTGTTGGGTCGGGGTGAATGTGTATGTGCTGAGGGATGTGTAGTGTGTGTGTTGAAGGAGGCTGTGTTTGTTTGCTGGTAGTAGTGTTGTTTGGGGGTGAATGTGTATGTACTGAGGGATGTGTCGTGTGTGTCTTGAAGGAGGCAGTGTTTGTTTGCTGGTAGTAGTGTTGGGAGGGGGTCAATGTGTATGTGCTGAGGGATGTGTAGTGTGTGTGTTGAAGGAGGCTGTGCTTGTTTGCTGGTAGTAGTATTGGGAGGGGGTCAATGTGTATGTGCTGAGGGATGTGTAGTGTGTGTGTTGAAGGAGGCTGTGCTTGTTTGCTGGTAGTAGTGTTGGGAGGGGGTCAATGTGTATGTGCTGAGGGATGTGTAGTGTGTGTCTTGAAGGAGGCAGTGTGTGTTTGCTGGTAGTAGTGTTGGGTGGTGGTGACTGTGTAGGTGCTGAGGGATGTGTAGTGTGTGTGTTGAAGGAGGCAGTGTTTGTTTGCTGGTAGTAGTGTTGTTTGGGGGTGAATGTGTATGTACTGAGGGATGTGTAGTGTGTGTCTTGAAGGAGGCAGTGTTTGTTTGCTGGTAGTAGTGTTGGGTGGTGGTGACTGTGTAGGTGCTGAGGGATGTGTAGTGTGTGTGTTGAAGGGGGCTGTGTTTGTTTGCTGGTGGTAGTGTTGGGAGAGGGTCAATGTGTATGTGCTGAGGGATCTGTAGTGTGTGTGTTGAAGGAGGCAGTGCTTGTTTGCTGGTAGTAGTGTTGGGAGGGGGTAAATGTGTATGTGCTGAGGGATGTGTAGTGTGTGTGATGAAGGAGGCAGTGCTTGTTTGCTGGTAGTAGTGTTGGGAGGGGGTAAATGTGTATGTGCTGAGGGATGTGTAGTGTGTGTGATGAAGGAGGCAGTGCTTGTTTGCCGGAAGTAGTGTTGGGTGGTGGTGAAGGACGCAGTGTTTGTTTGCTGGTAGTAGTGTTGGGAGGGGGTGAAGGACGCAGTGTTTGTTTGCTGGTAGTAGTGTTGGGAGGGGGTGAATGATGCAGTGTTTGTTTGCTGGCAGTAGTGTTGGGAGGAGGTGAAGGACGCAGTGTTTGTTTGCTGGTAGTAGTGTTGGGAGGGGGTGAAGGACGCAGTGTTTGTTTGCTGGTAGTCGTGTTGGGAGGGGGTGAAGGACGCAGTGTTTGTTTGCTGGTAGTAGTGTTGGGTGGGGGTGAAGGACGCAGTGTTTGTTTGCTGGTAGTAGTGTTGGGTGGTGGTGACTATGTAGGTGCTGAGGGATGTGTAGTGTGTCTGTTGAAGGGGCAGTGTTTGTTTGCTGGTAGTAGTGTTGGGTGGGGGTGAAGGACGCAGTGTTTGTTTGCTGGTAGTAAGCTGAACGTTGCGTGGAAGTGAATCTATGTATGGGGGCTATCTTAATGATATTGCTTCAGGCGAATATAAATCAGCCACGATTGTTATTCTTATCATATATTATTCTGTGATTATTATTTTTATTGGATTGTCTATATATTACATGATGTATAAGTAGACTGAGATGCAATCAGCTGCTCCGTGTCTGGTTCGATAGTGGCGCCACCAGCGGAGTTTCCTTCCTATAGTTCTTCGAACCAGCCCTCGCTGCCAGAAATTTGACATACATAATAAGGTAATTGGTATATACAGATCGACCACTCCCCTATATCGATCAATTATTTATGTCCCAACAATACCATTGTAAGGATATTCTAACTCTCTAAACTGACCACCTTCCTAAATGGACCACTTAAAGTCGGTCTCATGGTCGGTTGATTTAGAGAGGTTTTACTGTATGTATATACAGTATATATATATATGTAGCGGATACTATAGAGAGAGAACTGCCGCCGATGTCTGCTCGGGGGGTGTCAGGCTCTACTTCCGGTCCGGGCGTCCTGTCCGTGGCGTGGCCTACTTGTCCTTTACCAGACCGTGACCGGTTACGGCGACCGCAGCACTTTTAGTGTCAACATCCCGTTACACCATCGCCGTGCGTCACGTGAAAACGTCACGTGAAGGCGTCATGTGAAGGCGTCACGTGAAAACGTCACGTGAAAGCGTCACGTGAAGAAGTCACGTGACCAACCTGAAACCATGCCGAACCGGTAGGGGTGTCCCACTTACACGGAGTCGTGTGCATTTCCACATGTCCGGACGTGTGCCTGATGATCTTGCAGCCTGCAGCCATCTGTGTCTTCATCGTCACACCTCACATGTCACTGTACGCTTTACTTGTTGTTTGCTGGAGTTTTACATCCTGGCAACATCTAAGGTAATATCAGGACCGGTACCGACTTGTGACAGCGCACTTATGGCGACTTTATAATGCTGCCTCACTAGGAGACCCGGCCACCGGCACCATGACCTAATTTCCAACTCAGTCACGTTACCCTGACACTGAGCTCACCAGTTCTTGTCTTACCTTGGTCGTAATGCTCGCATTGCGGTTGATGCGAGGCGAGGGAGGACGCCCCCCCCCCCTCTCTCTCTCCCCCCCCCTCCTCTGTCCTCCAGCCGCTCACTCTTACATACCCCCCCCCCACCTCTCCTTCCCTTATAACCGCCTCCAGCCTCAGACCTCTTTTTTGGGACCTGGACCTCTGAGGCGGTCCACGCTTACGTCCCCCGCCTCGCCCCCTCGCCCCCTCGGCGGCCCCTCGAGCCCTCTCCTCTCTCTTGGTTGAGGGCTCCTCGGGCCCACCTCCCGCCAACTACTGACATTACCTCATTTGACACTTTATGATAACACTGACATTTGACGCTCTCATCATGAGCATGCATCATACATGATATTATATTTTACCTTTACCTATATTGCTCATGCTCACATTGCTTTATTACACCTCACATTCATTGTATGTTCATGAAAAGCCTCGGGCATTTACTCAATAAAATGCCCTCTTACTCCACTCTCGCCTCCTCGTCCTTCCTTGCCGCGCATCAGTAATCAACTAGCACTATATTTATTACATTCTATGCAGCATGTCGAGCCATTTATATGATTGATTGATTGGTGGTTACTTTACGCCGTGTCGGCAGCATAGGCCATATTCACGGCGAGAAATGTTTGTTTTATGTTCAAACCATCGCTTTTACATGTAAATGCAGACAATCAATTATGTGCCAATAGACACTCATTAAATTAGAAAGCTCACAATCATATATTTGTGGTCACGGGAAACAAATTCCCATAGAAAAAGAAAAGTTGTATTAATAGTTGATAGAATCTATTTAGTAAACTATATGAGATTGTACAGTCCGGCTGCCCTCAACAAGGCTAATATGTTTTCATGTTTTACCTTAGTAAAAAGGTCATGCACAGTGTCTGCAGTGTAGAACTGTTGGCCCAGGGCCAAAAAATCAACGGAACTTAGTCAAATGTGTTTGAGTGTCAGCGGGGACTGACACCCATTACATTCAGGGGGAAGTTCCCCCTTGAGCAGAAGAGCATGTATAAGCCACGAGTGGCCAATATTGAGGCGGATGTTATGGATACAGTACGTCTCGGTGAGAAGAAAACTGGAGTGGCCAGACCCCTGAGAGTCAAGCTCACGGAAGAAACTGATGCCAGACGCATACTAAGACAGGCAAAAAGCTTAGCACGGTCGGAGGAGGAGGTGCTGAGGAAAACATTCATCCGCAAAGACATGACGCCAACCAAACGCAGAGAGGATTACCTACTCCGATTGGAGCTGAAGAAGAAGCGAGCAGCAGAGTCCACAGACAAAGAAGACGGAAAACGTTGGATAATCAGATGAGGAAACATTGTGGACGTCAGCAGACGTCTGAGTCAGAGCAAGGAGACCTAGCCACAAGTAGTTTGAACTGTAAATATCTAGATAAATTACATTGTTTTTACACAAATACAGACACCCTAATGAATAAGCGACTAGAACTAGCTGAGGTTATTTCGGAGTATAAACCTGATATCATCGCCTTAACAGAGATTTTAAATAAAAATCGAAGCATGGACCCAGAACAACATGAACTGGTAATTCAAGGCTACGGTCACCATACTAACATTGATAGAAATCACAGAAGGGGAGTGATCCTGTACACAAGATCTCACCTTAATATATGTGTAAAGGAAATTCCAGGACAAGATGCCTTTGAAGAGTCGCTATGGTGTGAACTGAACTTAAAGGGTACAGACAAACTCCTCCTGGGTGTTGTGTACAGATCGCCAAGCTGCTCGAAGGAGAACCATGACCACCTACAGACCCTACTGAAGAATACTATGGAGTTAGGGACAAGTCATATCCTTGTCGTAGGAGACTTTAACTACAGTGAGATCAACTGGAAAGTGGGGACGATGCCAACTGCAATAACAAATCCAGCTACAGCATTTGTTGAGACACTCAGGGACTTGTACTTACACCAGCATATAATGGATCCAACCCACTACCAGGCAAACCAACAGCTGAATACGCTAGACCTAGTGATCACCAATGAAGAAGGTATGGTGGACAATGTCGCCCTAAATGCACCTGTTGGCAAGAGTCATCATACATGTATCACATTTGATGTCATGTGCTACACAGAACGACCTGCAAAGATAACACCAAAGTTCCAGTACCACAAGGGAAACTACACAGCCATGAGAGAAGATGCTGCCAAAATGGACTGGAATCAGGAAGGTACCGATCTGGATGAAATGTGGCTCAGTTTCATGAACAATATTAAACTTTTGGCAGAGAACCACATTCCTAAGTCGAAACCGCATCAGATAAACAGACCTATATATATGACAGCCAAGGCCAGAGAAAAGATAAAGACAAAGAACAAGACGTTTCGCACTTGGCGCAGAACACGAGACGGTAACGACTACCGAGTGTACACCAAGGCTAGAAACCAGGCCAAGTGGGAATGCCGGAAGGCAGAGAGGGAGTTTGAGATAAAACTTGCCAAGGAATGTAAGAAAAACCCAAAGGCGTTCTTCAGATATGCAAACTCCAAGATGAAGACAAGATCCGGAATTGCACACCTTACCAGAGAAGATGGTAGTCTCACCGCTACAGATAAGGACAAAGCAGAAGTGTTAAATAAATTCTTCTCTTCAGTTTTTACGAGAGAAGACATAACCAATATGCCAAACATCCCAGATACTAAAACAGATGTGATCTTGGAAGATACAGATTTTACCATAGACGAGGTAGCTAATAAGTTATCCAGATTGAATCCAAATAAAGCTGCAGGCCCGGATGGAGCATCCCCAAGAATCTTGAAAGAACTACACACTATAATAGCTGAACCACTGTACAATATATATAGAAAATCAATCGACCAAGGGAAACTACCTAGAGGCTGGAAGATCGGCTATGTGTCCCCGATCTTCAAGAAAGGCGACCGACATCAGGCTAAAAATTACTGACCCGTAAGTTTAACCTCAGTCATATGTAAAACACTGGAGTCTATAATACATGATAAGATCATGCACCATCTCGTCCAGAACCAACTATTGACAAAGTTCCAGCATGGTTTTGTCAAGGGGAGATCTTGTGTAACCCAGATACTGGCAGTTCTAGACAGATGGACAGAAGCACTGGACAATGACAGCAACGTAGATTCAGTGTACTTAGATTTTGCCAAAGCGTTTGACAGTGTGCCCCACAAACGCCTACTCATGAAGATGAAGAGCTTCCGTATTACTGGAAAACTATGGACCTGGATCGAGGATTTTCTTCATGCAAGAATACAGCACGTAGTTATCAATGGTGTGAAATCCCTGGCAGCGTTAGTGTTGAGTGGTATTCCGCAAGGAAGTGTTCTAGGACCCCTACTGTTCATATGTTTCATTAACGACATGCCCGAGGTCATCCATGCATTCATCCAGATGTTTGCGGATGATATAAAGCTGTATATGGAGGTTAACAGCCCTGAAGATCAACAGGTGCTACAAAAAGACCTAACTGCACTTGAAGACTGGGCCAACCTGTGGCAACTACGTTTCAATGCAGAGAAGTGCAAGGTCATGCACCTGGGTAACAGAAATGAAAATCTCAGTTACTACATGCACCAAGATGGAGAAGAAGTCCAGCTCCAAGTGACAGAACTAGAGAAAGATCTTGGCATATACATGGACATCGGACTCACCTTCTCATATCACAGTGAACAAAAGGTGACCAAAGCGAACAAGCTTCTAGGCATGATTCGCCGCTCGTACACGTATCTAGACAATGACACGGTGAAGACACTGTACACGTCACTGATCCGGCCGCACCTTGAGTATGGCAACACGGCTTGGACACCGAAGTTCAAGAAGGACATGTCAATGATCGAGAGTGTACAGAGACGTGCTACAAAGTTATCACCAACCATAAGAGAACTACCATACGAAGAACGTCTCAGGATTCTCAACCTACCCAGCTTATACTACCGAAGGGCAAGGGGAGACATAATAGAAGCATTCAAACACATCACTGGAAGATATGCGGTTGATGCTAGATACCTGAAGCTGGCCAACTGTAAAACTAGAGGTCATCGATACAAGCTGAAGAAGGAAAGAGCAATAAAACCTGTCAGACAGCTATTCTTCAGTAACAGGATAGTAAATACCTGGAACGCATTGCCTGAACATGTCATAGAAGCGCCTTCCGTCAACACCTTCAAAGGCAGACTGGATAAGCATTGGAGGGGGCTGCAATATTGCACACATCCGGTACTCGATGCATTTAATCCTAGTAAATCAAATTTTGACATGCATCGACCTGATACAGGCTATAAGCCTAACAAAATCAGAAGCGGATGAGTATGAGTATGAGTAATACGGCAGTGGCTAAGGACCACTGGTCCAGTCGACCTCCCGCATGAGTCTGTGGTGGCTTTCCCACAGATGGTTCAATGTCTTTAAGTTTATTAATGTTTTCATCCCACTCATGTTGCCATTTGGATTTTATGTGGTTCGCTATTAGTGCTTTCAGATCAGAGTGGGGGATCAGACATAGTTCAAGATCACAGTTCAGGGCCTTCTTCTTCTCCATTTATAAGAGCACACTATTTGTTGATATAGTGAAACCCCATTATACTGCCATCGTTACGGTCCATATAATATCAACACCCATAAAAACGTCACAGTACTATCACTTCAGTTTACGGAATTACCTTTGATTTAAACAATTCTGAATCCAATGCTGTATTGCACTATTTTCGAATTCGGGTAAAATGAAGGTGCGTCAAACAGGATCTCGCGTTGGGGCGAAGTTGACCCCGACACACGCCACCTACCGTTTCATGCCCGAACCACATGGACATGCCGGCTGGCTACATCAAAGTACCAGCATGACGTCACTTCCGGCCTGGTTGGAGCGGGCGAGCCACTTCTCGCCTTGGCCTACACTCAGACTGTCCTCATCATCATCTCGCCACTCACCCTGCACTAAGGCTGTTCTCATCATCTCTCCACTCACCACCCTGCACTAAGGCTGTTCTCATCATCTCCCACCCACCAATCCTGCACTCAGGCTGTTCTCATCATCTCCCACCCACCCACCCTGCATTCATGCTGTTCTCATCATCTCGCCACTCGCCCTGCACTAAGGCTGTTCTCATCATCTCCCCACCCACCCACCCTGCACTCAGGTTGTTGTCATCATCTCCCACCCACCCACCCTTCACTCAGGCTGTTCTCACACCGACTCACCCTGCATTCAGGCTGTTCGCATCATCTCCCCACCCACTCGCCCTGCATTCAGGCTGTTCTCATCATCTCCCCACCCACCCACCCTGCACTCAGAAGCATTCATTCATCTCCCCACCCACCCACCCTGCACTCAGGCTGTTCTCATCATCTCCACCCCCCACCACACTCACCAACTGCACTCAGGCTGTTCTCATCACTATCCCCACCCACCCCACCCTGCAATCAGCGCATTTTCATCATTCTCCCACCGACTCACCCTGCACTCAGGTTGTTCTCATCATCTCTCCACCCACTCACCCTGCACTCAGGCTGTCCTCATCATCTCCCAACCCACCCACCTGCACTCAGCTCACTATCAACCATCTCCCCACCCACCAACCCTGCACTCAGGCTGTTCTCTTCATCTCCCACCGACTCACCTGCATTAGGCTGTTTCATCATCTCCCCACCCACCCACCCTGCACTCAGGCTGTTCTCATCATCTCTCACCCCCACCCTGCACTCAGGTGTCCTCATCATCTCCACCCCACCCACCTGCACTCAGGTCGTTCTTGTCATCTCCTCACCCACCCTGCACTCATGCTGTTCTCATCATCTCCCGACCCACCAGCCTGCACTCAGGCTGCTTCTCATCAGCTCCCACCACCCAACCTGCACTCACGCTGTTCTCATCATCTCGCTACCCACCCACCGTGCACTCAGGCTGTTCTCATCATCTCGCCACTCACTCTGCACTAAGGCTGTTCTCACCATCTCCCCACCCACTCACCCTGCACTCAGGCTGTTCTCATCATCTCCCCACCCACCACCCTGCACTCAGGCTGTTCTCATCATCTCCCCACCCACCCACCCTGCACTCAGGTTGTTCTCATCATCTCCCACCCACACACCCTTCACTCAGGCTGTTCTCCTCATCTCCCCACCCACTCACCCTGCACTCAGGCTGTTCTCATCATCTCCCACCGACTCACCCTGCACTCATGCTGTCCTCATCATCTCCCCACTCACCCTGCACTCAGACTGTTCTCATCATCTCCCCACCCACCCTGCACTCAGGCTGTTTTCATCATCTCCCCACCGACTGAGCCTGCATTCAGAACACAAATACTCTTCTGAGTATACATGGACAATGCGTCTGCAGGCAGAAACATTGACTGTCAATGACACCTTCTGGTTGCAGCAAATCTATGTGTCTGTCTGTTATCTTTTACTCACCAGCCTTATGAAGGAATACATACAACATAGCTCCTCCCACAGCAAGGTGGGAGTTTCAGATATTTTAGCGGGCTTAAAAATATCAATGAGACTGACTTGGGGACACACATAGATAGAATGATTAAATTAGTACAAATTTTATCTCAAATGTAAGAAGCAGAGGCTCAAGATGATTTGGGCGACATCAGTTTATTCATGCATAGCAAGGAGTGATGACAATCGTCAGAAGGGCAATTAGTGCATACCTTCAACATAATAGTAACGCGACTCTCAGTCAATTAGAACATTGTTGTGATTGGGTCATACTGACCATCAACTGACATCTGGCTGGACAATGCCTACTGAAAAAAAAAGAAAAAAAACGCAGTAGCTGTTGTTCGGGTGGAGCCGGAGGACCTAGTGACAGTTCCACAGCCAGCGGCAGGCAACTGTGCATGCAGCGCCGATAGTTCCCCTGGGTTCAAACCCGGGAACTAGAGTAGTTAGAAGTAGTATAGCGGGAGTCTGCTTGGTCTTACAGCCGCATACAGTCTTGTATACGAGTTGTAAGAAGCAGAGGCTTAAGATGGTTAGGGCGACATCAGTTTATTCATGCATAGCAAGGAGTGATGACAATCGTCAGAAGGGCAATTAGTGCATACCTTCAACATAATAGTAACATGACTCTCAGTCAATTAGAACATCGTTCTGATTGGGTCATACTGACCATCAACTGACATCTGGCTGGACAATGCCAAGGGCGCAAGCCCAACCAGCCAAAGAAAGAAAAAAAACAAAGAAAGAAAAAGGAAAAGTAGTGCGTAAGATGACTAAACGTCCAAGACCGTACAACAATCAATAGCATTAGCTGCCCGCATATCATTCAAAATCCGGTCTGCCAACGGCAAAGCAATATATTTATACATGCACTCTGAGCTCCAATCTCCCCGAGTCTTGAGCTCCTCTAGTGATGCACCTTGCATACGCAAGAAGGTACATCCACCTCTCCTCAATGAGTGGCAGGAATACTCCTGAGGATTCAGACCTGACATAGCACACAAATACTTCACGGTAGCTTGGAGAATTGAGTAAGTTAAAGGCATGAACCCCCTGGCAGGAGAAGGTACTTGAAACGCCGGTTTGTTTACAGACATAGGGGTCTGTGCAAAATGCAGTTTTATCCAGTGCACCGCACACAAATCAGAACTTTTCATCACTGCGATCGGAATTAACAATTTCCTTTGAGCGAATTGTATAGTTTTCGATTTCCTTACTGAAATCAACATACCCCAAGAGAAAAACTGAAAATCTGAGCGTAACAAGACCGAGTCTGAACGCGTGAGCTGACACTTCCGGAGTAACCCCCGGAACCCGTTTAGAATTGCAGCCCTTGTGGCGACATGTCCAATCGATTGTGAAAGAAAACTAAACATGATCAACAAATCACGAGGCAATAAGGGTTTTGCAGTGTCTACCTCACACCCCAATAAGCGTTTAACACCCCCTAAGGTGGTTTTAATAGTATGATTTCTATAATCTATCGGCACACCATTCTCCGATTTCAAGAAAAAATTTAATGCAGATAAATAATTAGTAATAGAACTATAAGTCAAAGAATGCGACAACCAAGCTATATATAAAGCCACTTGACTTACAGAACACGGCAAAGGTGACAACAAACCCTCAAATTCTTCAATAAATTAAAAATATTTTTTTATTTGAACCGAAAGCATCACCAGACTACTTCGCGCGTAATACTGCGAGGCGATCGACTTCGCTTCCTTCCCTACCGCCCGCAGACCTAGAACATAAGCGTTAACATACGCGTTAAATATCAAACAAATGTGAACAACACAAACTGTCAATTTTATCAACTTCACAAATTCTCTGTGATTGGCGTGGAGTATCCCACCTGCTCAAACTATCACAAATAACATTATTATGCAAACTCACATGTACTTAATAAATACTGAAATTATAACGGACAGATATCCAAAATATCCGTTTCAACCACATTGAAATAATGGAATTTTTTTAAGTACCCTTCACTAAGGCGGAACGGACCGTATTGTTGTCCATGACAAAAATGATATTCATATCCTTCCAATGAGCTGCCCAGCGCTCTACTGCAGCCACCACGGCCCACATCTCTTTAACATTAATATTTTCATCAACAATGTCATCTGGGGAATTCACCTGGTGGTGCGACAACCTATTTATAACTTTGTTTTTATTAAAAAAACATACACAACAGTGCAACTTCTGCAAAGCACCATAACCCTGCAGCGAAGCATCAGTGTATACCGAAAACGTTTCCGTTTGGCTATGCAACATACGTTTTTCACCTTTAAATTTATCGACAAAGTTCAACCACCAGGAGATTTCCTCCCGAAATGCAACATTAATTCTATATTTATGATAAGGATTTTTCAAAGTTCCAACAGCAGCATGAATCCGAGCAGAAAAAGAACGTCCTCCCTTCACTACCACCGCACAATGCGAAAGCTGCCCGCCAAGACGCTCTAACTCTTTCCTAGTAGCCTTTTTCCTATGCTCAAAAATCCGAAGATGTTCTTTTAATTTCAGCACTTTGTCAGCAGGAAGCTTAATTTTTAAAGCAATTGTATCAATCTCCATGCCTAAATATCTAACATTAGTGGCAGGATTTATTAACTTAGGAAAACTCACATAAAATCCTAACCTGCGTAATATAGCAATTAAACGAAGCTGCCGTCTAACGCACTCTTCATAATTTGCTCCCAGCACTGCAAAATCATCCAGATAGTTCACCACTCTGTCATTACCTTCTCTAACTGAGCAATGATATACAAAATCTGAAACTTTACCAAATATATACGGACTTGAAGAAAGTCCCATTGACAAACGATTATCTAGGAAAAAAACGTCCTCACTGTTTATCTCCCATACCAACCCCTGCTTGTTTCTATCAAACGGATGAATAGTTAAAGCTTGGTATGCATCCTTTATATCAATTACAGAAATATAATCTCCCTGCCCCAACATTTCACATAGAGTATCAACACTTTTATATTTAAAGTATCTGAAACATAATTATTAACTGAACGCATGTAAGGTTTACGACAATCTATTATAACTTGATATCCCTCACCTGCTGGTTTTGGAACACAAAACAAGTTATGCGAACACATGGGTAATTTACCTGTGCGCGAAATATAGCCTTTTTCAACCTCTGACTCTAGTTTACGCGTAATGAACGCGTAATGGTCAACATCAATTTTTCCACCATAAGTATTATTGTAATGTGAAGAGAAGTCAGAATTTACTATTTTGAAACCAAATATAGCACCATGCAATATGTACTCCCAATCAGGGTAAATATCACCACGGAAAAAAGCTTTGACAAAAATTCAGCATGGTTTGAACTGCACCGGCACACCAGCAATACAATGTATACAGTCACAAATCCCCCTAAATCACGCCTCAATTACACGTATTGTGCACTGCACTTTCGAATTTGAGTGCCTATCAATAGTAGTTAGCGTATAGCCCAATGGACCATTAACTACCTACAACCAATCTGATATTACTGGAACCAATTCAGGCATTAGAAAACCTGACCTATTTACAGTCTTACTACACGTCAAGGGAATTGGACTGTCGCCTGTAACAATGCCTAGCAGAGTGTTGGACGCACACTCTTCCACATTCATAACTAGCGTGTTATAAACCAGTTTAGTGTTAAATTGTGCAACATTCAAATTATCAATCAAAATTCCATTTTTAATTTCAACTTGAAGGTCATTTAAATGTTCTGTTAATTTCTTCTTCTTGCACTTTCAGTCTCGACGACAACTGTTCCTCTTATGGCTACGACTGCCACAACGGAAACACCAGTGCCCAAAATCACAGGTCTTTTCATCTTGAGCACAACCTGCCTCACTGTTATGTGCAAAACATGGTTTCTTTCCATCATGTGTAAACAATTTAGCTGACGCGCTAGACGACCTTGTCGAATCGCCTGCCGCTTTTTTAGTGTCCTTAATGTTTTCAAACGCGTAATGGCGCAACGCCGAGTCACTATTACCTTTCGCGAAAGCAGCAAACCCTTGTTTTTGCGCCAACTTTCGCACACCCGTGTCGTACGCCACATGCGCAGTATTATGAAAATTGTAAAATTTTGCCTTCGTGCATAGATAGCTTATATGATTTAACAATGCGTGACACGACTCAACGTCGTCATATCCACCAGCATCAGCAAACCATGCACAACTAGCCTCTATTAACTTGTATGTATTTAACTTCTTAATCTGGTTTCTGTCCACTGTATAGTGTTTTAGTGTCCACTTAAGCTGACAACGCCTTTCAGTACTTTGTGTGCGACTGCCTGAACTTGACGACGACGACTTGTGCCATCGCATGCACCGGCGTGCATGCGACTGGCACCGCCCCCTTTCTCTCGACGACACGTCCATTTTCCACAACTCGTTCTCCAACTCGTCCTGCCGCTGCAGAAGCTCAGCCACCCACCGCTTCTTTTTCAATGCGTCCACCCTGGTCCTCAGCTCCTGCTCGTCCTCCGACTCCCTGTCGACTACCGCACCCCTAGCACGCACCTCCTCCTTCACTTCTAACTCTGCCATTCCCACCTCTGACTGTGGGTGCGCACGAGTTCCTCGCCTTGTAGCAGACTTGCTAACCGGGCATAACTCGCCGATAGTTCCCCTGGGTTCAAACCTGGGAACTAGAGTAATTAGAAGTAGTAGAGCGGGAGTCTGCTTGGTCTTACAGCCGCATACAGTCTTGTATATGAGTTATAATATATCGTGGCCGCCAGCTTCTGGTGTTATTCCAAAAGCATAATTTACTACATGACTTATAGATACCATTGACACACCAAATGTAATAAATGTCTAGATATGTTCGAGGGGCAGAGTATCCATCCAGTAGCCTGGGGTCTCATTGGGGTAAGTCAGACCCCAACAACACTGATATTCAGGAGAGAGGAGGTGACCATGGATAACAGGAGTGGACAGCCCCCCTCCCACCTGATTGTCATCATCATCATCATGCTGTCGGTCGAGATGCGACAAAGACTGCTTTCATTACTTGACTGCCGCTCTCCATTTAGCTCTCCACTGTGCGAGTGATGTCCATGAGTCGGTCTTAATGTCACATTTCATGAAAGCTGCCTGCAAAAGTATTGAAGTGCTGCTGGCTTTTGCAAGTTACCAGCGGCACTCTCTCAGGGAGCAAATAGAGGTTTCACACCGGCAAGAACATGTCAAGACAGGCGCAAAACTATTTGTCCCTGCAGTGGCTGGTCGGGAGATGTTGGGAGTTCCATACATCAACCACCCTTAATGCTGCCACAGTGACATGGTTTTCTGTTCAGGGTTTTCTCCCTTAGCCTTCGGTTCTGTCAAGAACCTGTACCACAAGGCAGTGGTTTACAACTCTGCAGGGCAGGGGCGTTAAACTCCCTGAGGTATTGCAATACCTGATTGTGGAGACTGACTAAGAGACATTATGAATTTACAGACTGACATTACCATAATTCTTAGAATTGAAAGGGGATCTAAAACATACATCTTTCTAGTACTTATAGAAGGGACTTATATTATTTCACATTATTTCACACATATATATAATACAAGTAAAATGAATTCATTACAATAGCTACATTTAAGGTACAGATAACATATCTGGAATTTGGCCAATATAAACCATTCCTCAGTATATGTTGATAGTGACACATATCAAATTTCATAATACTACACCCCAAGTAAATCATGACACCGACCAAATGTATAATAACACAGGCCCTAATTTTGCCATATTTGTACAGTGTGGTGGCTGTGGAAAGGACTAGTTCTGTGGTTCCGGCTCACCTCACAGACACCATGGAAAGAGGTCATTGCACCATGTGTCTTTATAAAATGTGCATGGCTTGGAGTATATAACGAAAACGCATGAATGTATATGAGTGAACACCAAGCCAATAATGGTCACTGTTAGTAGGTGTCTGGTGGGCATAATATATATATGGAGAACAGGAGCCTAGCTTAAGAGATATGCAGGTAGACAGCGTGTGTGTGTGAGCTATATGTCAGTACTATAACCGTTACATGTTACCGGGCACTTATAAATAGGCCCTGATAGAGACAGGGACAGCGTGTGTGCGTGAGCTATACGTCAGAGAGAGATAGGGAGAGCGTGTGTGCGTGAGCTATATGTCAGTACTATAACCATTACATGTTACGGGGCACTTATAAGTAGGCCCTGAGAGAGATAGGGACAGCGTGTGTGCGTGAGCTATACATCAGTAATATAACCATTACATGTTACCAGGCACTTATAAGTAGGCCCTGATAGAGACAGGGACAGCGTGTGTGCGTGACCTATACATCAGTACTATAACCTTCACATGTTACCGGGCACTTATAAGTAGGCCCTGAGAGAGATATGGACAGCGTGTGTGCGTGAGCTATACATCAGTACTATAACCATTACATGTTACCGGGCACTTATAAGTAGGCCCTGACAGAGACAGGGACAGCGTGTGTGCATGAGCTATACGTCAGAGATAGATAGGGACAGCATGTGTGCATGAGCTATATGTCAGTACTATAACCTTTACATCTTACCGGGCACTTAGAAGTAGGCCCTGAGAGAGACAGGGACAGTGTGTGTGCGTGAGCTATACATCAGTACTATAACCATCACATGTTACCGGGCACTTATAAGTAGGCCCGATCTAGCTGACCCTGTTAGTATGACATAGGCCCTGTGGCGCCCCCTGTGAGCGGCCCTTGCACTGTTTGCCAGCTGCGCCTGGCCTTAACGCATTCAATTTTAACTTCAATTTTAACTCACTAGACAGGACAGGACTCACGCTCCCCGACCCAGCTCGCCTTGTATCTGGAATCATGCTAGCTTGACATTCATCTGTGCAATACGGTATGTCTGAGGGTTTCTGCAACCCGTGTGGTAAAATTCATTCGGGACCGATGTGCATTACTGACGTGAAACGGGAGGACGCCGCAGGCAACCACATATGCATAACGCGCAAATTCTCGGCAGTCAAAATGGCGACGGCAGCGAAGCCTCCGATGAGCGAGTGATGGAGGATATCACAGTAGACGTACGGAGTATGTGCATTGATGAAGAGGAGCGACGCGTGAGGGAGGAAATAAGGCAGCTGGAAAGGGATAAGCGCATGTTTGACTTGGAAGGACGACGGACCGTGTTAGTAAAGGAAAAGGCGGCCAGGGACACAGTGAAGCCACCACCAGCCGAGCAGGGCGGAGCAGCCCATACGGAAAGAGGTCACTCAAGTTACGGGGAGGTATCGCACAGGAGCCGGACACGGCGGCGCAGATCACACTCTCGTAGTGATTCCAGTTCACATAGCAGGACAAGGAGCACGTCCCGGGGACGGAAAAGTAAGTGGTCTTTGAAAAACTATACTGAGGATAAGAAAGATGTGCGCAAACTATCAGTGGCCGAGTTACAGGAGGCATCATGCCTGTGGTTCCTGAGCCTGGACGGTGTGACATTAAAAGATGGCCAGGCCCTATTCAGCCACCTTGCTTACATTGCATCGAAGGCTAAGCATGAGCTGTTCAAAGACACTGCCCACGCTCGATATGACACAGCCATGCGGAAGCTAGCGGAACGGGAGGGTTTCCCTGCATTCACGGCAGGGAATGCGGCGGCGAGCCTGATCCACTACGGGCATGAGGCCATGCGGGCCAAAACTAAGAGTGCGACCACCGGGAATCCAAAGGGGCTCAAGACCTATGAGAAGGGAGGCAAGCAAGCCTGCTTTCCCTGGAACAAGGAAGTGGGTTGTGACAGTAAGGAGGGGGACTGTAGCTTCGGGCACTGGTGCAGCAAGTGCGGGAGCCGCAGCCACAAGCGCATTAAGTGCACCCGGGACTGACGGTGCACTGGGACGCGCCACACCGGGGACGCGGAGCATGACGCAGATTCGGCCATACCGCGGGAAAGCGGGGACGTGGGGTGGGGCGCAGTGAACACCCAGGCGGACACACAACCCGGCGGTGGACTCAGCCGACCCAGGGACGGTAGCGGGCGCCCAGGTACTGGGGTCTGTGACACCCAGGCAGACACACAACCCGGCAGTGGACACAGCTGGGACTGCAGCATTTTCCGAGGTACTGTTTGTGATGCATTACTTGACGGCGCCGGAGGGCGCCATGGGCATGGTATGGATGTTTACAATGGGGCATGTGGGTCACTGAAGGCGCCCGAGCCACAGGTTTGGCTTCCCGCATGTGGGGAGGTCCCGGATGTAAACAACAACAACACTGTGGTCGCGGCACATGTGGGTGCCCAGGCTCTGGGTGGGACCGACAGTTCGGGAGGCCCAGTGGGTGCGGGAGGCGGCCATGGCGGCCTTACGGGGGGCTGCAGCGGAGCACGGGGGTCGGTGGAGAAACCCGTGCCACGGGCGTGGCTTCCCGTGCGTAGGGAAGTCCTGGATGTAAACAACAACAACAACACGTGGGGCAGGGCGGATACCCTGATGGCGGCGGCGGGCAAGCTGGGGGGGATCCCCGGTGACCAGCAAGTGGGGGAGACTCCCCACAGAGGTACCCCTGTATGGACAAGCAGGGAGGATGGCCTGGACCCGGGGTGGCTCCAGGTCGAGAACGGCACAGGGGAGGAGCAGGTATTCGACATCACCGCCAGGGAGACGGTTACCGACTGTGTGGCCAACTTCCAACTCTGGAGGAGCTGCATGACAGGTTTGTGCAGCTGCACGCACAGTATTGAGGGTGTTGTGTCCCAGATGAAGCCATGTAGGGTCTTCACAGAGTTGTTCATGGGGGGTGATACTGACCCCGATGCCGAATATATCATGAAAGGCATCTGCTTCGGCTTCATAGTAATAAACCGGGACTGCGATGCCTGCTATGAGTGCCATCAGGGCTCCGGGGCAGACCGTGATGACAGAGAGGTCATGTCTGCCAAACTCAGGAAGGAGATCAAGGAAGGGGCTTTGACCAGGGCGGCGGACCGACGGATATGTGTGCATAGGCTCTTCTGCATCCCCAAGGATGGAGGGGGGGTGAGGGGCATCATAGATTGCAGCAAACCGGAGGGTGAGTCAGTCAGCAACTACACGGATAGCGTGACGGCCAAATTCTCCTACAATAGTGTCGACGATGTGGCCGCTCTTATGCAAGCCTGGGACTATCTGGCGACCGTGGACATCCGCGATGCTTACCGGGCAGTGAGCATCCACCTGCGAGACAGGGACCGCCAGGGCATATTCTGGGACTTCGGGAATGACCCGGTCTTTCTAAGAGATAACAGGCTATGCATGGGGCTGGCCTCCAGCCCTTATGTATTCAGCAAGCTGTCCGATTTTGTTGTCCGCTGTGCCATGCGTGAGGGCGTGGGGGAGGTGGTAAATTACCTCGATGCCTTCTGCCTCATAGCCCGTGACTTCAACTCGGGCTGTGCAGCCCAGGCCACCCTAATGGGGATCCTCCGGAGATTGGGCTTCTATATAAGCTTCCCAAAAGTCACCTCCCCGTCCACCAAAACAAGGTTCCTGGGTATCGACATCGACACCATTGCCCTGGAGATGTCGCTGCAGAGGACAAGCTGGCCAGGATGACCATGGCGCTTCTGGCCCTGGAGGGCCGAAAGAAGGCTAGGAGGATCCAGCTGGAGCGTCTGGCTGGCTTGCTGGCGCACTGTGCGAAGGTGGTCCGGGGAGGCCGCACGTTCTGCAGACGCATGTACGACACGATCAACGCAGTGGCCAAACCCCACTTCAAGGTCCGCCTCTCGGGGGGTTTCCATGATGATAGACAGTGGTGGCTGGACTTCTCCAGACGGTTCAATGGGAAGGCAACAATAATCGGCCACCATACCCCATACGACTCGACTTACAGTGACGCCTCCGGGGAGGAGTTCGGGACCATCCATGCCGGCGATTGGAGGATTGGAGCCTTCGGGGAGGGACCAGACGTGAGGATCAGGAAGGAGGTGGGCCACCACCATGCCACACTCAATGGGACTTGTAGGGGGGCCCACATAAACGTACTGGAGATGTGGGCAGCCTTCTGTGCGGCCCAGACCTAGGGCCACCTTTGGAAGGACAGTACGGTGGTCATGATCACTGACAATGAGACGGTCCGAGCGGCCTTGACCTCGGGTCGGTCCAAATCAAAAGGGGTCATGCACTTCGTGCGCAGGCTGTTCTGGATAGCGGCACAGCACAATTTTGATGTTCAATCTGTTTATGTGAAGAGTGCTGACAACACCATCTGTGACGCCCTGAGCCGTTGGAGTGCCAGGGACAGTAACGACCGAATCCGGGTCGCAGACAGAGCACACAGGCTTTGTTGCAACCACATCTTCACCAACTCCCCTGACCCTTCTACTTCCAGTTGTGGAGCTGCGGAGGGAGAAGCTGGCCGTGCAGCGCAAGTGCTATGCCCCAAACTCCATCACAACACGGGGTGTCCAGGTGAGACGATACCTGGAGTTCATTGAGGAGTTTGGGGGCCACTTTCCCACCACACCGTGCCCTCCAGAACAGACAGCATTGTATGCGGTCTGGCTGGCTAGGGCTCTTAAATACACATCGGTGTGCAACTACCTCAGTGGCCTGAACTTCTTCTTGAAGACGGAGGGCGCGGAGCCGATCGACTACAAAAACTTTGAGCTGGCATCCACGTTGATGGGCATCAAGTGGAAGCGGGGTTGCCATCCCAGGCAGGCAGCCCCCTTACTGCCCGACATGCTCAGGCGAATATTTGCCGCCCTGACCACCTTGGAGGGGCACACCTGGCGGGCGGCCATACTGTGCAGTTTTAGGGCACTACTGAGGAAGTGCCAGGTGACGGCCTCAGACTCGTCACTGCACAGGGGAGACTTTTCCTTTCTCCCATGGGGAATGTTGGTGCGAGTTTGTCACTCCAAGATGATACAATTCGCCGAGCGTATGCTCGAAATACCTGTGGCTAGGTGCCCGGACCTCTCCCTGTGTGCAGTTTACTGGACTGAGAGACACTTCAGGGAGGTCCCAGCGGGGCCTGATGCCATGGCATACCGGATCCCCACACCAGCGGGCGCCACGATAGAACTGCGCTACTCGACATACCAAGGGATGCTGAAGCATTTCTGTGGGGTCGCTGGATTGGACGCTGGGGACTACTCATCCCACTCCTTGAGGAGGGGTGGCTGTTCCTTCCTATCATTGTGTGGCACCACCCTGGAAGAGCTCAGGGTGCGCGGTGATTGGGCGAGCGATACCATCTTTGCCTACCTGCAGACGCCATTGAGCGTCCACATAATGAACGACATTTGGGTTTCCACGGCACTGGCTGGTGCGACGGAGCCCGTATACTGAGACTGTCGGGTTGGGGGGACCATGGGTCTCTTGGCATTTAATATATCTCCGCCAGAGAATATATATCTTCTTCTCAACCACATCAGTCTTATCTTTGTTCTGTTTATTGGGGCCAACTGTTTATATATATATATATATATATATATACATATATATGTAACATGTAAGTACTTGTGGTGCCTGAGTGGAATGTAAATAGACAGAGTGGTGCTGGCTGGGCTGTGTGTAAGGGGCGCTCAAGGCCTTCCCCCTCCCCCTCTACTGGGTAGGATCACCACACTCAGGGTCAAGGTTCAAGGTTGGTGGTGGCAAGAGGGGGCACACAGCTTGGTGGTGGTGGGCACACCACTGGTAGCCAGGGGGACCAGGAATACTTGATCCATATTGGTAGAGCCAAGAATGCTTGTTTCTCATTGGGGGAAAAGGGTGAGGTGATACTCTACAATGAACCGATGTACTGTACATAATAAACCAGAGAGGATTGGACTCTCTCTTCTCACACTCTTGCTTTGCTTTACTTTCTCTTTCTGTACATCTGTATTGTTTTTCACCTTACCCTACCTACCTAGCCACAGACTCAAACACGCAACCCTTCAAAACTGGTGACCACGATGATAATCAACTTTGTTGTTGACTTGAAGTAGATGAGCTGATAGGGGTGTTCGGGTGGTGTGTTGTATAAGTAGTGCTTTTTCGTATTTCTTTGAATCTGTTGGGGTTCAAATTAATCATTTTAAATTGTATTGCCAATGACTTGTTCCAGCAGTTGCAATATTTTGGAAGGTACACCAGGCTTTCTCTGATGGTATTGCTGTAATTTGCCATTATAGAAGCCTTGTGTCACTGGCAAAATATATTTGTATTAAGGGGGACTACTTTCGGCTACTTTAACCTTGTCACAGAGGGTGGGCGTAGTATTACACTACAAAACCTTTTCTCTAATCTTTTCTCTTCTTACAGACGATTCTATACTTGATTTCAATTCTGCGAATCTATTCCTACCACCGCATACAATAGCACATTGAAGATGCCACTCACACGTTCGATGAAGGATTCCTTAGGTGGTGACTTTACCCACTGGTTTGGTCATAATGCGTAGCATTACGTTTGATACGAGGAGAGGAAGAGACCCTCCCCCGCCCTGCGCTGTCGCGCTGCTTTCTCACCTCGCGCGACGCCGCCCCGCGCCGCCACCTCCCCCCGGCCCCCTGTCGCCCAGCATTCCCGCCTCACCCGACGCCCGCTGCTCGCCACCTCTCGCCCTCCCCCCGGGCCGGCAGCATTCACACCTCACCTGCTGTCGCCCGTCCCCCTTCCCTTATAAGGTCGCCCGCCGGCCTCCCTCAGGCACTCGCCCTCCTGCCGCCTTCCAGCTCTCCTCCTTTTCTTTTGGGCCTCACCTGCCCGGACTCCACCCGGGACCGCTGCAACTCCTCAGGCCGCCCCAAGCATGCCAGGACGAGGCAAGGGCTCCCGGACGACCGCCCTGGCCACGCCGGGACCCTCCTCAAGACCTCCGCGGGGCGCTCCACCCTCCTCGGCCCAGGCGTCCCCCTCGGCGCCCTCGGACCGCACCTCGGGCGCCGACACGACGGCGATCATGGAGGCCATCCAGCGCCTCCAGACCCTGTACCGCCAGACTAGCGCCTTTATCAACGCCCCTATGGACGCCCTGGAGCCGGGGGGACCCCGACCCTCCCCGCGTGGCAGCCATCTCACCGCCGCGCCCGAGGGGACGCCACCGCCCACCCCGAGGCGGCGGTCGGTGTATGGCACACCGCCTATCCCAGCACCTCGGGCACACCTCGCCGGGGGAGCGGCGCAGAGCACACCGCCCATCCCAGCACATCGGGCACACCTCGCCGGGGGAGCGGCGCAGAGCACACCGCCCATCCCGGCACCTCGGGCACACGTCACCGGGGGGGCGGACCCTCCCCCGCCACCCCAAGCACCGTGGAAGGAAGCCCGGACGACCTCCGCGGCCACGCCGGCCCCCTCCTCGGGCACGCCGGGAGGCGCCTCGCCGAGCCTGGCCCCCGTCCCCCCCCCGGCGCCTCAGGACCAGCCCTCGGGTGCCGAGGCCGCCATCCTACAGGTCACGGCCCCTCGGCGTCGGACGGGCAGCACACCGCCCATCCCGTCACCTCGGGCACACCTCGCCGGGGGAGCGCACCCCCCGCCGCCACCTCAACCACCGCCCCGGGGAGCACAGACCCCGGCTGCCTCGGCGGATTTTTGATCCGCCGGCCTCCCCCCGGCCGGCCCGGGGGGCCCTTCCCGGCGCTTCACCTTCACCACTGCCGACAGCCCCGCGACCTCCACCGACAACCTCCCAGCGACCACCGATCGCAGCGCCGCCCAGTCACAGCCGGGGATCATCACCTCGGACCTCACGCCTCAGACCACAGCCCAGCCCAGCCTCACGAGGAACCCTCTGCCGACATCACAGCCGCCGACCCTCACGACACCGCCATCCACCGACAACCTCCCAGCGACCACCGATCGCAGCGCCACCCAGACACAGCCGGGGATCATCACCTCGGACCTCACGCCTCAGACCACAGCCCAGCCCAGCCTCACGAGGAACCCTCTGCCGATACCACAGCCGCCGACCCTCACGACACAAACTGCTTAAAACAGTGACAAATAAACCAACAAATCAGTAAATAAGCACATTGTAGGCATTTGCCAGCCTTCCATATGTAATCCAATATGGCCACTGAAAGTTGCCTCGTGACGTCATTACACCCCCTCTATAGGTAAATGAAGCAATTTGAGTATGACATTTAGCTCATCAATTTACCCGTATTTACGCTCCAGTCTGCGCTGGCCACGTTTGTGCATCTCAGTCAAAAGGGTGATTCCTCTAGTCGCTAACAGAAACGGAACACTTAACCTATCGCCCTGACAATCGCGCCATCTACATAAATGTACCCGCCCCCACACCCACGCCCACGCCCACCCCGACACCCCACTCCCACCCCCACCCCACCTCCACCCCTCCCCCACTCCCAGGCCCACCACTACCCCCACCCTCACCACCCACTCCAACCCCCACGCCGGACCTGCCTCTACTGAATGAACAGAAAAGTGCAGCTTCAGCCAGATGGCGACCTAAGGTAGGCAAACTGGGTTTATGAGTGAAGTAAGGCGATATACGGCGTATAGGTCATACAAGTGAGGAATGCTGCGTGTTTATGGCGGATTGCAGCTAGGCGGTTTGTTTGGTGTCACAGATACATTCTTGGAATGGATGAGTGCTAAAGGCGCCAGGTGCTTTGGATATCTTGATGAATGAGCCGTGAGCGGCTATGTACGGCCCTGTTGTTTTCTATGGGGGTGGGTGGGGGGACTGTTCCCTATCCCTCTCCCCGCTAGGTACGGCCCTGTTGTTTTCTATGTGGGTGGGGGGGAACTGTTCCCTATCCCCCTCCCCGCTAGGTATGGCCCTGTTGTTTTCTATAGGGGTGGGGGGACTGTTCCCTATCCCTCTCCCCGCTAGGTACGGCCCTGTTGGTTTCTCTTGGGGTAGGGGGGTACTGTACCCTATCCCTCACCCCGCTAGGTACGGCCCTGATGTTTTCTATGGGGGTGGGGGGAACTGTAAGTTGATGTTTTGAAAGTCTGAAACGATGTCGAGGTGCAGCCGGGTAAGTGCATACAATTACGTCACAGAGGGAATTGCTTTAAAAGCACTGTAACATGACCAATGCAATTTAGGTTATTCACAATTCTCATGATCAAATATGACTAGTAATAAAATGATAGTTTACATATCTTGAAACTACCTGTTCTATGGGAGTTATTTACTAATGTAGGCCCAATGCAGGTATTGCAGGTATAGCAGGTATTGCAGGTATAGCAATACCTCAAGGAGGTTGACACTCCTGCCTTGCAGAGTTGTAAACCACTGCCTTGTGGTACAGGTCCTTGACAGAACCGAAGGCTAAGGGAGCAAACCCTAAGCAGAAAACCATGTCACTGTGGCAGCATTAAGGGCGGTTGATATATGGAACTCCCAACATCTCCCGACCAGCGACTGCAGGGACAAATAGTTTTGCGCCTGTCTTGACATGTTCTTGCCGGTGTGAAACCTCTGTTTGCTCCCCGAGAGAGTGCCGCTGGTAACTTGCAAAAGCCAGCAGCACTTCAACACTTTTGCAGGCAGCTTTCATGAAATGTAAATACTCGAACGGATGGCGCTGCCCTCTATGGAAGATCTTCTGATCAAAAAGAATCTCCGGTGGACTGGACACCTCATGAGGATGTCATCAGACAGGCTACCAAAGCAGATCCTCTATTCTTAACTGTCTTCTGGCTACAGAAAGAGAGGGCGCCCCCGTCTCCGGTTCAGGGATACCATTAAGAGAAACCTGAAGCTGAGAGACATTAAGACCGACTCATGGACGCAACTCTCACAGCAGAGAGCTAAATGGAGAGCGGCAGTCAAGTAATGAAAGCAGTCTTTGTCGCATCGCGACCGACAGCATGATGATGGGGGGAACTGTTCCCAACCCACTCCCCGCTAGGTACGGCCCTGTTGTTTTCTATGGGGGTGGGCGGGACTGTTCCCTATCCCTCTCCCTGCTAGGTACGGCCCTGTTGTTTTCTATGGGGGTAGGGGGGGATTGGTCCCTATCCCTCACCCCGCTAGGTACGGCCCTGATGTTTTCTATGGGGGTAGCGGGAACTGTTCCCTATCCCCCTCCCTGCTAGGTACAGCCCTGTACGGGCGACATTTGGAAAACCAAGCTGCAAACTAACTAAGCTCTCAGATGTTTAATCATTGAACATCATAAGTGCAATGCATGAAAGGGATTATTTTAGTTTGCAGCAACGAGAAATTCAATAACTTTTATAGTTTGGAACCATTGTTATGCAAGTTTGCCGATGCAGATATCAAGGTTGATACGCCTCGACCTAGCTGAATGACCCATATTTAAATGAGGGACTCCTTGTCAGTTCCTAAGCCGGCCCCAATAATCCACTAAATCACTGGTTCTGTGAATCATTTGGTTCTATTAATTTATCTTTAAATTTATCCACTAAATACAGGTTCTTATAAATCATCGGTTTAGCAATCATAGGCTCTATAATGTAATCACTATTTAAACCCATGGTTCTATAAATGGCTGCATTCATAAATCGCTAAGGGTGAGAGGATTGCATACTCTGTTTATATATATATATATATATATATATATATATATATGTATAAAGACATACGAGTAACTGGGTCACGCCCTCCCCCACACCTGGCCATCCAGATACACATAATGTGCATACTAATTACTATAACGTGTATTTTACACACACATGCATAGCTTATTCTAACTAATATTTCCGAGTGGTCGGCTTACTCTGTGTGTTTGTTGGGGTTTTTCATCCAAGCAACACCTAAGGTGATATTAGGACAGGTATCAACAAAGAAGATCACCAACAAAGAAGTTCTCAGAAAAATTAAAAATAAGAAAAGCTTATTTGCCACTATACAGACAAAGAAACTTATTTATTTTGGCCACATCCTTCGTCAGAGTTCAATATACCGTACATTGTTGGAAGGGAAGGTGAATGGCAGCAGAGGGAGAGGGAGACCAAGAACTTCATGGTTTACAAATATTTCACAGTGGACAGGCTTGAATTATTCACAGTCTATCAGAACAGCACACCATCGGGACAAGTGGAGAACCATTGCATCCAACCCTCGACTAGAGGACGGAACTATTGATTGATTGATTGATCAACTTGTGACGGTGCACACTCATGGCGACTTTATCATGCTATCCCACTAGGAGACCAGGCTGCCAGCATCATGAACCGATATCCCACTCAGTCACATTATCCTGATACTGACCTAACCAATCCTTGGCCTATCTTATTATGTTGAGCATCAGGCTCAACAGCAACAAGTATAACTTTGGTAAGTAACTGGCTTGACTCGACCAGGATTCAAATTCCCGCCCGACAGCAGGGGCAGCCATCGCTCTCCCCGACTCCCGACTCCCGACTCCCGACTCCCGACTCCCGACTCCCGACTCCCCTCCTACCCTCCACTAACCGGGCAATGCAGGTGCAGTCTTCCTCTGTATATTGAAATACATGTATTAACAGGAGAAATGAAGTAACTACCACTTTACGATCTTTGAAGTCGTCCAGTCTTAAGATGAGCTAAAGTCAGTCGGACCAAATACCTAAATGACAACCTTGAGCAGGGTGACTGTGGCGGAAGGCTGTATTCAGGAGCTCTATTTGTGGTGGAGATTTGTTTGTTGTTGTTGATTTTCTTTAAACATGTTTTAGATTTAGTTCGCCTCCTGAACCAAATCAAACAGTAGAGGCGGGCGGAGAAGGTCGGACCCCCACCCTCAAACCTCACACACCCTGGCGTCCTACCCCACACCTCACACACCTCCTCACACCTCCCCCCACCCTCAAACCTCACATACCCCGCCGTCCCACCCCACACGTCACACACTCACACACCTCACACACCTCCTCACACCCTCAAACCTCACACACCCCGGCGTACCGCCCCACACCTCACATACCTCACACACCTCACACACCTCCTCACACCCTCAAACCTCACACACCCCGACGTACCACCCCACACCTCACACACCTCACACATCTCCTCACACCCTCAAACCTCACACACCCCGGCGTCCCACCCCACACGTCACACACCTCACACACCTTCTCACACCCTCAAACCTCACACACCCCGGCGTACCGCCCCACACCTCACACACCTCACACACCTCACACACCTCCTCACACCCTCAAACCTCACACCCCCCGGCGTACCGCCCCACACCTCACACACCTCACACACCTCCTCACACCCTCAAACCTCACACACCCCGGCGTACCGCCCCACACCTCACACACCTCCTCACACCCTCAAACCTCACACACCCCTGCGTACCGCCCCACACCCTCACATACCCCCCACCTCCTTCCACACCTCCTCCCACCTACCTCCACTCTCCTCCCCACACCCTCACCTCACCTCCCCACACACCCCCACAACCTCCCACCTCCCCCACTCCCCCACTCCTCCCAATCCCCTCACACCTCTCCACAACCCCACATCAACACACCTCCCACACCCCACACCTCACAACCCACACTCCACACACCCACACACCCCACATCGCCACACCTCCACACACCCCTAGACCGCCCCAGACTCCACACCTCTCACACCACACACCTCCCCACACACCCACACTCCGGTGCCCCGCCCCATCTCCCACTCCGTTATTGTCCTCCAAAATCCAGACGAATTATCGCAAAAAAGAAAATCACCTAACTAACAGAGAGTCCGTCGTCACTTCAACTTAACCTCCTCATGTAATATGAAGATGGTTCTTGCTGCTAGTTGCTCACCTGGAGAAGAGCTTTACATTGTACCCAGCTACCTGTAGCAAAACACTGAGTTAGTTAGTCTTTTATGCAGTTTATTTCCAAAACAATGTTGAACATTTCTAGTTGTAAAGCACCGACGGTCAACATAGCGGGTTTTCACTGATGAACTTTGAGAACAATGGACACCTGAAGATGACAAGAGGTGGAGATTGTTGTCAGCTTCCACACGCTGAGCACCTAAACAGCACACAACCCAGACGTGTGGGGGGGGGGGGGGGAGTCGGTATAGCGCAGGCTTCCACTGCGGGAGATCAGGCCTTCAAATTCCAGCCGAGTCAAATCAATGACTTACAAAATTGATTCTTGTCGCTACCTAACTTGGTGCTTGGCGTTATTAGTATAGGTTTGCACAGTATCAGGATAATGTGACTGAGTGGGATATCGGGTAATATTGCTAGTGGCCGGTCTTCCAATGGGGCGGCACTATAAAGTCACCATGAGTGCGCACTGTCACAAGTCGGGACCGGTCCTGATATGACGGTGGATATTCCGGGACGTAAAGCGGCAACAAACAAACTGTTAGAATGAGGCGAATAACGAAGCAGACTGCACACGTGTGCAATAAGAATGCAAATATGGATGCATGAACACTTAAAAAGAGTTATGAACAAAAATAAACAACTACGAATTATAAGTATATATATAATATATATCCTATACATGTGTAAATATATGGTAACTTGCATATATATACCTATATATAGACACCTCGGCACACCAGACACCAAGCCAAAATTTACTCTACCCAGATGAGAAACACATCTAGCCAGATGAGAAATATATTATATATATATAGTATTATTAATTCCTTGCATAATAAGAAGACAAGACTGGGTTAATGGATCGAACCTAATACTCTGGCTGGCCCTAAAGACCTATCATAGCGTAAAATATTCCGATATTCGGCATGGGGGGAATGAACATGTTCTATTACCGACCGGTGTATGTGACCAGGTGCATATATATATGTGATGTATAATGCATTATGCAAGTATAAATGTATATATGGCTTCGGTGGCGCCTGAGTGGGATGTAAATAGACATAGTGGTGCTGGCAGGTCTGTGTTTGATCGCACTCAGGGCCTAGCTCTTCTGCTGGGATAGGGGTCACCACACCCAAAAGGTCAAGGTTGGTGGTGGCCATGGGGCCATACCGCTGTAAGATATATGGGTCAACCGGGTACACGAGGGAACCAGCTGCGACTGGTAGGTTGCCTAGGAAACTGTGGATAGAATAAACGTCAGTCACTAACTGGAACTCGAAGTGTCGACTCATACTTTACATGGTGTCAGATGTGGCTTGCCTTCAGGGATTATGGCATTATCTGGATTAAAACCCCCGATGCCACTCAACCTAGAGGGCAATCTCACTCTGAACTGGTTTCAATGGATTGATTCATACAAGATTTATGCGACAGCGGCCGGAGTAAGTAACAAGTCGGAGAAAGTCCAGTGCTGCGTGTTTTTACACGTAGCAGGGGCTGAAGCACAGAAGATACATCGCACACTGGATATAAATACAGCTGATCGGGACAAGATAGAAATTTTAATTGCGGCTTTCAAAAAATATTGCGAAGGTAAGACGAACATTACGGTGGTCAGATACCAGTTTAATTCGCTCAACCAGACAAACGAAGGGATGGACACGTACATCAGAACGCTTCGAAATCGAGTGTCTTTTTGTCAATACGGTGCTCTCGAGGACTCATTATTATGTGATAGACTTGTATGTGGCATCAAAAGCAAAAACCTCCGAGATCGTTTATTGCAGACTAACAATTTGTCATTGGATATGTGCATTAATATGTGTCGGTTGAGTGAGCACAGATCAGAGTTGTTAACAGATGTGTCGTATAATGTGTCAGCTGAAAATGTTAATATGATTTCCAAAGTAAATCACGGCATGACGTCACAGCGCCAGCCGGCGCCATGGAGACGGACGACACATCAACAACAAATGTCTTCACATTCCAGTTTATCTGGTCCGAAGTGTTTTAATTGTGGATACAAACACTTACAAGGACGATGCCCAGCAAAAGACAAGCAATGCATTGCTTGTGGACGAAGTGGACATTTTATTAAAATGTGTAAAAGTAATGCGAATCGACGTACAGTAGTCAATGAAGTGGGCGTCGATCGAAACGATGACACGATACAGTGGATACGTAGGGACGAGGGAGATGACGTCACACACGATCTGTTCGTGGGTACACTGAACAACAACGATGCAGATAAGGATAGTCTATGGTATGCCAATATCGTAGTAAACGGCCAAGTGATCAAGTTCAAGCTGGACACGGGATCGCAGGCAAACATCATTCCAAGAGAGGTTTATGACAAAATTGGTGGGTTGGCGTTATCACCATCACGTTGTCACCTCGTGACGTATTCAGGTCAGCGAATCCGGCCGAGGGGGGAGTCATGGATCGAAATCCGTGGTCATCCATTAAAATTCCAAGTCACAAAAGAAGGGAGCCCCCTTCTAGGAAAGTGTGCGTGTGTCGAACTGAATTTGATTACGAGAGTGGATTCCATATCAGACGTAATGGACCAAGAATCAAGTGCTGATGAACTGACACACTGTCACGGGCACACACAACACTAACGAGCCCTGATGACTTATTCGACAACGACATAACGGTGGCAGCAGTGGACATAGAGCATAACATTATGAACAGAATCAAAACAGAGGTGGCAAAAGACAACGCTTTACAGAAAATTATAGTATTAACAAGAGAGGGGTGGCCCAAACGTAACAGGGGTTTGCACCCCAGTATAAAACCATTTTTTACGTACAGATCTAACATCACAATACACGACGACATTTTACTCAAAGATAACCGCATTATTATCCCTAAAGCCCTACAAAAAGAAATGTTAAACAGGGTACACGAGTCACATCTGGGTGTGGTACGATGTAAACAATTGGCACGTGATACCATTTTTTGGCCTGGGTTAGGTAATCACATTGAAGACATGGTGTCACGCTGCCAAATATGTCAGGGATTACGAAATAAACAAGCAGCTGAACCTTTGATAAGCCATGAAGTAATAGATATACCGTACTATAAGATTGGGGTGGACCTGTTCTATGTTGAACACACAACATATTTGCTATTGGTGGATTACTACACAAAATTCCCAGAAGTGATAGAGTTGACAAGTACAACAAGTATGTATATAATTGATGCTATGAGGCAGGTATTTGGTAGGTACGGGATACCAAAATACGTAGTTTCAGATAATGGACCTCAATTCAGTAGTGCTGAGTATTTGCGCTTTGCAAATGAATATGAATTTATTCCGGTCTTTTCAAATCCAATGGTCCCCCAAAGTAACGGTCAGGTTGAGAGATATGTACAAACTATTAAACGTATGATTAAAAAATCAGTGCTTGACAAAAAAGACATTAACATTGCCTTGCTGAATTACAGAAATACAACCTTGCAAGGCATGGGTGCCTCTCCAGCTAAATTATTAATGTCTCGAACACTCAGATCAAAAATTCCGATTTTGGAGAAACAATTAAGGCCACAGCCACAACTATCGAAGAGAAACGAAATACATCATTCACAACAAATACAAAAAAGATACTATGATACAAGCGCAGGTCCGGAACACAAATTATTGGGAATAGGAGAACGGGTACGTTATCTGGACCACAGAGGCGAATGGCAATCTGGTAAAATTGTGAAGGCAAATACACCTGGTCCACGGGATTACGTTATTGTAAATAAACAACATCATTTCATAAAAAGAAATCGCCGACACATGTTTAAATAAAAAAATGTTGATGAAAAACCCAGCTCCCCAAAGACAAAGGATATACAGACAATTCCATATACCAGTAGATACGGCCGGGATATTCGCCCGGTTAACAGAATGGGTTTTTGAGTCCAAGTTCACTCATTTGCATGTCTGGTGGTGTCAATAGACAATTGGTCAAGTTTGAACATGTTATTTAAGTACAGTGCATTTTAACTATAGAAGATAAGTCAATGCTAATCATTCAAGATTTACAAAACGAATAAAATCTGGAATGGATTTCACACCACACCGAAATTGATGTATACTGATGTGTATATACCCAGCAATTAAATTAAATTAACCACGTGTTGTATCACGAGATGTTAGAACATAAAATAAGATAATGTTTAAGTAACTTCAATAATTAAAACATAAATAATACAACACTATACTGAACGCTATAATCAAGTGTACAGAAAATCAATATTTATTAGAGTAATTACATTGTGCATGTCAGCTAAAGTTACATATTATCACTTGTTATCGCATACTGTCATCAAAACATAAAGTTGTTCGAGTTGTTAATAGTTATAAAGTTATTGTAGGCGTGTAAGATGTTGTTTCTTGTATCAATGGATATTCCTGTGTTAAAGGAGACTCACACGTATCTCTACCGTTATCAAATAAATGCTCTTGGACTGTTAACATTTATGGGGGGAGGTAGTCGATATTTATTGTATTTATCATCTGTTGTAATTTATTAGATTTGTTGCATGAAGTAAGTTATTGTATTTATCATATTTATTGCATGTGGGGAGTTGTTGTAGTCCATGAATTCTGATGAAAGGGAGATGTAAGATATATGGGTCAACCGGGTACACGAGGGAACCAGCTGCGACTGGTAGGTTGCCTAGGAAACGGTGGATAGAATAAACGTCGGTCACTAACTGGAACTCGAAGTGTCGACTCGTACTTTACAACCGCTACTGGTGGTGGGCAGACCACTGGTATCCATGGGACCAGGAAGGCTGGATCCCCTATTGGTAGGGCCAAGAATGCTCAATTCCCATTGGGGGAAGGAGGTGGTATGATACTCTACAATGAACCCATGTAACTATATAAACAATAAACCAGAGGGCTGGACTCTCTTCTATTATACTTTACTCTCTTCATTTCCTTTGTTTTCCTCATAGCCTAGATACACGGCCACAGCTCCGAGCATTAGATTCTACAAACTGGTGACCACGACGAGTGGGTGGTTTATACAACAGTATGTGCGATATGATATTTTGTCTCCGACAGCTACAAGAAAAGTGCATTAAGCAGGACCGACCACTGTACATGGTATTTGTCGATTTCACTAAGACATTTGATACAGTTGGGAGGACCGGGCTGTGGCAGCTGAGGAAGTATGGATGCCCAGAAAAGTTCACAACTATGATCAAGGCTCTACATACAGGAATGATGGCGAATGTTAGTGTTGGAGGGGAAGTCTCGGAATCGTTTGGGGTTACCAATGGGGTCAAGCAAGGTTGTGTACTGGCCCACACGCTCTTCTCCATCTTCCTATCAGCAATGCTCGATGAGGCTTTCCAAGGCATGGGGGATGGCATCTATATACAGTCCAGACAGAGCGCTGACCTATTCAATGTCGCACACTTCAGAGCGAAGACCAAGACTACTCAGATACTGGTGAGAGAGATGCTATTTGCAGATGACAGTGGACTGGTTGCCCACTCTGCTGAAGAGATCCAGAAAATAGGGGATGCTTTCTCCAATGCATCAAAGAAGTTCGGCCTGAAGATTAACATCCAGAAGACGGAGGTGCTGTACCAACCCAACTCTACAAGAATCCGAGAGGAGGATATCATGGTTGACGGAAACAAGCTGAACTCTGTTCTGGAATTCACCTACCTCGGAAGCACTATATCAAGTGATGGATGCATTGATGCTGAAATACATAGGAGGATGGCCAAGGCTAGCGCATCTTTAGGCTGACTACGCCACAGACTCTGGAACAACCACCATGTGTCCATGCGGGTCAATGACAAGATCTACCATGCAATTATTCTATCCACCCTACTATACGGAGCCGAGGCCTGGACAGTTACAGATGACAGGTGATAAAACTGCATGCCTTCATGATGCGACATCTGCATTCAATCATGAGGCTAACCTGGAAGGACATATTGACAAATAAGGAAATACTGGAACGGAACGGGCTGCCCTCTATGGAAGATCTTGTGATAAAAAAGAATCTCTGGTTGACTTGGCACCTCATGAGGATGTCATCAGACAGGCTACCAAAGCAGAACCTCTATTCTCAACTGTCTTCTGGTACCAGAAAGAGAGGGCGCCCTAGTCTCCGTTTCAAGGATACCATCAAGAGAAACCTGAAGCTGAGACACATTAAGACCGACTCATGGACATCACTCTCACAGCAAGTAATGAAAACAGTCTTTGTCGCATCGCGACCGACAGCATAATGATGATGTGCGACAAGCGATTATGTTGTTAGCAGCCTGGTCTTCCAGTGAGGCAACACTTTAAAGGTTCAGTGAGTGAATCACGAGACAAACTGCACATATGTGCAATAAGACCTGCACATCTCCAACCACCCCTTCACACCTCACACAGACCCATACCTCCCCACACCCCCACACCCCCACACCCCCACACCTCACAGGCCCTCATACCTCTACACACCCCACACCTCACGCACCCCTACAGATCCCCACAACCGACACGTCACACCCCCATACCTCCCCACATCCCCACACCTCACACCCCCTCATACCTCACCTCACACCCACACCTCACACACCCGCATACCTCCCCACCCCTCACACACCCTCATACATCCCCACACCCCACACGTCACCCACCCTCATACCTCCCCATACCCCACACCTTACACCCTCATACCTCCCCCACACCCCCACACCTCACACACCCTCAAACAGCCCAGCCCACTCCCACACCTCCCACACCTCACAATTCCGCATACCTCACCACAACCCCACTGCTCACACGCTCAAATCTCCCCCACACCCCCCCCGCACCTCACACACCATCATACCTCCCCACACCTCACACACCCTCATAACCTGTCCACACCCCCACACCTCACACACCCTCATACCTCCCCTCAACTCACACACCCTCATATCTCCTCTCATCCCCACACCGCACACACACCTCATTATTCGCCATACCCCCACACCTCACACGCCCTCATACTTCCCCACACCCCCACACCTCAGACACCCTCATATTTCCCCAAACCTCACACCTCACACACCCTCATATCTGCCCTCACCCCACCCCTCACACACCCCACACCCCCCTCAACCTCCCCACACCTCACACATCTCATATATATCCCCCCCACCACCTCACACCCACACCTCACACCACTCTCATACCTCCCCAGACCCCACACACCCTCACACCTCTCACCATCCTCCGCACACCCCCTCACGTCACACACCCCCATATCTACCAAAACCCCCACACCTCACACATCCTCATATGCGCTCAGTGACTTGGCTTCCGGTATTCGGAAGATGGTGTAAGAATATTAGAGTTAAACTAGACTTACCTGTAAGTTGACGTATAACTAAGATTCTTGTGAATCTTATGAATACAAGGACAAGGATCAGGGGCCCGCCCACCCATCCGTCCCGAAGTAGGTCATAGCGAAAAGAGTTACTAGGGACTATTTGAGTTCACAATTGTTATTAATGAAGGTGGCTGACTTGTATTAAAGGGAGGCGGGCCCGAGTAAGTTAGGTTTAGATTAGTTAACATTCTTCATACTACCAAGGCTGACTGGGACACGACTGGCACAGGGTGTGTGAGGTGTGGGCATGTGGGGAGGTATAAATAGCCTGCTCTAGTTGTGTCCTCATACCTACCCTCACATCCAAACCTCACACACCCTCATACCTCCACACACACACACCTCACACACCCTCATACCTCCACACACACACACCTAACACCCTCATACCTCCCCACACACCCCCACCTTACACACTCGCATACCTCCCCACACCCCACACCTTGCCTACCCTCACACCTCCCAACACCCCCACACACCTCACCCACTCTCCTACATCCGAGCTGTGTGGAGCTGTAATTCTTCGTAATAAGAATCAATGACATTAGGTCATTCACATTGCTAAATTTAACTACAGATTTATTAAGTAACTTTATACCCTGGGTTATAACTTGTCTGAAACTAATTCTATCCAAAGAAGGCATGATAGGAGGGTACAAAAGATAGAAGGTCTGGGTAATACGCGACGAAGGAGGAACAGAGGCGGGGTTGGAGAAAAAGACCTGTTAAGCAGGCATTCCTTACACACGGTATGCGGTATGCGGCATGTGGCATGCGGTATGCGAATGGCAGCATTCCTTACATGCGGCATGCAGCATGCGGCATGCGGCACATGACTGGCTATATTCCTACCTTTATAATTACCAAATTATAGATAAGTATTCATAGTTTTGTGGCTCCAACCAGAACCCCCACCACCACCACTACCATATGTTTCCCCTCAGCACCCTTGTGTGTGACCATTCCGTAATGCTCCATCGCCTCTCCTCATTAAACTAATGGACAAGTGTGACTGACTGAACCCCACCACCACCACTACCATATGTTTCCACTCAGCACCCCTGTATGTGACAGTTCCGTAATGCTCAGTCGCCTCTCCTAGTGTTAAACTAATGGACACATCAGACTCAGGTTTCTATTCACACCCTGCATGCCGCATACCGCATGCCGCACCGATCGCTAGATGGACCGATCGGAAAAATGCATTCGCATTCACATTCGCATTTGCATTCGCATACCGCATGTAAGGAATGTAGCTCATAGGTTTCAAGGCGTTTCGATTATTTGTCGCATTCGCATTCGCATTCGCATAACGCATACCGCGTGTAAGGAATGCACCCTTTATTCAATACTAATAAAATGAGGCAATGACAATGAGGGACAGGACTCAAGAGCCTTCCACGCACGCCCCCCCCCCCCCCGCCCGGGTGGACGGGGGGGGGGGGCGGGGAGGGTGAGGGGGGATGGGGGGGGGGGGGGGTAGGGCGGTGCAGGAGGGTGGGGGGACATCTGGCGGCTGGTTGCAGCGACTGTAGGCTGAGTTGCGGCGTCTGGGTGCGCCAGGGTGTCGGTGGCCGTTGGGGGGCGCACCGGGCGTAACTCTATCACCCGGCGGGCAGTGGGGGGAGGTGTCGTCCTCCGCCGCCGCGAATCAACCGCAATGCGAGCATTGCGACCAAAGAAGATCATCCCTAACTGTAGATACCATGCACTATTTATGTTAGCTCTTAATTATAAATACACTTAAGCAGGCTTAAATGTTAAGATATTCCCAATGCTTCATAATATGTTACGTTTTCAAGACCACCATCATTCATCAACTCTCTTCAAGTTGACATTCCGTCAATAGGCTGCTTGATTACATGAAAGGGAATGGGGGTTAAAGGGGGGGTTGAAGGGGGGTTCCAGCAGGCTGGATTCTCGCTCCTCTATTGATGTATGCAAAGTAAACAAAAACATAACTACAAAATTATAAAATATAGTTATATTGACAGAGGCCCTGCACGGACATCTGGACATACTACACATGGAAAGAATGGGTTTCTGAACTGTGTGTACATACATATGGACACTGGGGACATATGGGCACTATCTCTGTGCAGAACGGACTCCTGGACAATGTATATATAGAGGTATACTGTGGTCATTTAAACACTACATGTGTTAATATAAGAGTTATGGATACCATGTGGAGAGGAATCTCTATGTGGTACCCTGGACTATATACAAATGGATATGTACATACAGATATATATATATACACATATATATATATATATATATATATATATATGCCAGGACAGTATACTTTGACACACGACACGTGTGAACTCATGCAGAGACACAGACACAGTGTACAATCCTGGATTATATATATATATATATTACGATACCACATTAAGCGGTATGGGCCCACGTCACCAGGCCAATGTGGACTCTCTGGCACCTGAGACGTTTGCTTACATTCTGTTTAGGTCCTTTTTTTTCTTTTCTGGCTCAAAGTGGATATTATTGAAAGTACTAAAGCAGAAAAGTCGCACTGTCATTGGATATCGTGTTCATACCCCGACACCAAATGCAATAAGCAGAAGCAGATATAAAACGGAACCAACAAGCAGATATGGGTGGGTGACATGCACAACGACGGCAATTGAAACCAGGAAGAATGATTGGCACAAGGAGTTGTAATTAATATGACTGCGCATCATCATAATTATCGGCATTTCCGCTTGTTTACTTGGGGACATGTTTATTGTGTAACAAACGGGATGTCGTTACAGGCTGGCATTAAACCATAATGACAATTTGGGAATTATTGTAATTAAGGGGATCTACGAATGGATGTGTTCAACCCCCACGTGTAGATACCCTTAATTACAATATTGGACATTAAATAAGTTAATTAGGCATGGTTGGATTTGATAACGACAGCAGCTCCAGTGTGCACGTAGTATGTTGGTCCAACACACTCACATACATGTATTATTATTTATTATTCTTCTCGACTATTATGTCCAATCGTTGACTTGCCCGTATTTGGCCTGGTGTTGCCTACACCAGTGCCACCACCAGTCAGTTCCGGCTTGTGCGCATGCCGGGCAGTCATTCCCAGCCCCCATTTCAAACTCCCACTGCTTAGCCATGACACAAATAAAGTGTCGTACCCATCACCTCCTTGTCTCTCTCTCCTTTTCTCGTAGCCCAACTTTATACATGTATATACCGATATGTATATACATATATATACCCATGTAGATGGATGTATCTGTTTTGAAACACCAGTCAATGTTGGTCCAATATGCTCATATATGTGTATATACACAATAATATACATATACCTCTTTCTATATATATATGTCCATATATCCATGTACAGTATAACTTCTCTAAATTGAGCGACCTTGGATCCGACTTTACGTGATCGAATTAGGAAGGTTGTCGGCTTAGGGAGTTAGAATGTGGTTACAATGGTATTGTTGGGACCCAAATAAAGCAATCGATGTAGGGGAATGGTCGATCTGTGGAGGTTAGGGAGGTTTGACTGTATAAAATGATCATTTATCAAAAGAAAAAGATGTGTATAGACAGACCAATATACTATGGTACAAAATGTATATATATATATATCCTTATATAATATATAATGTAGTATACAATACGTAGAAGACGGGTGCACGGTTCCGCCCGACTTGTTGATGTACTTATTTATTCATTTCTTTGTTTGTTTAATGATTAATTTATTTTTATTGAAGCTCACCGATCGGTTGTGGATTTGCAGCATTCTATAGACGCCAGTAGCGCCACCTACCGCGGCTATAATTATAACTGTTCGATCCGGCAGAAACTTGTCACGTCACCAGCATTGTAGCCTTTTGTAAGGTGGACAAGGCCTGTATTTTGATAGAGATTATATTATATATAAGGACTCAGACAAATAGTTATATATATATATATATAACTATTCAAATTATATATATATATATAAAGGCCGGCTACAGTACAAAGGAACAAGAACAAGAGAAAGTAGTGGTATGAGTTATATATTCTCTGGCTAGGAATATCAGCCTAACAATAAAGGAAAAAATTTCCCGACGCGAGTGAAGTACTCGGGGTAGGCGGGTACCGGGCGCAGCCGGGGGTGGCGCCACCAGTCATGAGATGGAGGAGGGAGTACAGTATGTATCGTAATAATAACAATAATTAGGAGATAATAGTAATAAGGAGGGGTTAATTCCCTTCCACGCCTTTATACTCGCATAATGCGTTATACATCACATAAAGGCCGGCTACAGTACAAAGGAACAAGAACAAGAGAAAGTAGTGGTATGAGTTATATATTCTCTGGCTAGGAATATCAGCCAAAGATCCGGAGATCCTCCAGACCACTAATATTCTGCAGGTATAGCGGTGCTGGCCAGGGAGGTGGCCACGCGAATGTCATTCATGACCCGCACGGACAAGGTTTTTTTTAAGTAGGTAAAAACCGTGTCAGTGCACCAGTCCCCCCTGGTGCGGAGCTCTTCTATGGTTGCACCACACAAGGAGAGAAATGTGCAGCCACCCCGACGGAGTGAGTGCGAGGAGATGGAGGAGGGGTCGAGACCCGCCCTAGCAGCAAAGATCCTGAGGGTGGATTGATAAATCTTGTAAGTCATGGGGTAGGAAGCTCCCCCCAGGGTAGAGATCCTAAAGGCAGGGTCCCCGAGGGGCACAGGGAGCTGCTCGAAGTGGCGCTCGCACCAGTACACTGCGCACAGAGCAGTATTTTCGCATCGCGCAACCGGGATCTCCAAGACTCGCTCCTTGAATTGGATGGTCTTGGAGCGGCGAATGGAAAGGATCATACCCCATGGGAAAAATCTAAAGTCCCCCCGGAGGAGGGAGGAATCGGAGAGGGTCACTTGGCACTTCCGGAGCAGGGCCCGGAAGCTGCAGAGGAGGGCGGCCCGCCAGGCAGTGTGGCCTGGGGAGGAGGAGAGGAAGGAGAAGATGCGGAGAAGGGTTGCTGGCAGTAAGGGAGCCGCCTGTCTGGGGGGCGCGGCCCTCTCCCGCCTAATCCCCCGCAGGGTCGAGGCTACCAAGTAGCTCGTGTATGCAATGGGCTCCGCGCCTCTCTGCCTCAGGAAGTTATTCAAACCGCTTAGGTAGTTGAGGACCGAGGAGTACTTCAAGGTCCGAGCAAGCCAGGTGGCGTAAAGGGCCACCTGCGCTGGTGGGCATGGCAGAGGGGAGTGGGTTTCCGAGAAGTTCTCCACAAACTCCAGGTACTTCCTCACCTGCACACCCCGTGTCGAGGCGGAGTTTGGGGCATATGAGTGGCTCAGGAAGACGAGTTGCTCCTTCTTCAGGGTCTCCACTCCTGGAACCGTGGAAAGCAAAATTAGTGAGGATTTTGTGGCAGCAGAGGCTGCGGGCAGGGTCAGCGCGAGAGATGCGGTTTCCGCTCGCGTCATTATCGAGCCTGCTCAGGGCATCGCATATCACATTGTCGTTGCTACCTATGAATATGGATGAGAACTCAAAATTGTTCTCAGAGGCCAACCAGAAGAGCCTCCTCAGATAGTGCATAATTTCAGGGCTCCTAGAGCGGCCCGAGTTCAGAGCTGCTCTGACAGTCGTGCTGTCGGTCACCATTACCACAGCACAATCCCTCCAGGTGTCACCCCATCTAGCGGCTGCAGCATAGGCGGCCCACATCTCGCGAATATTAATGTGAGCCGATGAGCAGCTTTCATCCGGGGGGGTGTGGTGGTGCCCCAGGGCCTCTCCCAGGCGGTGGTCATCGGCCGGGTTGAAAGCCCCCGCCACCCAGTCATAACCGTGAAGGGCCCCATAGCCGAAATCAGAGGCGTCACTATAAGTGGATATGTGGGTGGCGAACCGACCCAGGATCCTGGCCTTTCCATTAAAGCGAGAGGCAAATCCGCACCACCAGTTAACGTCCTCACGGAAGCCGCCTGATAGCCTGACCCTATGGTATGGCTCCCTGACACTGCCTATGGCATCGTATATTCGTCTACAGAAGGTCCTTCCCCCCTTTACCACCTTGCTGCAGTGGGCGAGGATCCCCCCCAGTCTCTCGAGTTCCCTACGTGTGACTTTTTTGCGACCTTTTACTTGGTTGAGAGTCGCCATGAGTTTGTCTAGTTTGTCATTGGGGAGTCTCACCTCAAGGGCGATGGAGTCTATGTCAATACCGAGGAATCTAGTTGTAGTGTTAAGGGAGCATAGCTTTTTAAAGCTGACAAAGAACCCGACCCTCCTGAGTATTGCTACCACTATGGCCTGGTCCCTGCAGCCCTCGTCCAGGCTTGGGCTTATGATACAGTAGTCGTCCAGATAATTAACGACTCTAGTGACGCCTTCGCGGTTAGCACAGCGGACAATAAAATCTGAGAGTTTGCTGAAAACGTAGGGGCTGGAGGAGAGCCCCATGCACAGTCTATTGTCCTTCATGTAAGTACAGTATCCCAGATTATCATTGTCAAAACCCCAATGGAGGCCCTGCCTGTCCCGATCACGGGGGTGAATACACACTGCACGATAAGCGTCTTTAATATCGACAGTGGACATAAAATCCCCCTGCTCCATCACCTCAACGACATCGTCGACGCTCCTGTAAGAGAACTTACTGCATACATTGTTTGTGAAGCTGTTAACAGAACAGCCGGTCGGGCGGCTACAATCGACAATCGTGCGACCTCCACCGTCGTCTTTTGGCACACAAAATATGTTGTGGACACAAGTGGGAGGGACATCAACTACGGAGACACAACCCTGATTAATTTCGCTGACAAGTTTGTCGGTAACAATTTTCCTGTCAGTCGGGTCGCGGACGGCCCTGAACCTGGGAACATAGGCGCAACGCAATCGGGATTGATTACTGAGAAGCCGAACACAGCCCCCCGGAGTATGTACTGCCAATCAGGGTCAGTGTCACCTCTAAGAAATAGTTCACAAAAAATCCGGCAGGGGCGGAGCTGCGCGGTGCAGCCGGCAACACGGTAGACACAACTACAACAACCCTTTACACAATTTTCAGAAATATTAAAGGTGAAGGGGGGTTGGTCAAGGTTTTCCCTTACGGACACTATCAGGACACAGTCTTTTTCGCCGATATATTTAACGGCCAGGCAATCTGCCGCAGTGGCACCCTGGAGGTCTACCCAGCCTTTAATTAGGTCACAGCCCGGTTGGCGGGGGTCGGTGCCGCTCCCGGAGGCATCGGGGGTGGCGGCACAAGGGGGGGTGTTATGACAGCTGGCAGTTACAACATCTGAGGGGTCGGTGTCTGGCGGACTGTAGTTGCGGTGATTCGCGGTGTCGGGGGGGTGCCCCCCAGTGTGGAGTGGACTGTAGTCGCATTCATTAAGACTCCCGGCTTTCCCGGCCCCGGCACTGGTTTTCCCGCCAATCTTGTCCTGGGTAGCATCCCCCGGGCAAGCGTCATGGCGGCTGCCCTCCCTACCATGATTTACAACAGCACGACCTGAATCATTTTTTCTCACTGCTCGATTTTTACCACTCTTCTGTTCTGGGGTGGCAGTGATGCTATTAAGGAAAATGTCACCCCCGCCCTCCTGGCAGATGCTGTGGAGACTATCATTATCATGAGTGTCGTGAATGCTGCCCCCCGTGTTCAGATGTGTGACATTAATAGCTGTTTCGGCGTCCCCCATTGCCTCTGGGCTGTTAACATGGGAGCGGCCTTGCCTAGTCATAAATTCTGTGTTACTGTCAGGAACATTATGGTCCTCACCCGAGACATATGTGCGGTAGTCGCTGCCATCGGCCTCGTGGCCGTGGTTTCCTGTATTAGTGAGACTAGTGGTCTCGTTGTTTTTGTCATAGATAGCGTCCCACACACCCTCTGGGTTGTCCCTGTGGGGGCGGCCTCGGCCACCAGTGCGACTTTTGGTATTACCAGGATCATTTTCCCCAATAAATAAACCATGCAGGGTGTGGCTAGTGCGTTGCTCTGAGTGGTGGGCGGAAGTATTGCCACCGGCGCCGTAAGAGACAGAGTTACAATTACAGGCAAAACAAGCGGCGGCCCTGATCATTGGTTGTAATGGGAACATTATTGTGACGGTGGCCCTCTGCAGAGTTATGCTGGTCAATTACGAGTACAGGTTTTTCAACATGGCATTCAGCAGTACGGGCAACAAGACCGGGGTCATCGGTTGTAATGCAAACATTTTTATCGTGGGCAGAAATAATTCGGTCAGTCACAAGTACGGGTTTATTTGGATCGGAGTCAGTACTACTGCCCCAAACACTGTTCACACGTACACTAACGGCACTGTCCATCATGATGTTTTCTCCATCCCCCTCCAAGGTAGGGGAGCTAAATCGTCAGTCACGGGTGCATTTAGACTGCTTGTGGGATCTGTTCCCGCATTTTCCACAGCTATGGCTATAACCGCAGTTCTCCTCAGATTTTGGGCAGCCTGCGTTACGGTTCCAGTGGAAACAAGCCCTCTTACTACCGCCCGTCCTACCCGTGCGCTTAGTCCCACCAGTGGCCCCTCGTTTATATTTCATCTGTTGGGCCCCGTAGTGGATCACGCTCGCCCCCTGGAATGCCTCAGAGAAAGCTGAGAAACCGTGTGCCTCCACCTTCTTGCGGATGGCCTTATCATAAGCGACATGGGCGGCATCCTTAAAGTCATCCGTCATGGCACGGACGGATAGGAAATGGATATGTTCGAGAAACACGCGATGGTCTTTCACGCTCAAGTTATCGATATCTAGGCACCAGAGGGACGAGGCGGCGATCAGCTCGTGGGGGTTTAGTTTTTTAACGTCTTTAGCACATACAGTGAATTTTTTGAGGGACCACTTACTTCTGCGATGCCTCGTGCTGCTGCTGCTCCGGCTTCTGGAGTCTGACCTGCTGTGGCGCCGACATCTCCTACCTCGCGATCTGCGGCGTGCCCTAAGACCGTAGCCCGAGTGTTCGTCCGCCCCCGGGCTCGGGGTGGCGGTGGCATCCTTCGCACGGGCCTGGCGGGTGTCACTGTCCGTGCCTTGGTGTGGTTCACGGTCTCCCCCCCCCACCCCCGTGGTGGTTGGCTTCCCGACCCGCGCGCCGGCGGATGAGTCTTTCCCGCTTCTCCTCCAGCTCGGCCAGGCGGTCCTCCAGCTCCATGGCATGGACCTCCGCCTGCGCCTCCTTCACACGGTCCTCCATTGAAAGCGACTGCATGGCGCTTGAAACATCCGTGTCCTGTTTTGCCTTAGCCATCCTCTCCGCCGAGACCCTCCTCGATATGCGCGAGGCCTGTCCGTCCGTTGCCTCAGCTACCAGCTGGTTGCGGGTGCAGGTGTCTAAATCCCCTTCCCCGTGCTCAAAACCACACAGGCCACAGTAGCAGAGAGGCATCCGGGTGTGGGGCAGCAGCAGCGGCTGGCTGGTGGCAACGGGGGCAGCGGCAGCAGCAGCGGCAGCGGCAGGCTAGAGCTAGAGCAGGACGTCCGTTCGCTTAAATTTTTCCGACGCGAGTGAAGTACTCGGGGTAGTCGGGTACCGGGCGCAGCCGGGGGTGGCGCCACCAGTCACGAGATGGAGGAGGGAGTACAGTATGTATCGTAATAATAACAATAATTAGGAGATAATAGTAATAAGGAGGGGTTAATTCCCTTCCACGCCTTTATACTCGCATAATGCGTTATACATCACATATATATATATACTTTTATATATAAATGAGATTCATATATATATATATGTACATATATATATATATTAACATATATACATATATATATTTATATATATATACATATATATGTAATGGCCCACGGCCACGCACACACGGAAGAACGCCAAGATCCAATATAAGTATGCTTCACCTTGGTTTATTGAACCAATCTGCTCTCTGTGGCATCCACAGTCATCTGATCCGCCCCCTGACTCGCTAGGTCCCACATCGACTCTATAGGTGGGTGGGGGGGGGTGAGCTAGCCACACGCAGTAGAGGGCAGCCCAGTCGGGGTCTGCCCGGTGGCTAGCCTGCCACCACCTAGCACAGTTCAGTGTAACTGCGTAGGTGTGCGGCGTAGTCTCCGCCGCTACTGCGTGGTAGTAGAGCAGTGTACAGACTACTACACTGCCCCCCCTAGAGTCTCACCGGTTGCAGACTGTGAACCGATGAGAATCGAGAAATGATAGAAGTCAACATGAGAACTAACTAGAAAGGGAGAGAAGCCTTACAAAGAATCTTCGTATCCATATGCGCAATGCCTGTTTTTGCTGGGAGAGAATTGTTCATACCCTACAAGTGGAACTCCCTCGACAAGAGGAAGCAAAGAGCTGCTCAGTCCAGCCCTCGCCACCCCCCATCTCAGGAGAAGCGGTAGTAGGGCACTCCTCCTTCTGCATGGAGTGGCTCCTCTTGGAGCTTCCTCAGTCCTTCCTCCTGTGTGCCCACGTCGCCTGGCTAGTAGATACAGACGGTATTACAACGCGGACACGTCAAGCAGACACACCCAGAACCCACCACGCTTGGCGACCCGCTCTGGTGTAGAGTGCATGAAAGTAGAAGGGCGGTGTTACTTATAACAATTGAGAAAGTCTTTGCAGATACAACGCTCGGCATGTAATACATTCCATAATAAGTTACGGGTGCCAGCGACAACCCAACCTCCTATTGAGTAAATCACATCCATGTGCATCCTCAACTGTCCTAACAGGAGCCAATACACTCGCTGTCTATCATGTTCTGCCAGAAGTGCTTACTATAAATAGTAATTATTAAATGTTAAAGAATGCAGCTTTAATATAAGAGTCAGGGAGGCACTGCATATGAAAAATTGAGAGTGTGAAATGTAACAGTGCCAACCCTCCAAGTCCCACACCATCGACAACCTTGATCCACAAAATAAATTTTGAGATAATGTTTCCTAATAGGTGTGGAAAAAGGAAGACAGAGGGTGTGAAAGTTGAGGAATAATAATTAATGATTTAAAGTTATGTATATATATATATATATATAAACAAAATTATTCCGACCCTTACTGCAAAAATAGGCAGAACACAAGAAACTAGCTCCTCCAATCAGGAGAAACTGAGCACTTCACCACAACATATAACATCAACAATCGTACTGCAAAGAAAATATAGCATTCGTAATGGGCAGTACGAAATGCTAATTAACATTGTGGCTATAAATGTAAAAATAGCGCCATAGCACGAAAAAGTATATATATTATCATTTTATTTAAATATATATATACACATGGCGGTTTCCATCCCTTTAAGGGGGACGGACAGTCAAGAAATAATATTCATATAAAAAAAAAAAATAACCGCCAGTGGTGCTGGTCTTTTAATTACCCCTACATGACACACAGAATCCCTAGGACAGGGGTGAGCGCCGGCCAACTGTGTGAGCAGCTAGTCGTCGCTAACCTTACTGTCACCTGTCATCCGATTGTCATGCAAAATCCAGAATCCCTCAGACAGGGCGAGTGCCGGCTAACTGCATGAGCAGTTAGTCGACAACAACACACTGTCACATATTTCCTCTCATCTGCTTCCGGCCCCTTCACATTTTTCCCTCATCCCTTCTTTCCTTGACAGATATGCTAGAGACAGAGTGTAAAAATATACAGATTTTCGGTTAAGAATTATATATTGGCAGAGAGCATTATTAGTCTTGGGCGACGGAGTGGGGACGATGTTATATAAACTAAAAGTAATAATCATCCCACTCCCATTATGACATGATATAAGCTGTGTGAAATATATGTTCATATATTATGCCTGAGATTAATGAAGAGATGTTCCTATATAAGAGGCAGTACCTGATTGTTGAAATGTTTCTCTATGCATCCATAAAGAGTGCAATTGGAGAAAAAACCATTTTAACAGAGATCTATTGTAACTGTATAGCTACCTGCCCCCCCTTCCTGGACCACTGGGCAGGTCCACCAGCCTAATTTGCATATACACACAGGGCACCACCTGCAGCTGGGTTGAGTGACAGCCACCCCTACTGGGGGAGGGTGCCGCCCACCCTGACTGTGGAGGTGTCTGATTGGCTGGCTGTGGACTGCCCAGTCACCTGCATCCCATTGGCCCTCTGACCACACTAGCCTCAAACCAAGATCTTATTTCTGGACTCTGCTTCAGACACACTGGAGAGAGATCATTCTACTCCTGGCTCTTGAGTGAGACACACCTACTCTTGAGCAGGAACCCCAGACACTCTGTCTGATGCTATCAAAATTCATCTATTCCAATTGAGTGTGTACACAGCCATAGGACTCCTGTCCCATGGGCTGTAGGCACTGCTTTCTATACAGGCTAAAGTAGTAATGATATTTTGTGTGGCTAGAAGGCAAGGGGTGTGGATGATAGGTCACTGGTAGGTGGACATGAGTTGGTGTTATTAAAGCACACCTTCTCCACTGTTTATCTGTGTGACTTGTCTTCATTCTTCCTTAGCATTGGAATGAAAGGGAGAGTTTTTGTAGTATTATCTGGTGTCCCAAGCGTGGCCGGGCATCCAGTAATATTATAAGAGGATGAGGAGAAAACAAAATTGAGGGATTTACGCACCCCTCCTCTTCATTTTACTTATCTCATTTCATTAGCCATATTACCTACAGAAAATAGTGATCTCTCTAGTAGCGACTCAGCTCTAGAGTCTGCTAGAAATCTAGCGGAGAGAATGGGGACGCATCAAGATCAGCAACATCAACATCAGCAACATCAGCATCAACATCATCATGATATGCAACAACCACATCTGCAACATCATCTTCAACATCAGCATATACATCACAATAAATATGTTGATGTTGAAAATGAAGTCATTATTGGAGATGGACGACATGGTGTTGCTAATGGAAAAAATCATGATGTTGTTGAAGTTGTTACAGGAGGAGATGTGCTTGTGGAAGATGGAGATGATGATGAAGATGTTGTTGTTGATGCTGTTGATGTTAATGATGATGATGTTGTTGTTGATGTTGATGTAGATGTTGATGATGGTGTTGCTGCTACTGTTGATGTCACCGTTGATGTTATTGATGTTGATGATACATGTGGAGGGGATAAAAAGCTAGTGCTTGAGGAAGAAGAGGAGGAGGATTCAATATGGAAGACCCCTCATCTTATGCGCTTTTCGACAACAAAAATGAGAATAGTTTAACCGTTCGGCTAATCTGCCCACGCTTAAGGCGAGCCTAACGTGTTAATTTTATGTAAGATTATGTAATAATTTCCATGTGAGTTTCCTGGGCCTGCCACGGGCTGCTGCGGCTCATCCTCCCATCTGCAGTTAGTCCGTCGCCGTCGGTGTCCTCCCCGCGCTAAAGGCGGACAGCCAGAGTTTCGTCTAGATACGCAATTTGCCATCGAGCGCATTTATCGGCCTAAAGTATCTCTAGTTCTATAAATTAGGTTATTTCAACTTACTAGCTGTCCCCTTCGCATTTCGGGGTTTTATTTATGTTACTGAATTGTTCCAGAAGTACGCGTCCAGCTAGAGATGACGCCACTGTCACTGATAATCAGTCATACGTTAATGTCGTTAATTTCCGCCCGAAAGTAACACTACGTTAATTCTGTTAGGGTTTCATCATTATATTCCCGCAGATGGGTTAAGTAACTGCATAAGGCTTGCGTAGGCTTAAGGCCCTTAATTAAATATAAAGCAATCGAATATCAGGTTTTCCATTGCGGTTAATCTACAGTAATACTGGAGGATAGTAAAGAATGCAAGGAACGTCCCAATCCACCTTCAGAAGAGCTCACAACTTTATTCTTACCATAACTAACAAGGATACCAGTGAGATGTGTATATCTATTAAAGGAGCAGTTAACTCCCTTTCCCTCCCGTGTGGTTTAATTACGTTAGTTTTAGAATTTAGATAATTAAGAGACCAAATATCGGCTGAAATGACAGAGCGTGCAAAAACATGTCTGCCGGGTCAGGCCCCGAACGCCCGACCTTCTTACGTTGCTTAGCTAGTCGCCAAGCAACGCTTTACCCCCGCGAACCCTCGCATGCACAAGCGGAAGCAATTTGCGCGCCCATTGGATGAGTGCGCAAATTGCTCAAGGCGAGTAGACACGCCCACTTCAATAGCATCAGAGCCGTTGTCAACAAATTGAAAATGAAACTGCAATGAGAGAATCCACTATTTCCTATCCTCTTCCTCCCCAAAAAGGGTTTTTCCCTCCAAATCACAGAATAATAAGAAAGAGTCAGTCAAAAAAACAAAAACATCAACAACAGCAATATCAACATCAATAGAGAGGGGGAGGGGAGGGGGAGGGGAGGGGGAAATTTCAGAGATTGGAGAATTGGAGGGGGAGTATTTCTCCCTTAAGCAAAGGAGGAAAGTACAATTATTCCTTCCCCTCAAAAGAAAAGGAAGAAATCTCTCATCGCCATCATCATCATTATCGTTAAGATCTGATTCCTCTTCTTCTTTGATGCGAAAAAAGGGGGTGAAAGTGATGAAACAGATTTGAAATAGAGATTGTGTGAATGAAACTGGAAACAAGAAGAAGGTGATGATAATGATGATTATGATGTTGATGATTTTTATTGTTTTATTGTTTTTTGATGGGGTGTTTATGCTCTCCATAATGTGTAAGCCCGGATGATCGGGCTTGTTTTCAATGCTGGGCAGTTTTCGGCTTTTTTCTTTTTCTTATAGTTGGTGTTTATGGTTAGTAAATCTATGTTAGTTTTTTTTATTTTTCTTGACAATTGTTTTCCTTCTACTCTTATCCCTAGACTAGCCTACTCTATTTACATATTATAGGCTTGTACGCAATAGATCTAGGTCTTTTCTAGGTCATTTATGTAGATTATAAAGACTAGTGGTCCCAGGACTGATCCTTGGGGTACACCACATGTGACAGGTTGGTGATCTGATAGTGTATTGTTTACTTTAGTTTTTTGTTGTCTGTCTTTTAGGTAGCATTTTATCCAATTTATAGAGTTAGATTAGATGCCCATGTGGTTTAGCTTTTGCAATAGTATATTGTGGTCTACCGTGTCAAAAGCTTTGCTGAAATCAATGAAAAGCTGCTCAAACTAATTGTTTTTGGTTCATTGAGGCCAGTATTTCATTTGTTAGGTTGGCTATTGTTTTTGATGTGGAGTGCAGTTTCCTAAAACCTTCTCTTTTTTTTGTTCAGTATATTGTTTTTTTCTAGGTGTTCATTTATGTGCCTGTGGACATTCTTTTCAATTAGCTTGCCTGGGGTTTGCAGAATTGATATTGGTCTATGATGATGATGATGAGGAGGAGGAGGATTATGATGAATATAATGCTTAAAGTGATGAAAGAAGAGTAGTAGCAAATATCAATGTAACTGAGTGAGAATGAGGCAAAGTACATAGAATGAATATGTTTTTGTAAAACATATTACTTGATACATGGTTACAGATGGTTGATAGATGGTTACAGAGCTATAACCACTGATTTGATTGTATGGGGAGGTGGTGGTGGATGTGGAATCTTCTAACCAAATACATCCCCCCCCCCAACAAAAAAGAGAACTTTCATCAAGAGTGGGCGATTTCAACGATTCCAGCATGTGTAATGCAAATATTGAAGTGAGAGTTGATAATAGTGGTGAAAATTCAAGTGATGAAAACACTATTTTATCTATCTTAATGAGAAAAAGACATGTTGGGGAATGGTTCCAATGATGTGTATATTCATGTTATCCTTGATTTTCACTGTATTTTTCTGAATGAAAGAAATGTTTCAAAGTGAAATGTTGTGTAAAATGTTGAATAGAAGCCTTGAATATTATTATTATGTTCAACATCATCATTAAATGGAGTTTGGTTTGTGTTTTTTTACTATATTTTCTCCAATGAAGGAAATGATTCAAAGTGAAAAGTTGTGTAAAATGCTGAATATTATTATTATTATTATGTCATTATTATTATCATTATTATTATGTTTAACAGCAACATTATTACTAAATGGAGAGAGAGAATATGTCCTATTGATATATATATATTCAGTCACATGAAAATAAATGAACATAACACAATATGAAGTTTGTTTATTTGTTTTGTTTTATTTTATTAAACAAAGATAACAATTGCAAATCTTTGCAAGTATATATATACTTAGTAGTAGAAGTAGTAGCAGAAATGAATTTGTATTATTATTACTAGTAATAGTAAAAGAAGTAGGTAGGGAGTAGTAGTAGTTTACATTTATCTGACTGTTCTTCCTCTTCCTCAGACAAGTTTGGCCTTAGTCATCAACTGAGTTAACTGAATGTCCATAGTCAGCAGTGCAACTCCAGTGCAGATATCACACCGATGGGATTTGTGGGATAGTTCATCACACTTCACCTCAAAGTATCCATGAGGAAAGAGGAATGAGTGGAGCTGTTCCTTCATGAACTTGTTAAACCTTTCCAGTTGCACGCCATTCAAATACACCCCCTGCTTGCAGGGTGTTAGCGCCCTTTCCTCTACAGGCTTCATCTTTTCTGAACTTGAAACAAACCACTTACAAAAGTTGATGCAGGAATTGTTGCATTCAATCACACCAAACACACCATGTCCAATGTTAATGTGGAAGCCCCCAAAATGTTGGTCTGTTTTAGCTGTTTGAGGGCCTGAATCATGTCATCTATGCTCTCGAGCAAGATGCTGATGGCGTTTTCATCAAAGTCCATAAAATAGCGTTTGCTCCTCATCAGCAGAGTCCCACCATCGGGATTAACTGTTTCAGCTGATGGCATTGCAGTCCCCTGGATGTCCTACCGCTCAACACCCCCTGCAAAGTCATCTCCTCCAGAACGAAGCTATAGCGTGATCTTTATACCAAGTTTCGCTCCAGCTCCTCTCAGATGCTCCACAAAAACTTGGTTCCCCAGCGGCAGGTTGGCAGCATCAAAATGTGAAATATCAATTCCCTGGGAATAACTAAGAGTGAAGCGATCTTGCGTTGCTTCTTACTTCCCAGCAACTTATCCTCCTCCTCCTCCTTCTTCTTCTTCAACTCAATTTTTTCGAATCTTGAAGGATTCAACTCAATCCTCAAGTATCTCTATAATTGTTAGCTCACCCTCCTCTTCCTCTACTTCTTCCATCCCTTCACTATCTGAGAAATACATACTTGATCTCATGAGATTGATAGCTCTCACTGGTTCTGCTGACATATCTAGTGATAATGATACTGATGATGGTGTCGATATCGGAATCGATCTCAGGCATTTCAGAATCCCCTTCTGCATGAATATGGTAAAAGGTGTACTGATGAGAGGTGGGTGGAGATCAGCAGGCTTTATATGCTGCATCAAATTTGGTGATATGGAAATGAGGAGTATTCAAATCAGATGGAGTGGGGGGTTTGGGTTGGTAGGGTGGAGATGTATGGATAGGTGGGAGGGGGGATGGAATGGGGGAGAGAGGGAGTGAGGAATAGTCAACTCATTTTCATCTATCATCATGCTCTTCCATCCGAAGAATGGCTACATCCAAAGCATTCCATATGAAAGTAAATATGCATGGTTAAAGGCAATCTCCTTCAAAAACGATACTTTATTTGCTAGTAAAATACAGGAAAAGTGTCTATGTGCATAGTTAAGAGCACAACAAATTAGATTATTATATTGAAAAGTGTCTGTGAGTTGTGGAAAATATATACCACTAGTTCTATCAAAAACCCCAATTTCAGTACAATGAACTATCATATGAATGCTGGCTCTATTCACATCTAATTGAACTCCTGGGGGGAAAGATCAAATATGTGAAGAAGAAGAAGAATGATATAAAATGATATAATCGATATCGTGATTCTTTATCAATTGTTCAAAATCCTGCAATGCCCTAAGCAGGGGAAGGAGATCTTCAGGTAGAGAACGAAAACTGCTTTCCTTCCAGACAGCGATGAAGTCATGAAAATGATATTCATTTAAAGGCATATGAATACTTGTATATTCCTATATCTTATTAATTCCTCCATCAATTTGTGGTCGGTGTCACGCCCATATATTGGGCTGCTAGACACGATCCACCACCAGGGACTGCGCCTGGCCCTTGGGGCCTTCCGCACCTCACCAGTTCAGAGCCTTTATGTCAAAGCCAATGAACCATCACTTAACAACAGGAGAATCAAACTGGCCATGCAGTATGTAGTCAAGATAAAAACTAATGCATTGAATCCTGCACACAATTGTCTGTTCGAACAACATGATGAATCCAGGTATGAAGCCAGGCCAAATTACATCCGGCCACTGAGGCTCCGAATGAAACCTCATTTGGAGGCCTTGGGCATGGATTTGGACGTGTTGGAGGATGCCAAAGTCCCAGAACATCCCCCATGGTCATTGAGAAAGCCATCGGTTATCCTCCGACTCGCGGAACTGAGGAAGTCTGGGACACATCCACTCGAGTACCAAGGACTGCATGCAGAGATTAAAGGCCAGTTTGCAGACCACCTCTCCATATACACTGATGGTTCGAAAGACCAAAGCTGGGTAGCTGCTGCGGCAGTCTGCCGACGGGAAAAATTTGGTGTGCGTTTGCCCGATCAGAGCTCGATTTTCACTGCAGAAGCCCGAGCACTCCTTCTCGATTTGGAGTGTATCAGGGTATCCCACCACACTAACTATGTTATATACAGTGAGTCGTTCTCTTGCCTCCTGGCTGTTGCTGGACTGAAAACAAATCACCCTATTCTAGCAATGGTCATTTATAAAATGAACCAACTGACAACGGATGGTATGACATCCACCTGTGCTGGGTGCCGGGCCATGCCAGCATACAAGGAAACAAAAGAGCTGATCGGGCTGCGAAGAAGGCCCTGAACTGTGATCTTGAACCGTGTCTGATCCCTCACTCTGATCTGAAACCACTAATAGCCACCCACATAAAATCCAAATGACAACATGAGTGGGATGAAAACATTAATAAACTTAAAGAAATTGAACCATCTGTGGGAAAGCCACCAGAGACTCATGCGGGAGGTCGGCGGGACCAAGTGGTCCTTAGCCACTGCCGTATTGGCCACTTGTGGCTGACACATGCTTTTCTGCTCAAGGGGGAACCTCCCCCTGAATGTATTGCGTGTCAGTCCCTGCTGACACATTTTACTAAGTTGCGTTGATTTGTTGGCCCTGCGCCAACGGTTCTACACTGCAGACAGTATGCATGACCTTTTTACTAAGGTAAAATAGGAAAACATTTAACCTTTTTGAGGGCAGCTGGACTGTACCACCTCATACTCATATAGTTTACTAAATATATTCTATCAATTATTAATAAAACTTTTCCTTTATATGGGAATTTGTTTCCCTTGACCACAGATATATGATTGTGAGCTTTCTAATTTAATGAGTGTCTATTGGCACATAATTGATTGTCTGCTTTTACATGTAAAAACGATGGTTTGAACAAAAAACTAACATTTCTCGCCGTGAATATGGCCTATGCTGCCAACATGGCGTAAAGCAACCACCAATCAATCAATAAATCAATCAATCAATCAGTGTCACGCAAAATACCTTGTATAACATCTCCTAATGAAGAATTCATTATTATTATTATCTATATACTAAGGTCAAAATGATATCAGTGAAAATAATCCAGTGTCATTCGAACAATCAACATCCTCAATCCCCATAAAAAACCGTCAAATCAGTTCAACCAAAAAACAGATCTCCATCCTGCAAGCATACTGTAGATCAATAACAATTTTAAAAATAAATAAATAAAACAATCAGATGGTTAGCTGGAGATTGATTGGAATGGTGACGTCATTAATCCAGTCAAAAAGGTCAAATGAGTTCAACCAAAAACACATGTCCATCCTGTAAGCGAAGGTCAAATGAACTCAACCAAAAACAGATGCCCATCCTGCAAGGTAGAAAGGTGATGTCATCAGTCCAGTCATAAAGGTCAAATAAGTTCAACCAAAAACAGATGCCCATCCTGAAAGCATGCAATGGGTCATTTAAGGTCATTGTCCCAACACAGAGGGTTCAATTAAGGTGATTGTTCCGTGTCTGACCTTTGATGCGGGACGGTTACGTAAGATGGAGCTATATCGGTCCTCCCTATACTACTTGTGTACTATCACAAGGTGGTAGCCATCCTGATATGACCTTAGATACTGCTAGGACCTAAAGCGACAAGTAAAACTGCATATATAGGAGGTCTCGGTGCTGTGAAAGACGAGGCTATTTCAACCAACAGTGAGGCGCCCAGCACTCAAACTCAAAGATGGATATAAAACATGACAATATCAAAACGAAGATGTGGGTGGAGAGGGGATTAGAACAACTGGATCACTGACATGTCCTGGTGGTTGCTAAAAATAGCGTGCATCGTGCCTGCTCTCCGGACGTGACGTCAGAGCGTGACCCCACCGTGACCTGTACCCAGGTACAGCGCCTGGGGACAGCCCGTTGCACAGCACGGCGCGCATGCGTGACTTTAACCGAACCGATTACATAGGACGTGGTTCGATTCATACATTGTAAAGTCACTTTGAAACCAGGCAGACGTCGTTCATGAGGATCAAATCTAGCAACTGTGTTTCTCTAAATCTACTTTTAATGCAGTTTTCAGTGGAATTGTCTTATCAAATATTGTTTGATTCCATAGAAGTGGAGACGACACAGGAGTATGGATCGAGCCGTCAAAATCTGGGCGGAGGGGGGTGTGAATGGGCCGAGAGTAGGGGCTGAGGTGCCACCTGGAGGGCAGGAGGGGAAAATGGGGGAAGCCGCATGATAGCAGATCTCCAACCGTCCAGGTTGAACCCTAAACTCCAGGAACCCAAACAACAAATACAAGATGAAAACCGGAGGATACAGCAGTAACAGATAGCGAACATCGGACAGGGATCTGAGCAGGGGCAGGTTGGACATCAGATTCGTTATCCCGGAAGTGACATATTCACTCTACATCCTGTCCCCGCTCGCACTCCTTCCTGTCGCTGTCTGCTGCCAGATTCGCCAAGTTGAAAATGCCGGACTCGGTTCATGTTGTCTGTTATCTGAGAACCACTGGACCGTTTCGGTGATGATGGCTGCGCTTTGTGAGTTAAATGTCATTTAGCTGAACTAAACTACTTCAGAATTGCATCGGAGATAATCTTTTGCTGTCATTTGACATAAATCTGACCTTTCAGAATGCCGTGTAAATGTCAATATAGGCATAATTACATGTGATTGACAAACCTGCCAGAATAAATATCCTTACCTCACTACGTGATCATGATGTTTGTAGTTACAAAAGCGCAACTCCACTAACTTCTCATTGTGAATATGCCCCTTGCTGCCAACATGGGACATGGCATTAGAGCATCAACAATCAATCAACATGAAGCGTGTTGCACCAGACAGAGATCCAGTCTCACCCTCACTGTGCAGCTCATATTAACCAGACTCATCCTGGTATTCGTGTTAGCTGGTCTCACAACAAAAGTAAAGCTTGTTTTATTTAATGACACCTCTAGAGCACATTGATTTTTGTCATAGGCTATTGGACGTCAAACATATGGTCATTCCGACATATTTCATTGGAGGAAATCCACTGCCGCCAAATGGGCTACTCTTTCTGATAAGCAGCAAGGAGTCTTTAATATGAACTTTCCGACAGACAGGTCACCACATACTATGGCCTTTGATGAACCAGTTGTGGACCACTGGTTGGAACGTAAAATAGCCCAAACTGCAAATAGGTCCACTAAGCAGGATCGAACGGATGACTGACACCTTCACAGGTGGACACTGTACCGCCTGAGCTACGTCCCGCTCCCGGACAGTCTCATAAAGACAGTCGGCTGAGAATTGAACAAGACAAGACGCCGCCGCGCAGAGCCAGGAGCATACTACTTGCTAGCAGCCACCTTCTGAACACGGCTTGAGGAGCTGGACTGCTGCACTTGGAGCTGCTACCCTTGAGGTGCATGGAAATGTTTAGACTTTAGTTAGAATACATCTATTCTGAGATGCTGGTCCTTCAGGAAGCACTGAAGCTGGGACTGGGGCATGCTTTCTCATTGGATCTAACCAGACGGGGTGGCCAAATAAGTTGAACGCGTTGGTAGGTTGTTGGAAGATGGCAAAGTCAAATCATTGAATTAGAAAGTAATACTTGTCATGACATAGCCTAGCATTCAGCATTACTAGGATAGGGCAAGGATTAGTAGAATTAGGCAGGCCAATTTCCCGCGTTTTAAATGTCCCCTGCCTACTCAACTAAGGAACCCAAACAAACATGGTAGTCCTTCCCAACCCTCTCCTTCACGGTAGGTCCTACGTTGGAGATCACTTTGAACCCTTAAATCCATGTGAAGAATAACTGGCTTTCTGGCCGTCTTCCAGTTACTCTACTTATATACTCACTACTATCAGGAGGATCCTAGCAACTGTCTGCCAGTCTCCACCAACTAAAGACCAAAACACAACTCATAAGAAAGAAAGGGAGACAAGTCACACAAGATTGACAGTGATAACGTTGAGCTTTATTGCTACAACTCTTGTTCACCTACTAGGGACCTGCCACCCTGACTCACTTAGAACCTGCTGCACAGACCCACATAGCTTCTGCTTGTTCAGTCAAAATCAGTCCCTACATCCCATTGAACCTAAGTCCTATGGGCGTTGCACACATCTCAGAGGCGAACTGCTTCCTTTGGTATCTCGAGAGTGAGTGTGTGGTGTGTCCAGCAAGTGCAAGGAGTACAAGGGTTACTGGGCTCACACAGCCAGCCAATCAGACACCTCTGCAGCCTGGGAGGGGTGGCACCCAAGAGTGCAATGTATGGATCTGAGGTCATAGGTCAGACCGGATCAGAACTAGTGAGGTCATGTAGAGAGGTTCCAATAAACAGTTACATTACAGAACTCATGGTGTTAATACGTATTTTACATGGTGTCAGATATTACGGGTAGAACTCTGTAAAATGGTGCTTTCGGGATTGAAACCCCCAGGACCTTTGATCCTGGACGAGAAAATGGCCATTAATTGGAGATCGTGGCTGCAATCGTTTGAGATTTATTCTACAGCTGCGGAGTGTCGATGAAGTCGGAAATGGTTCAGTGCTGTGTTTGTCTGCACGTTGCGGGTAGTGAAGCGCAGAAGCTACACAGAACTTTTGAGTTTGACACTGCTGACAAAGACAAGATTACACCATTGATTCATGCCTTCACTCATTATTGTGATGGGAAGATGAACATTACCGTTGTCAGGTATGAATTCAATTCCATCAATCAAACTAGTGAAAATATGGACACATACATCAGGGAATTAAAGCATCGTGTCCAGTACTGTTGCTATGAAATGCTGGAGGCATCATTGCTTTGTGATCGTATTGTGTGCGGCGTGAAGGATAATGATCTTCGAAATAAATTGTTGTGTTCTCCAAAGCTGACATTGGAAGAATGCATTCAATTATGTCGTCTAAGTGAGGTTAAATCGGCTCAAGTGACCAGGGTGGATGATCATCAGATTGATGCGATGAGTATGGGATACAGCAATGGAAACAGATCGAGTAACCATCCATCGTCATGGATACGGCCATCAACAAATTGGTATAAACCAGGTTTTTCTATGGCAACTGCACATTGTGGACATTGTGGTTACAACCATCCCAGGGGTAACTGTCCAGCAAGGGGAAAGGAATGCTCTGGATGCCACAAGTTAGGTAACTTTGTAAAATTGTGCCGGTTACAGCAGTGACAGGCAAAACCAGCTCCTGTGTATGAACTTAGTGTTGATCCAGATGTTGAGGATAGATGTTGTCCAAGCCAGAGCGTTGATGACTATGATTTGTTTGTTGGAACGATTTCACATGGGAACGTATCTGACCAGGATTTGTGGTATGCGGCATTTGTTCTGGAGGATCAAGATGTGTCATTTAAATTGGACACTGGCTCGGAGGCCAATGTGTTATCTATGGATGTGTTCGACAGGCTCACTACTGCTACCTTGACCCCGTCAAAATGTCAGTTGGTTACTTATGGAGGTCACCATATCCAACCTGCAGGTGAAACAAGGCTGACCATCCATGGTGTGGACTTACTGTTTCAAGTCAATGATGCTGGAAGTCCAATTTTAGGCAAATGTGCATGTGTAATATTAGGACTGTTGGCATGCCTGGACACACTGGGTGCTGTACCTGATGATGATGTGGCAAAAAGCATGGTAAAGACTTTTTCTGATGTTTTTAAAGGTTTAGGCTTGATTAAAGTAAATGCTAAAATATTTATTGATGTCGATGTAACTCCTGTTGTGGATCCGCCTCGTAGGGTACCCTTAGCAATTGTGGATTACGTACAGGCTGAACTGAAACAAATGGTAGACTTGGGTATTATTGTAAAACAGATAGAGCCTACCCCTTGGGTTAATTCTATAACAATTGTTCGCAAGCCTAATAAGTTGCGAATATGCCTTCACCCAACTAAGTTAAATCGGGCTATTTTACGGGAACCATACCCTGTCAGAACTGTTGAAGAGGTGGTTGCTCAAATCCATGGGTCTAATTATTTTTCGGTCTTGGATGCCAACAGTGGGTACTGGCAGATAGAGTTGGATGAGGCCAGCTCAAAATTAGGTACTTTTAACACACCTTGGGGGAGGTTTCGATATACTCGTCTACCATTTGGGATAAAGACCGCGGGGGATATTTTCATTCAGGAAATGAATGAGATCCTGGTGAATTTACCTGGTGTTCATGTGATTTCTGATGATATTTGAATCCATGGTGTTACAGTAGAGGAACATAATGTACGTTTGGAGGCAGTGCTGCAGCAAGCACCTGAGGTGCGCCTAAAGTTAAACCCTAAGAAATCTAGAATTTGTAAATTATGTTGGACATTGGATCACGTCGGAGGGGCGAAAGCCTAATGCTGATTGGATCCAGGCCATTGTTGACATGCCTGTTCCTGTGGATAAAGCCACAGTGCAACGTTTTTTAGGGATGATCGGTTATGTTGGTAAATTTATTCCGAACATGGCCCAGATAACAGAACTGTTAAGGACGGTTATTAGGAAAGATATAGCGTGGCACTGGGATTCTGATCAGGATAAGGCTTTTGCACATTTAAAATGGTTATTAAGTACTGCACCTATTTTATGGTATTTTAATAGGTGTGAAAAGATTGTTCTTCAGGTGGATGCTTCTAAGTAGGGTTTGGGTGCTACCCTTTTCCAGTGTGATCTCCCTGTGGAGATGGCTTCCAAGGCATTAGACAAGACCCAAATAAGCTATGCCGTTATTGAGAAAGAGTTGTTGGCTATATGTTTTGGATGCCATAAGTTTGATGATTATATTTATGGAAATGAAATAACGGTGGAAACGGATCATAAACCTCTAATTTCTATTATGCTTAAACCTATTCACCAGTTGTCAGCTAGGATGCAGAGGATGCGCATGAGGCTCCACAATTATAACATTGACGTGAGGTATTTAAAAGGGTCAAATTTATTTTTTGCAGATACTCTATCCAGAGCACACACCTCTGATGTAGAGGTGTGCGCGGGACCTGTACGATCAGGATGTCTCGGTGGCGTCTTTAGATTTCAGTATGGATGTGGTACAACAAGTTAGGGAACACACCATATTAGAATCCACACTGAAAAGAGTAAAACAATTGACAATTGATGGTTGGCCTGACAGTAGCAAATTAATTGATCTTGATGTAACTCCGTATTATACGTTTCGGCACGATATTACTGTTTTTGATGGGGTACTGTTGAAAGGAACACAAATAATAATTCCCAAGTCAATGCAGCCTACAATCTTAGAAAAGTTCCATGAATCCCATGTGTGAGTTCTGAAGTGCAAGCAACTGGCTAGAGATAGTGTGTTTTGGCCAGGCCTAAGCAGCCAATTGGAGGACAGGATCTCGAGATGTCCTGTATGCCAACAATTTAGAAATTTGCCGGCCAAGGAACCGTTGGTTAGTCATTCTATAGATGATGTACCGTTTAGTAAAGTAGGGGTTGATTTGTTTCATGGGGATGGTACTCATTATGTTTTGATTGTCGATTACTATTCTAAGTTTCCTGACATTATTGAGTTGTTACATACGTCGAGTCAGGATGTTATTATCACATTGAAGCAGACATTTGCCAGATATGGAATACCCAAGTTTGTTGTTTCGGACAATGGCCCGCAGTTTGCGAGTGATGAGTTCTGGAAGTTTTCTTCTATATATGGTTTCACCTCATTGTTTACTAGTCCCATGCATGCTCAAAGCAATGGGCAAGTTGAACGTTATGTCCAAACGGTGAAACGTATGATAACAAAATGTTTTAAGGCCGATGGGGATGTGCAGATAGCCTTACTTAATTATAGAAACACTGCAGTAGATGGCGTTGGTGCATCGCCAGCGCAGTTGTTGATGTCCCGCAGGTTACGGCCTAAATTGCCGATTTTGGACAGTGCGCTCAGGGCAGATATACAGTCGTCCAAGTTGCCCCAATTGCAGTATAATCAGCGGATACAAAAAGTGTATTTCGACAGACATGCAGGTAAGAATCAATCTGTGTTGAAGAAAGGGGACATGGTCCGATATAGAAGTCACACTGATGAGTGGAAACGGGGGACAATTGTGGGAATGCATAACGATAATATGAGGGCTTACAACCTAATAAATGAGTAGCCGCCATGCAGTTACATTATACAATAATGCATGTGCCTCTCCATTTGCTCTCTTCCTGGTGCATGGAGGGAACATTCCTGTAATTAGTAACCATATCTTAATATCCGGACATCATTCCGCAATCCCAGTCACTGTGCATCATAACATTTACACATAGTTAGTGGGCACAGATTGCATCAGTATTACATAACAATGGTCCACAACTCTGTCGCCTGAGATATTGATATGATTCCAAGCTCGGCTATCACAATGGAAAGACAGTATATTTGTAGACATGGTTTCTGATGACCAAACTTGGTAGAGTTGTCGCTTTACATTCGGTTCAGAGTATGGTAGCAGTGAAATGTAGAGTTTTTGCTTTACATTCGGTTCAGAGTCTGGTAGCAGTGAAATGTAGAGTTGTCGCTTTACATTCGGTTCAGAGTCTGGTAGCAGTGAAATGTAGAGTTGTCGCTTTACATTCGGTTCAGCGTCTGGTAGCAGTGAAATGTAGAGTTTTTGCTTTACATTCGGTTCAGAGTCTGGTAGCAGTGAAATGTAGAGTTTTTGCTTTACATTCGGTTCAGAGTCTGGTAGCAGTGAAATGTAGAGTTGTCACTTTACATTCGGTTCAGCGTCTGGTAGCAGTGAAATGTAGAGTTGTCGCTTTACATTCAGTTCCGAGTCTGGTAGCAGTGAAATGTAGAGTTTTTGCTTTACATTCGGTTCAAAGTCTGGTAGCAGTGAAATGTAGAGTTGTCACTTTACATTCGGTTCAGCGTCTGGTAGCATTGAAATGTAGAGTTGTCGCTTTACATTCGGTTCAGCGTCTGGTAGCAGTGAAATGTAGAGTTGTCACTTTACATTCGGGTCAGCGTCTGGTAGCAGTGAAATGTAGAGTTGTCGCTTTACATTCGGTTCAGAGTCTGGTAGCAGTGAAATGTAGAGTTGTCACTTTACATTCGGTTCAGCGTCTGTTAGCAGTGAAATGTAGAGTTGTCACTTTACATTCGTTTCAAGGTCTGGTAGCAGTGAAATGTAGAGTTTTTGCTTTCATTCGGTTCAGAGTCTGGTAACAGTGAAATGTAGATTGTCCCTTTACATTCGGTTCAGAGTCTGGTAGCAGTGAAATGTAGAGTTGTCACTTTACATTCGTTCAGCGTCTGGTAGCATGAAATGAGTTCTTACATTCGGTTCAGCGTCTGTAGCAGTGAAATGTAGAGTTGTCACTTTACATTCGGTTCAGAGTCTGGTAGCAGTGAAATGTAGAGTTGTCACTTTACATTCGGTTCAGTGTCTGGTAGCAGTGAAATGTAGAGTTGTCGCTTTACATTCGGTTCAGAGTCTGGTAGCAGTGAAATGTAGAGTTGTCGCTTTACATTCGGTTCAGCGTCTGGTAGCAGTGAAATGTAGAGTTTTTGCTTTACATTCGGTTCAGCGTCTGGTAGCAGTGAAATGTAGAGTTTTTGCTTTACATTCGGTTCAGAGTCTGGTAGCAGTGAAATGTAGAGTTTTTGCTTTACATTCGGTTCAGCGTCTGGTAGCAGTGAAATGTAGAGTTGTCGCTTTACATTCGGTTCAGCGTCTGGTAGCAGTGAAATGTAGAGTTGTCACTTTACATTCGGTTCAGAGTCTTTTAGCAGTGAAATGTAGAGTTGTCGCTGTACATTCGGATCAGCGTCTGTTAGCAGTGAAATGTAGAGTTGTTGCTTTACATTCGGTTCAGCGTCTGGTAGCAGTGAAATGTAGAGTTGTCACTTTACATTCGGTTCAGCGTCTGGTAGCAGTGAAATGTAGAGTTTTTGCTTTACATTCGGTTCAGCGTCTGTTAGCAGTGAAATGTAGAGTTGTCACTTTACATTCGGTTCAGAGTCTGTTAGCAGTGAAATGTAGAGTTGTCGCTTTACATTCGGGTCAGCGTCTGTTAGCAGTGAAATGTAGAGTTTTTGCTTTACATTCGGTTCAGAGTCTGGTAGCAGTGAAATGTAGAGTTGTCGCTTTACATTCAGTTCAGTGTCTGGTAGCAGTGAAATGTAGAGTTGTCACTTTACATTCGGTTCAGCATCTGTTAGCAGTGAAATGTAGAGTTGTCGCTTTACATTCGGTTCAGCGTATGGTAGCAGTGAAATGTAGAGTTGTCACTTTACATTCGGTTCAGCGTCTGTTAGCAGTGAAATGTAGAGTTGTCGCTTTACATTCGGTTCAGAGTCTGGTAGCAGTGAAATGTAGAGTTGTCACTTTACATTCGGTTCAGGTCTGGTAGCAGTGAAATGTAGATGTCGCTTTACATTCGGTTCAGAGTCTGGTAGCAGTGAAATGTAGAGTTGTCGCTTTACATTCGGTTCAGAGTCTGGTAGCAGTGAAATGTAGAGTTGTCGCTTTACATTCGGTTCAGCGTCTGGTAGCAGTGAAATGTAGAGTTGTCGCTTTACATTCGGTTCAGAGTCTGGTAGCAGTGAAATGTAGAGTTGTCACTTTACATTCGGTTCAGCGTCTGGTAGCAGTGAAATGTAGAGTTGTCACTTTACATTCGGTTCAGAGTCTGGTAGCAGTGAAATGTAGAGTTGTCGCTTTACATTCGGTTCAGAGTCTGGTAGCAGTGAAATGTAGAGTTGTCACTTTACATTCGGTTCAGCGTCTGTTAGCAGTGAAATGTAGAGTTGTCACTTTACATTCGTTTCAGAGTCTGGTAGCAGTGAAATGTAGAGTTTTTGCTTTACATTCGGTTCAGAGTCTGGTAGCAGTGAAATGTAGAGTTGTCGCTTTACATTCGGTTCAGAGTCTGGTAGCAGTGAAATGTAGAGTTGTCACTTTACATTCGGTTCAGCGTCTGGTAGCAGTGAAATGTAGAGTTTTTGCTTTACATTCGGTTCAGCGTCTGGTAGCAGTGAAATGTAGAGTTGTCGCTTTACATTCGGTTCAGAGTCTGGTAGCAGTGAAATGTAGAGTTGTCACTTTACATTCGGTTCAGCGTCTGGTAGCAGTGAAATGTAGAGTTGTCACTTTACATTCGGTTCAGAGTCTGGTAGCAGTGAAATGTAGAGTTGTCGCTTTACATTCGGTTCAGCATCTGGTAGCAGTGAAATGTAGAGTTTTTGCTTTACATTCGGTTCAGCGTCTGGTAGCAGTGAAATGTAGAGTTTTTGCTTTACATTCGGTTCAGAGTCTGGTAGCAGTGAAATGTAGAGTTGTCGCTTTACATTCGGTTCAGCGTCTGGTAGCAGTGAAATGTAGAGTTGTCGCTTTACATTCGGTTCAGCGTCTGGTAGCAGTGAAATGTAGAGTTGTCACTTTACATTCGGTTCAGAGTCTTTTAGCAGTGAAATGTAGAGTTGTCGCTGTACATTCGGATCAGCGTCTGTTAGCAGTGAAATGTAGAGTTTTTGCTTTACATTCGGTGCAGCGTCTGGTAGCAGTGAAATGTAGAGTTGTCATTTACATTCGGTTCAGCGTCTGGTAGCAGTGAAATGTAGAGTTTTTGCTTTACATTCGGTTCAGCGTCTGTTAGCAGTGAAATGCAGAGTTGTCACTTTACATTCGTTCAGAGTCTGTTAGCAGTGAAATGTAGAGTTGTTGCTTACATTCGGGTCAGCGTCTGTTAGCAGTGAAATGTAGAGTTTTGCTTTACATTCGGTTCAGCGTCTGGTAGCAGTGAAATGTAGAGTTGTCGCTTTACATTCAGTTCAGAGTCTGGTAGCAGTGAAATGTAGAGTTTTTGCTTTACATTCGGTTCAGAGTCTGGTAGCAGTGAAATGTAGAGTTGTCACTTTACATTCGGTTCAGAGTCTGGTAGCAGTGAAATGTAGAGTTGTCGCTTTACATTCGGTTCAGTGTCTGGTAGCAGTGAAATGTAGAGTTGTCACTTTACATTCGGTTCAGCGTCTGTTAGCAGTGAAATGTAGAGTTGTCACTTTACATTCGGTTCAGCGTATGGTAGCAGTGAAATGTAGAGTTGTCACTTTACATTCGGTTCAGCGTCTGTTAGCAGTGAAATGTAGAGTTGTCGCTTTACATTCGGTTCAGAGTCTTTTAGCAGTGAAATGTAGAGTTGTCGCTGTACATTCGGATCAGCGTCTGTTAGCAGTGAAATGTAGAGTTTTTGCTTTACATTCGGTGCAGCGTCTGGTAGCAGTGAAATGTAGAGTTGTCACTTTACATTCGGTTCAGCGTCTGGTAGCAGTGAAATGTAGAGTTTTTGCTTTACATTCGGTTCAGCGTCTGTTAGCAGTGAAATGCAGAGTTGTCACTTTACATTCGGTTCAGAGTCTGTTAGCAGTGAAATGTAGAGTTGTTGCTTTACATTCGGGTCAGCGTCTGTTAGCAGTGAAATGTAGAGTTTTTGCTTTACATTCGGTTCAGCGTCTGGTAGCAGTGAAATGTAGAGTTGTCGCTTTACATTCAGTTCAGAGTCTGGTAGCAGTGAAATGTAGAGTTTTTGCTTTACATTCGGTTCAGAGTCTGGTAGCAGTGAAATGTAGAGTTGTCACTTTACATTCGGTTCAGAGTCTGGTAGCAGTGAAATGTAGAGTTGTCGCTTTACATTCGGTTCAGTGTCTGGTAGCAGTGAAATGTAGAGTTGTCACTTTACATTCGGTTCAGCGTCTGTTAGCAGTGAAATGTAGAGTTGTCGCTTTACATTCGGTTCAGCGTATGGTAGCAGTGAAATGTAGAGTTGTCACTTTACATTCGGTTCAGCGTCTGTTAGCAGTGAAATGTAGAGTTGTCGCTTTACATTCGGTTCATAGTCTGGTAGCAGTGAAATGTAGAGTTGTCACTTTACATTCGGTTCAGCGTCTGGTAGCAGTGAAATGTAGAGTTTTTGCTTTACATTCGGTTCAGAGTCTGGTAGCAGTGAAATGTAGAGTTGTCACTTTACATTCGGTTCAGCGTCTGGTAGCAGTGAAATGTAGAGTTGTCACTTTACATTCGGGTCAGCGTCTGCTAGCAGTGAAATGTAGAGTTGTCGCTTTACATTCAGTTCAGCGTCTGTTAGCAGTGAAATGTAGAGTTGTCGCTTTACATTCGGTTCAGAGTCTGGTAGCAGTGAAATGTAGAGTTGTCACGTTACATTCGGTTCAGCGTCTGGTAGCAGTGAAATGTAGAGTTGTCGCTTTACATTCGGTTCAGCATCTGGTAGCAGTGAAATGTAGAGTTGTCGCTTTACATTCGGTTCAAAGTCTGGTAGCAGTGAAATGTAGAGTTGTCACTTTACATTCGGTTCAGCGTCTAGTAGCAGTGAAATGTAGAGTTGTCGCTTTATATTCGGGTCAGCGTCTGGTAGCAGTGAAATGTAGAGTTGTCGCTTTACATTCGGTTCAGCGTCTGTTAGCAGTGAAATGTAGAGTTGTCACTTTACATTCGGTTCAGCGTCTGGTAGCAGTGAAATGTAGAGTTGTCGCTTTACATTCAGTTCAGCGTCTGTTAGCAGTGAAATGTAGAGTTGTCACTTTACATTCGGTTCAGCATCTGTTAGCAGTGAAATGTAGAGTTGTCGCTTTACATTCAGTTCAGCGTCTGTTAGCAGTGAAATGTAGAGTTGTCACTTTACATTCGGTTCAGCGTCTGTTAGCAGTGACATATAGAGTTGTCGCTTTACATTTGGGTCAGCGTCTGGTAGCAGTGAAATGTAGAGTTGTCGCTTTACATTCAGTTCAGCGTCTGTTAGCAGTGAAATGTAGAGTTGTCACTTTACATTCGGTTCAGAGTCTGGTAGCAGTGAAATGTAGAGTTGTCACTTTACATTCGGTTCAGCGTCTGTTAGCAGTGAAATGTAGAGTTGTCGCTTTACATTCGGTTCAGAGTCTGGTAGCAGTGAAATGTAGAGTTGTCGCTTTACATTCGGGTCAGCGTCTGGTAGCAGTGAAATGTAGAGTTTTCGCTTTACATTCGGTTCAGCGTCTGGTAGCAGTGAAATGTAGAGTTTTCGCTTTACATTCGGTTCAGCGTCTGGTAGCAGTGAAATTGCACCAACACCTGTGTTACATTTAATGGGATGCCATTTCCTGTATGTGGAGTCGTGGTGAGTAATGCAATGTTTTTCAGCCCGAGCCTAACATGGCCAGGTCCCGATTAGTGGCCGGGTTCGCACCAATGCTGGCACCTCGGAAGTGATGTACTGAAACAAGTTACATTTCGTAACTTCAGATGCATTTAAAACTTTAGATCAAAGTTCTGTCCGAAAACGTTTAAAATTCGAAGTGTGTGCGATGCATACAGAACATTTTCAACGTTAGATTCTGCCATTCCGTAAATAAATATGGTAGGGTCATCATCATACTCCACCTGTCAAGTCACTTTTATTTTAAATGGCTATTTCTAGAAATAATTATAATGGACGCAAACAAAATCAATGGTGGCATGCCTCTCACAATTCTGACAACATTAGGTTCAACAGTAAAAGGTTACATGAGACTGAGTTACCGTCCCTTCTCTGCAGCAACAAATGCTTACTAAATGCATCAGTATCTAAGGCAGATATCTACAATACCAACATTAGGTTCAACAGTAAAAGGTTACATTAGACTGAGTTACCGTCCCTTCTCTGCAGCAACAAATGCTTACTAAATGCATCAGTATCTAAGGTAGATGCGGGCATTGCACTACCTCAGGGAGTTTGACGCCCCTGCCCTGCAGAGTTGTAAACCACTGCCTTGTGGTACAGGTTCTTGACAGAACTGAAGGCTAAGGGAGCAAACCCTAAACAGAAAACCATGTCAATGTGGCAGCATTAAGGGCTGTTAATGTGTGGAACTCCCAACATCTCCGAACCAGCCAGTGCAGGGACAAATAGTTTTGCATCTGTCTTGACATGTTCTTGCAGGTGTGAAACCTCTATTTGCTCCCTGAGAGAGTGCCACTGGTAACTTGCAAAAGCCAGCAGCACTTCAACACTTTTGCAGGCAGCTTTCATGAAATGTACAACTGCACAAGAGCGGCAGTCAAGTAATGAAAGCAGTCTTTGTCGCATCGCGACCGACAGCATGATGATGATCTAAGGCAGATATCTACAATACAAACTCGATATGTCTTTTCGTTTCTCAGACGTTGCTTCCATCGGACTACCATCTTCAAGGAGAATGCTTCATCGTTGACAATATAATAACTAGGTCAATGCAATTAAACCCTGATAGCAGCGTTTCAATCAGTGGGTATTTCACTAATCAATTACGAATGGCACCGGGCGCGGTGGCCGGATCGGTCTAGCGCAGGCCTCGCATGCGGGAGATGGGGAGTTCGGTTCCCGGTCGAGTCAAAACAATGACTTATAAAATGAATGCTTGTCGCTTCCTAGCCTGGCACCCAACATTAATAGGATAGGGCAAGGACTGGTTAGCTCAGTGTCAGGATAATGTGACTGAGTGGGATATAAGGTCATGGTGCTGGCAGAATAATTTCCCAGTGTGGCAGCACTATAAAAGTGTCATGAGTGCACACTGTCGCAAGTCGGTACCTCTCCTGATATGACCTTAGATGTTGTCAGGACCTCAAACTCCAACAACCAACCAACCATTTACAAAGGACAATCTGATTGTTCGTGGTCATTGCTTGCAGGGAGAACGCTTTCATGACAGAACCAGCACCATCACTAATCATTTGGAACAATATTCAACATTTCGGACGATGTTTTAAATTTGGAACAGCATTCGAAATTTGAGACAATATTTGGGAAAATAGATACAAGAGGGGGACAATACTAAGTATGAGAAAATATTCGGAATTTTGAACAATATTTGAAATTTCGGATAATATTCGAAAATATATTTGCAGCCTGATTGTGTGTGAATCTGACAATTGAGCCGCCCGCCCTCCGTTGTGTAACGTTCTAAGCTACGTGTCACAAGGTGCGAGCCAGATGAGAACCCTTATGGGGGAGTCGTGATGCAACCAGCCAGGTGTGATTCCGGCACGGAGCAAGCTGAGGGGAGCCTGGGGAGGGGTGGTGTGGGGTATGTGTGTGTAGTGTGTGAGGTGTGCGTGGGGTGTGTGGTGGGTGAGGTGTGCGTGATGTGTGTACACTACAAGCTGAGGCCCGCTGTGGGTGGTGGTGTGTGTGGTGTGGTGTGAGGTGTGTGTGGTGTGTGTGGTGTGTGTGGTATGTGTGGTGTGTGTGGTGTGTGTGGTGTGGGTGGTGTGTGTGATGTGTGTACACTACAAGCTGAGGCCCGCTGTGGGTGGTGGTGTGTGGTGTGGTGTGAGGTGTGTGTGTGGTGTGTGTGGTGTGTGTGGTGTGTGTGGTGTGTGTGGTGTGTGTGGTGTGTGGTGTGTGGTGTGTGGGGTGTGGGGTGTGTGGTGTGTGGTGTGTGTGGTGTGTGTGTGGTGTGCGTAGTGTGTGAGGTGTGTGTGGTGGGTGAGGTGTGCATGATGTGTGTACAATACAAGCTGAGGACCGTTGTGGGTGGTGGTGTGGGTGGTGTGTTGTGTGATGTGTGTGGTGTGTGTGGCGTTTGTGGTGTGTGGGGTATGTGTGGTGTGTGTGGTGGGTGTAGTGTGTACAAAACAGGCTGATGCCTGCTGTGGGTGGTGTGTGTGATGTGATGTGAGGTGTGTGCGGTGTGTGTTGTGTGTGGTGTGGGTGGTATGTGTGGTGTGTACAATACAGGCTGAGGCCTGCTGTGGGTGGTTCGGTGTGTAGTGTGTGTGGTGTGTGGTGTGTGGTGTGTGGTGTGTGATGTGTGGTGTGTGTGGTGTGTGTGGTGTGTGTAGTGTATGAGGTGTGCGTGGTGTGTGTGTGGTATGTGTGGTGTGAACAAAACAGGCTGAGGCCCGCTGTGGGTGGTCGTGTGTGTGATGTGATGTGAGGTGTGTGTGGTGTGTGTTGGGTGTGATGTGTGTGGTATGTGTGGTGTGTACAATACAGGCTGAGTCCCGATGTGGGTGGTGTGGTGTGCACTGTGTGTTGTGTGTGTGGTATGTGTGGTGTGTACAATACAGGCTGAGGCCCGCTGTGGGTGGTGTGGTGTGTAGTGTGTGTTGTGTGTGTGGTGTGTGTGGTGTGTACACTACAGGCTGAGGCCCACTGTGGGTGGTGTGGTGTGTAGTGGGTGTTGTGTGTGTGGTGTGTGTGGTGTGTACAATACAGGCTGAGGCCCGTTGTGGGTGGTGTGGTGTGTAGTGTGTGTTGTGTGTGTGTGGTGTGTGTGGTGTGTACAATACAGGCTGAGGCCCGCTGTGGGTGGTGTGGTGTGTAGTGTGTGTTGTGTGTGTGGTGTGTGTGGTGTGTACAATACAGGCTGAGGCCCACTGTGGGTGGTGTGGTGTGTAGTGTGTGGTGTGTGTGGTGTGTGGTGTGTGTGCAGTGTGTGTGCAGTGTGTACAATACAGGATGAGGCCCGCTGTGGGTGGTGTGGTGTGTAGTGTGTGGTGTGTGTGGTGTGTGTGTGCGGTGTGTACAATACAGGCTAAGGACCGCTGTGGGTGGTTATTGTGTGATGTGTGTGCGTAGGTATGTGTGCATGTGTGTGTGAAACCATGCGGAAGGAACCTTCTGGGTTCGAATCCCTTTCCGATTCAAAAACTGACTAACAGTTACACAATCGATTTATGCCGCTCCCTATCCCGACTGAGGTCGAGTCCCGGTGCAGTCAACCCAACAATATGTCGGAACCTTTCCTGACGTTCGGCATAGGATAGAGATACAAGTAACTGGTTGGCCTGGTGTGACGATAATGTGAGTGAGTGGGATATCGGTTCATGCTGCCCGCGGAACGGGGTGCTAGATGGGCCAGCGCTATAAAGCCACCATAAGTGCATCGCTGAGGCAAGTTTGTACCAGTCCTCATATTACCTATGATGTTGCTTGGACGCAAAACACCCATGAAACAAAAACATGCATGTGCATACGGTTATGTACTCGCGTTTCTTTGTGTGTCTGTGTGTGCGTGTGTTTATGTGTCTGCGTGTGTACGTGTGCCTGTGTGTGCGCATTTCTATTTGTGTGCGTGTGTGCATGTGTGTGCGTGTGTGCGCGTGTGTGTGCGTGTGTGCGCGTGTGTGCGCGTGTACTCGTAAGAGGGTGATGGGAGAAGGGGGTTGAGAACAAAGTCAGATGTTCACACATTACACATTGGATTCTGAGCCCGGAAATGGGAGACAAGTATTATTCCACAGTATTTATTTTCTCCTTTCGTACTTTTTTATTGTGCTATTTTTCACGTCTTACATCCCATAACCGCGTCGCGCACGAAGCGGCGTCCGAAATAGATGCAGGTCGTGATGCTCGCAGGGTGCGCGCGCACGCGGAGCGGGGATCGGGGATCGGGGATCGGGGATCGGGGAGCGGGGAGCGGGGAGAGGGGAGCGGGGAGAGGGGAGAGGGGAGAGGGGAGCGGGGAGAGGGGAGAGGGGAGCGGGGAGCGGGGAGCGGGGAGCGGGGAGCGGGGAGCGGGGAGCGGGGAGCGGGGAGCGGGGTGCGGGGAGCGGGGAGCGGGGAGCGGGGGGGGGGTCGTCCAACCGGCCCCCCCCACACTCACACCAACCCACCACCATCATCATCATCATCATCATCATACTGTCGGTTGTGATGCGACAAAGACTGCTTTCATTACTTGACTGCCGCTCTCCATTTAGCTCTCTGCTGTGAGAGTGATATCCAAGAGTTGGTCTTAATTGTCAATAGTTGTGTTGTGTGGCGTTGTGTTCCTCCTAGCTGATTTTCCGCTGTCAACAGAAGATGAAATCGAGCAGTGCGTCCTTGGTAACCCGAGCGACGACTGAGCCGGGATGGTGTTTTGTGCGGTTGTACATTTCATGAAAGCTGCCTGCAAAAGTGTTGAAGTGCTGCTGGCTTTTGCAAGTTACCAGCGGCACTCTCTCAGGGAGCAAATAGAGGTTTCAAACCAGCAAGAACATGTCCAGACAGACACAAAACTATTTGTCCCTGCAGTGGCTGGTCGGGAGATGTTGGGAGTTCGACACATCAACGACCCTTAATGCTGCCACAGTGACATGGTTTTCTGTTAGGGTTTGCTCCCTTAGCCTTCGGTTCTGTCAAGAACCTGTACCACAAGGCAGTGGTTTACAACTCTGCAGGTCAGGGGCATCAAACTCCCCAAGGTATTGCAATACCTGCAATACCTGCATACAACCCACCACCACATGCCATAATTATATCGGCACATCATACCCGTCCTGACCGGAAGTGGTGGCGGGATCGGTAAGACTAAGAGTGCAGGTTTGCCGCGTGGAAGGTCGAAGTTTGAAAACCTACCGAGTCAAATGACTGATGGTTAGCGCTATTTAGGCGGGGCTCGACATTACTAGGATACGAGAAGAACTGGTTAGCTCAGTATCAGGATAATATGACTGAGTGAGAATTCGGGTCATGATGGCTCGACATTATTAGGATACGAGAAGAACTGGTTAGCTCAGTATCAGGATAATGTGACTGAGTGAGAAATCGGGTCATGATGGCTCGACATTACTAGGATACGAGAAGAACTGGTTAGCTCAGTATCAGGATAATGTGACTGAATGAGAAATCGGGTCATGATGGCTCGACATTACTAGGATATGAGAATTACAGGTTAGCTCAGTATCAGCATAATATGACTGAGTAAGAAATCGGGTCATGATGGCTCGACATTACTAGGATACGAGAAGAACTGCTTAGCTCAGTATCAGGATAATATGACTGAGTGAAAAATCTGGTCATGATGTCTCGACATTACTAGGATACGAGAAGAACTGCTTAGCTCAGTATCAGGATAATGTGACTGAGTGATAAGTTGGGTCATGATGGATCGACATTGCTAGGATACGAGAAGAACTGCTTAGCTCAGTATCAGGATAATGTGACTGAGTGAGAAATCGGGTCATGATGCCAACAGCCTGGGCTCTCATTTGAGCAACATTAGGAAGTCATGAGTGCAGACTGTCACAAGTTGGTACCCATCCTGGACTGACCTTAAATGTTGCGACGATGTAAAACCCCAATAAACAAACCACTGTCACTGAAGAATAGCCATGGCCTTGATGAGTCTTTTTGTTAACTTGGAAGTTGTGTATTGTTGGTAATGAGTGATAAAGGTAGGCTAACAGAAACAGCTGATAGCTACACCCCCCCCCCCCCCCCCCCCACACTACACACTACACACGCACTGAGTTCCAGTGTTTGTCGATCGGAGTTTTATGTCCGAGAGACAGCTGAGGTCACATATGTGTGTTTTTCGGTTGTGTTTTGGGGCGGGGGAGCCATGGGGGTCGGGGGGGGGGGTATCCAGGTTTGTTCTTGGACGCTGAGTAGTCACGTGACATGAGTGGGGTGTGTTGGTGTTCTCTTTTCTTGTTGCCGGAAGTGAGTTAACAGATATTAATGTAGCCGAGCGGGACGATGTTAAGGGAGCTCTTAAAGCTGCATAATCAGATCCAAACCCAGCATTTTGTAAACCAAAACTGGCATCCTGAGCCGAACCTACATGTCTGCCTCAGATGGATTATAGTGCACGTATTGACCATACATTGCTGCATACAAGAGATACCAAAACTTGCACCCTGACCCGGACCTACATGTCTGCCTCAGATGGATTATGGTGCACTTATTGACCATACATTGCTGCACACAAGTGATACCAAAACTTGCACCCTGACCCGGACCTACATGTCTGCCTCAGATGGATTATGGTGCACTTATTGACCATACATTGCTGCACACAAGTGATACCAAAACTTGCACCCTGACCCTAACCTACATGTCTGCCTCAGATGGATTATGGTGCACTCATTGACCATACATTGCTGCACACAAGTGATACCAAAACTTGCACCCTGACCCGGACCTACATGTCTGCCTCAGATGGATTATGGTGCACTCATTGACCATACATTGCTGCACACAAGTGATACCAAAACTTGCAGACCCTAACCTACATGTCTGCCTTAGATGGATTATGGTGCACTCATTGACCATACATTGCTGCACACAAGTGATACCAAAACTTGCACCCTGACCCTAACCTACATGTCTGCCTCAGATGGATTATGGTGCACTCATTGACCATACATTGCTGCACACAAGTGATACCAAAACTTGCACCCTGACCCTAACCTACATGTCTGCCTCAGATGGATTATGGTGCACTTATTGACCATACATTGCTGCACACAAGTGATACCAAAACTTGCACCCTGACCCTAACCTACATGTCTGCCTCAGATGGATTATGGTGCACTTATTGACCATACATTGCTGCATACAAGAGATACCAAAACTTGCACCCTGACCCTAACCTACATGTCTGCCTCAGATGGATTATGGTGCACATATTGACCATACATTGCTGCATACAAGAGATACCAAAACTTGCACCCTGACCCGGACCTACATGTCTGCCTCAGATGGATTATGGTGCACATATTGACCATACATTGCTGCATACAAGAGATACCAAAACTTGCACCCTGACCCGGACCTACATGTCTGCCTCAGATGGATTATGGTGCACATATTGACCATACATTGCTGCACACAAGTGATACCAAAACTTGCACCCTGACCCTAACCTACATGTCTGCCTTAGATGGATTATGGTGCACTTATTGACCATACATTGCTGCACACAAGAGATACCAAAACTTGCACCCTGACCCTAACCTACATGTCTGCCTTAGATGGATTATGGTGCACTTATTGACCATACATTGCTGCATACAAGAGATACCAAAACTTGCACCCTGACCCTAACCTACATGTCTGCCTTAGATGGATTATGGTGCACATATTGACCATACATTGCTGCATACAAGAGATACCAAAACTTGCACCCTGACCCGGACCTACATGTCTGCCTCAGATGGATTATGGTGCACATATTGACCATACATTGCTGCACACAAGTGATACCAAAACTTGCACCCTGACCCTCACCTACATGTCTGCCTCAGATGGATTATGGTGCACTCATTGACCATACATTGCTGCATACAAGAGATACCAAAACTTGCACCCTGACCCTAACCTACATGTCTGCCTTAGATGGATTCTGGTGCACGTATTGACCATACATTGCTGCACACAAGTGATACCAAAACTTGCAGCCTGACCCTAACCTACATGTCTGCCTCAGATGGATTTTGGTGCACATATTGACCATACATTGCTGCACACAAGTGATACCAAAACTTGCACCCTGACCCTAACCTACATGTCTGCCTTAGATGGATTATGGTGCACTTATTGACCATACATTGCTGCACACAAGTGATACCAAAACTTGCACCCTGACCCTAACCTACATGTCTGCCTCAGATGGATTATGGTGCACTTATTGACCATACATTGCTGCACACAAGTGATACCAAAACTTGCACCCTGACCCTAACCTACATGTCTGCTCAGATGATTATGTGCACTTATTGACCATACATTGCTGCATACAAGAGATACCAAAACTTGCACCCTGACCCTAACCTACATGTCTGCCTTAGATGGATTATGGTGCACATATTGACCATACATTGCTGCACACAAGTGATACCAAAACTTGCACCCTGACCCGGACCTACATGTCTGCCTTAGATGGATTATGGTGCACATATTGACCATACATTGCTGCACACAAGTGATACCAAAACTTGCACCCTGACCCTAACCTACATGTCTGCCTTAGATGGATTATGGTGCACTTATTGACCATACATTGCTGCACACAAGAGATACCAAAACTTGCACCCTGACCCGGACCTACATGTCTGCCTTAGATGGATTATGGTGCACTTATTGACCATACATTGCTGCACACAAGTGATACCAAAACTTGCACCCTGACCCTAACCTACATGTCTGCCTTAGATGGATTATGGTGCACATATTGACCATTACATTCTGCACAACATTGCTGCACACAAGAGATACCAAAACTTGCACCCTGACCCGGACCTACATGTCTGCCTTAGATGGATTATGGTGCACTTATTGACCATACATTGCTGCACACAAGTGATACCAAAACTTGCACCCTGACCCTAACCTACATGTCTGCCTTAGATGGATTATGGTGCACTTATTGACCATACATTGCTGCATACAAGAGATACCAAAACTTGCACCCTGACCCTAACCTACATGTCTGCCTCAGATGGATTATGGTGCACTTATTGACCATACATTGCTGCACACAAGTGATACCAAAACTTGCACCCTGACCCGGACCTACATGTCTGCCTTAGATGGATTATGGTGCACTCATTGACCATACATTGCTGCATACAAGGGATACCGAGGCAATGTGTCCTGGTATGACCGGGGGTGTTGCCAAGACGTAAAACGCCAACAACGAACCAAGTCAATCTCCTAGAACATATCACTGCTGAAGCCGATGATGGGCAGCATGTCAGCGTGCAGAAGACAATAAGAGTGCACATGTGACTGCAAATCTCTCCCAACTTAAAGGAAAGTATTACATTTTCTAAACCAAAACACTTATCTATATGTGATTATTCACATGCACTATAGATACTCATGCATGTCTTAGACAGTTATTGTTGGATATATATATAGATATATATACGGGACTACTAAGTGGATTTAATAGAACTTGTTACTGCATCAGAACGTGCGATGTGCTTGCCAACATTACTTATGCCAAGTATACACTTACCGTTTATGATTCACGCACTAAAACTCGTGACTCGACCCGACCCGCTTAAAACTGAAAATGGGCCGATGCATTTTTCGAATCGCGAATCGCAATCGTAATCGGCCCGTTTTAGCCCTAAAACTGAGTTTTTAGTCGGGAATCGCAATCGCTAGGCGTGCACGGGGAGCGCACACCTAGTGATTTTTGTGCGCGAAATGGGCAGTTTTAGATCGTATACGGTAGGTGGGTTCACACAAATGGTAGGTGTGTACCTGGCATTATACATACCCCCTTCGAATACATCCTCATCAGTGTAATTTAATTCACTGGACTTCAAATAATCAAGGACTTCAAATAAAGATATCCCTTGAAGAATAAGTTCGAAGTGTGTTGCTATGTAGTAAGTTCTACTTCTAGGATTGTGTTAAGACATAAAACAACGACCAAATAAACAAACCAAAGTTAGCCATATCAAATAAAAGTTACTTCAAAGTGAAAAGTTAATATTCGTATGGTCAATTATAACCAACAACCAAATATATCAATCGACATTTTGAACCACAATTCTAAACGATGGTGCCATACAACTTGAACCCCTTAAGAGAAATTAAGTCAAATGTAAGGTAAGTAGAATAGAATTAGCAACTAATGGACTTACTTTTCTGGTTGTTTAAATTGGCAGAAACGCAAACGCATCGAACAAGGCAACTCAGTCTATTTTGAATATCACCAGGGCGCTTATCTAGATTAATGGTTAGGAGGCTGGGCCCGTAATGGCAGGAAGTGAGGGTTTGAATCCCGCACTAAGCACTATATTTCATATATGCAAAAACACCTCCCATAACACTGGTGCTATGACATGCACTACCCTCTCAGGCAAAGAAGCCCACTGAGAGGTAGGCACGCATAGTATGAGTGCAGTGACAGGCGCTGACCTGTCAGGCAAAGAAGCCCACTGAGAGGTAGGCGCGCATAGCGTGAGTGCAGTGACATGTGCTGACCTGTCAGGCAAAGAAGCCCACTGAGAGGTAGGCACGCATAGCGTGAGTGCAGTGACATGCGCTGACCTGTCAGGCAAAGAAGCCCACTGAGAGGTAGGCATGCATAGCGTGAGTGCAGTGACATGCGCTGACTTCTCAGGCAAAGAAGCCCACTGAGAGGTAGGCATGCATAGCGTGAGTGCAGTGACAGGCGGTGACTTGTCAGGCAAAGAAGCCCACTGAGAGGTAGGCACGCATAGCGTGAGTGCAGTGACAGGCGCTGACCTGTCAGGCAAAGAAGCCCACTGAGAGGTAGGCATGCATAGCGTGAGTGCAGTGACAGGCACTGACCTGTCAGGCAAAGAAGCCCACTGAGAGGTAGGCATGCATAGCGTGAGTGCAGTGACATGCGCTGACCTGTCAGCCAAAGAAGCCCACTGAGAGGTAGGTCCGCATAGCGTGAGTGCGGTGACATGTGCTGACCTGTCAGCCAAAGAAGCCAACTGAGAGGTAGGCGCGCATAGCGTGAGTGCAGTGACAGGCGCTGACCTGTCAGGCAAAGAAGCACACTGAGAGGTAGGCATGCATAGCGTGAGTGCAGTGACATGCCCTGCCTCTCAGACAAAGAAGCCCACTGAGAGGTAGGCGTGCATAGCGTGAGCGCAGTGACATGCCCTGCCTCTCAGACAAAGAAGCACACTGAGAGGTAGGCATGCATAGCGTGAGTGCAGTGACATGCCCTGCCTCTCAGACAAAGAAGCCCACTGAGAGGTAGGTATGCATAGCGTGAGTGCAGTGACATGCGCTGACCTCTCAGGCAAAGAAGCCCACTGAGAGGTAGGCACGCATAGCTTGAGTGCAGTAACATGCGCTGACCTGTCAGCCAAAGAAGCCCACTGAGAGGTAGGCACGCATAGCGTGAGTGCAGTAACATGCGCTGACCTGTCAGCCAAAGAAGCCCGCTGAGAGGTAGGCACGCATAGCTTGAGTGCAGTAACATGCGCTGACCTGTCAGCCAAAGAAGCCCACTGAGAGGTAGGCACGCATAGCGTGAGTGCAGTAACATGCGCTGACCTGTCAGCCAAAGAAGCCCGCTGAGAGGTAGGCACGCATAGCTTGAGTGCAGTAACATGCGCTGACCTGTCAGCCAAAGAAGCCCACTGAGAGGTAGGCACGCATAGCATGAGTGCAGTAACATGCACTGACCTGTCAGCCAAAGAAGCCCACTGAGAGGTAGGCGTGCATAGCGTGAGCGCAGTGACATGCGCTGACCTCTCAGCCAAAGAAGCCCACTGAGAGGTAGGCACGCATAGCATGAGTGCAGTAACATGCGCTGACATGTCAGCCAAAGAAGCCCACTGAGAGGTAGGCATGCATAGCGTGAGTGCAGTAACATGCGCTGACCTGTCAGCCAAAGAAGCCCGCTGAGAGGTAGGCACGCATAGCTTGAGTGCAGTAACATGCGCTGACCTGTCAGCCAAAGAAGCCCGCTGAGAGGTAGGCACGCATAGCTTGAGTGCAGTAACATGCACTGACCTGTCAGCCAAAGAAGCCCACTGAGAGGTAGGCGTGCATAGCGTGAGTGCAGTAACATGCGCTGACCTGTCAGCCAAAGAAGCCCACTGAGAGGTAGGCATGCATAGCGTGAGTACAGTAACATGCGCTGACCTGTCAGCCAAAGAAGCCCGCTGAGAGGTAGGCATGCATAGCGTGAGTGCAGTAACATGCACTGACCTGTCAGCCAAAGAAGCCCACTGAGAGGTAGGCATGCATAGCGTGAGTGCAGTAACATGCGCTGACCTGTCAGCCAAAGAAGCCCGCTGAGAGGTAGGCACGCATAGCTTGAGTGCAGTAACATGCGCTGACCTGTCAGCCAAAGAAGCCCGCTGAGAGGTAGGCACGCATAGCTTGAGTGCAGTAACATGCGCTGACCTGTCAGCCAAAGAAGCCCACTGAGAGGTAGGCATGCATAGCGTGAGTGCAGTAACATGCGCTGACCTGTCAGCCAAAGAAGCCCGCTGAGAGGTAGGCATGCATAGCGTGAGTGCAGTGAGATGTACTGGCCTGTCAGGCAAAGAAGCCCACTGAGAGGTAGGCATGCATAGCGTGAGCGCGTCAGAGAACCAAGCTAATCTAATGGTTAGGGCGCTGGTCCCTGAATGTCGAGGAATATGGGTTAAAGTCCTTCTTAAGGTGCAATATTAATTGTCCACAGACAAATTGTCCACAAAGTTTGTTTCAAAAACATTGTCCACAAAATATTTGTCCAGAAAATAGGTTCCAGAACAAAATTGTCCACAAGAAAATATTAACAAAAATAATTGTTCACAAAATGGTATCCACAAACAATTTTCCACAAAATATTATCCACAGAAAATAGTCCACAAAACATTGTCCTAAACAAAATGTTCACAGAAAATGGTTCACAATATATATTGTTCACAAGAAAATGTCAAAAGAAAATAGTACATGACAAATTGTGCACAACAAATTGTTCATAAAAAAAGTCCATACAAATTCTGCACAAAAATTGTCGAGTGTGATTAACTCGTACGACCGGATGCGCGGCGTCAGTCATATGGAAGAGCCCATTTACAGATGGTGGTGGTGGGTGGTGGGTGATGGGGTGGTGGGTGACCACTTATACACTGCCTATGATCAGGGCAATAATCGTGACTCTAATTACATATATATATATATATATCTTCATATATATATATATATATATATATATATATATATATATATCCTAGCTACGTAGAAACACGAAGACAGCAGGGTGGGTTGACAACTCTTTATTCCTCGTGGCTCAACACTCACGGCTCTCCCTGATATAAAAAGGTCCAGTTTCTGCAGGCAACTGACGGTGAACAGAACCGGAAGTGCTGCCGAACGCCGCTATTTGAGTGCATGGTTCAGTGCATGGTTGAGTGCATGATTCAGTGCATGGTTCAGTGCATGGTTCAGTGCATGGTTCAGTGCAGGCCCGCACCGACTGGCGCACGGCGCGGCGCATGGCAAGTAACAGAACCCGACAAGAAACAAATACACAGAGAAGTAATTAAGGGCCTCCACTTGCTTTATCTTTTGAATGGAGGCAGAGTGACTGAGCACCGCCAGACAAGTTACAACACTTGCAGGCAGAGGGCGACGCAATCGGCCCGGGTGCATACTCGATGAACAATTAATAACAGATCAGTACAGTAGATGACTTAGAATATAATAAGGAGCGAAAGCTTCCGATTAATTATACTTGTATATAATGCTTATACATCACATGTATAATATATTATGTAGAATATTTATGCGTATATATGTTACTAATTTACATCACATATATAATATATTATGTAGAATATTTATGCGTATATATGTTACTAATTTACTCATTGGAATAGCGCCTTTACAGTGGTCTTGTTGCAGCCATTGTTACAGATGGGTTGTCTTTGTTTCAGGTGTGTGGGTGTGTGGGTGGGTGTGTGGGTGGTTGGCTGTGTGGGTGGGTGGGTGGTTGGGTGAGTGGGTGAGTGTGTCTGTGGGTGGTTGGGTGTGTGTGGGTGCGTGGTTGGGTGAGTGAGTGGGTGTGTGGGTGCGAGGGTGTGTGTGTGGGTGCGTGTGGGTGTGTGGGTGAGTGTGTTGGTGGATATGTGGGTGTGTGGTTGGGGGCCTATGTGGGTGTGGTGTTGGGCGGGTGTGTGGGTGTGTGTTTGGGTGTGTGTGTGTGTGTGTGGGTGTGTGGGTGTGTGGGTGTGTGGGTGTGTGGTGTGTGATGTGTGGTGTGTGGGGTGTGGGTGTGTGGGTGTGTGGGTGTGTGGGTGTGTGGGTGTGTGGGTGTGTGGGTGTGTGGGTGTGTGGGTGTGTGGTGTGTGTATGGGTGGCTGTGTGGGTGTGTGAGTGTGAGGGTGGGTGTGTGGGTGTGGGTGTGTGGGTGTGGGTGTGTGGGTGTGGGTGGGTGGGTGAGTGGGTGTGTGGGTGGGTGTGTGGTTGGGTGGGTGTGTGGATGGGTGTGTGGGTGTGGGTGGGTGGTTAGATGTAGGTTGTCCAGGGTAGTTTGTCTCGGGCTGCTCTTCTCTGTTCGTCAGGTAGAGACCATCTACATGGATGTATCGTCGCACCAGACCTGCCTTGCAGACCTTTCTATTTTTAGTACCACCGTCATGTCGGGAATCACGACTTAGTCCGGGTGGGGTGGGGTGGGGTGGTGTGGGGTGGGGTTGGGGGTGGGGGGCCCCGGGGGTTGGGGGTGGGAGAGCCTGCTAAGGAGTGCCAGCTTGGGTCGCTGTGTAGGGAGGGCTGGATGGGGGAGGTGTGGAGAGGTGTGAGCAGGAAATGATGAATCTAAGTGGAAGGGGGGGGGGGGGTGTTAGGGGGTCGTGTGGTGCAAGACAACCATAACGCCATCTTTGTACTTGTATCATAGACAGTTGCACCGATCTACCTCAGTGTATTTGTCACCACGACACCCGCTCGGCTTTCTTTTCATAAGATCCCGTAGAGTTAGTCTGTATGTTTGAGTTTCTGTTAGAAATGTACTCAGATATCTTAGCCGCTCAGATCAGCTTTAGAATTGTGTCATTTTGGGGGGATATTATTTGGGGAGGCAGCGGATATGACGGTGTGTGTGTGGGGGGGGGGGGGCTAGACTAATTGCTACCTCTGGTGGCGGGATAATAAACTACGTGTTTTTATATATATATATAGTTAAGGTTATGGCAGGAAACTCATAATAAAAGCAATGCGTTTACTTAATTTCACAATCAGCCATATTTGTTAGATATAACATGATACACACATTTATTATTTATGTGAATATAAATAAATGAAGAATGCAGGTGCCACGGCTCCAGCTGTATATCAGTTATTGTAAAATATATATATATATATTTATTACGAACCAATGGCAGCGGACTTGGTTGACTGAGGCGCCACTGCCCGTCGGTGGAAGCTAACGGTACTAGGTGTTGACCACAGTTCGCTCGAAATATCACCATCATGTGACCTTGTGAAGACCACCATACACGCACCATAACATGGGGCAGATTGTGTTGTTTGTTGGGGTATGACATCCTGAAAACATCTACGGGCATACCAGAACGGCTACCGTCTTGTGACGTTATGCACTTAAGGCGTTGGGTGACTTTTGGAGTTTTACGTCCTGGCAACTTTTAAGGTCATACCAGAACAGTTACTGACTTGTGATAGTGTACACTCATGGCAACTTAATAGTGATGCCTCATTGGGAGAGCAGGCCGCCAGCACCATGACCTGATATCCTTTTCTAAGGAATTGGTTTGACTCGCCCGGGTTTTGAACTCCTGACCTTCCGCCTGGGAAGCATGCACTATGCCGTGTTGGCGACCGTCCCCGGTGTGTGATGGAAGAGAAGACAGATGTAACTAGAAGTGAGACGATAGGACTGAAGTGACTCTCGACCAACAGGAGAAGAGCAACCATGGAGCCAGTAGAAGGTCGCAGGTGGGGCCCAGTGGTGTAAACCACGCAGCCAGTAGAAGGTCACAGGTGGGGCCCAGTGGTGTAAACCATGGAGCCAGTAGAAGGTCGCAGGTGGGGCCCAGTGGTGTAAACCATGCAGCCAGTAGAAGGTCACAGGTGGGAGCCCAGTGGTGTAAACCATGGAGCCAGTAGAAGGTCGCAGGTGGGGCCCAGTGGTGTAAACCATGGAGCCCTTAGAAGGTCGCAGGTGGGGCCCAGTGGTGTAAACCATGGAGCCAGTAGAAGGTCGCAGGTGGGGCCCAGTGGTGTAAACCATGGAGCCAGTAGAAGGTCACAGGTCGGGCCCAGTGGTGTAAACCATCGAGCCAGTAGAAGGTCGCAGGTAGGGCCCAGTGGTGTAAACCATGGAGCTGGTAGAAGGTCACAGGTGGGAGCCCAGTGGTGTAACCCATGGAGCCAATAGAAGGTCACAGGTGGGGCCTAGTGGTGTAAACCATGGAGCCCTTAGAAGATCACATGTGGGACCCACTGGTGTAAACCATGGAGCCCTTAGAAGGTCACAGGTAGGAGCACAGTGGTGTAAACCATGGAACCAGTAGAAGGTCGCAGGTGGGGCCTAGTATTGTAAACCATGCAGCCAGTAGAAGGTCGCAGGTGGGGCCCAGTGGTGTAAACCACGGAGCCAGTAGACGGTCACCGGTGGGGCCCAGTGGTTTAAACCATGGAGCTGGTAGAAGGTCACAGGTGGGAGCCCAGTGGTGTAACCCATGGAGCCAGTAGAAGGTCACAGGTGGGGCCTAGTGGTGTAAACCATGGAGCCCTTAGAAGGTCACAGGTGGGAGCACAGTGGTGTAAACCATGGAACCAGTAGAAGGTCGCAGGTGGGGCCTAGTGGTGTAAACCATGGAGCCAGTAGAAGGTCGCAGGTGGGGCCCAGTGGTGTAAACCATGGAGCCAGTAGACGGTCACCGGTGGGGCCCAGTGGTTTAAACCATGGAGCCAGTAGAAGGTCACGGGTGGACCCAGTGGTGTAAACCATACAGCCAGTAGAAGGTCCCAGGTGGGGCCCAGTGGTGTAAACAATGGAGCCGGTAGAAGGTCACAGGTGGGGCCCAGTGGTGTAAACCATGGAGCCCTTAGAAGGTCACATGTGGGACCCACTGGTGTAAACCATGGAGCCACTAGAAGGTTGCAGGTGGTGCCGAGTGGTGTAAACCATGGAGCCGGTAGAAGGTCGCAGGTGGGGCCCAGTGCTGTAAACCATGGAGCCAGTAGATGGTCACTGGTGGGGCCCAGAGGTGTAAACCATGGAGCCAGTAGAAGGTCACAGGTGGGACCCAGTGGTGTAAACCATGGAGCTAGTAGAAGGTTGCAGGTGGGGCCCAGTGGTGTAAACCATGGAGCCCTTAGAAGGTCACAGGTGGGACCCAGTGGTGTAAACCATGGAGCCAGTAGAAGGTCGCAGGTGGGGCCCAGTGGTGTAAACCATGGAGTCGGTAGAAGGTCGCAGGTGGGGGCCCAGTGCTGTAAACAATGGAGCCAGTAGAAGGATGCAGGTGGAGCCCAGTGGTGTAAACCATGGAGCCAGTAGAAGGTCACAGGTGGGACGCAGTGGTGCAAACCATGGAGCCAGTAGAAGGTTGCAGGTGGGGCCCAGTGGTGTAAACCATGGAGCCCTTAGAAGGTCACAGGTGGGACCCAGTGGTGTAAACCATGGAGCCAGTAGAAGGTTGCAGGTGGGGCCCAGTGGTGTAAGACCTGGAGCCCTTAGAAGGTCACAGGTTGGTCCCAGTGGTGACAACCATGGAGCCAGTAGAAGGTCGCAGGTGGGGCCCAGTGGTGTACACCATGGAGCCGGTAGAAGGTCGCAGGTGGGGGCCCAGTGCTGTAAACCATGGAGCCAGTAGAAGGACGCAGGTGGCGCCCAGTGGTGTAAACCATGGAGCCAGTAGAAGGTCACAGGTGGGATGCAGTGGTGTAAACCATGGAGCCAGTAGAAGGTTGCAGGTGGGGCCCAGTGGTGTAAACCATGGATCCCTTAGAAGGTCACAGGTGGGACCCAGTGGTGTAAACCATGGAGCCAGTAGAAGGTTGCAGGTGGGGCCCAGTGGTGTTAACCATGTAGCCCTTAGAAGGTCACAGGTGGGACCCAGTGGTGTAAAGCATGGAGCCAGTAGAAGGTTACAGCTGGGGCCCAGTGGTGTAAACCATGGAGCCCTTAGAAGGTCACGGGTGGGACCCAGTGGTGTAAACCATGGAGCCCTTAGAAGGTCGCAGGTGGGACCCAGTGGTGACCGCACGTTATGGGAATGGGAATTTAAACCAGGAGGCAACAATTCATAAAATGTCTTACTTCTCACGTACAAACCTTCCCAAACACGTGACACATTTGGAGGGGTTGAAATAACATGTGGTAAATGAATCAGCAGTCAAATGTTGGGAAATGAGGTATGATTGTTAACAAGGATTGACTGTAAAAGGGGATCCACGTACTGAGGTGTTTGGCAGAGCTCCACACGCTGACGTCTCGTGGGGTCCTCTTGTATCTCCTTCCTGAGCCTGTATCACATGATCATTCTCCCTCACAGTAATAAAGTAACATACGTAAAACCACAACAGATAATAGCAGTATACACGCCTCTACTAAAACACACATATTTGTTCTATATTTGTCCAACGTTACTAAAGATTCTTTTATTTATGCATGCAAAGATATTTTGCTTTGCTTGTTGTTGTTTTATGTCTTGGCAACATCTAAGGTCATATCAGGATAGTCACCGACTTGTGACGGTGCAGACTTTATAGTGCTGTCCCATTGGGAGACCAGGCTGCCGGCACAATGACCCAATGTCCGACCTGGTCACATTATTCTGATACTGTACAAACCAGTCCTTGTGCTGTCATATTAATGCCAAGTGCCAAGTTAGGTCACGACAAGTATCAATTGTACAAGTCATATAACAACCCAAGTTAGGTCACGACAAGTATCAATTGTATAAGTCATATAACAACGGCAAGTTAGGTAGCACCAAGTATCAATTGTACAAGTCATATAACAATGCCAAGTTAGGTCACGACAAGTATCAATTGTACAAGTCATATAACAATGCCAAGTTAGGTCACGACAAGTATCAATTGTACAAGTCATATAACAATGCCAAGTTAGGTAACGACAAGTATCAATTGTACAAGTCATATAACAATGCCAAGTTAGGTCACGACAAGTATCAATTGTACAAGTCATATAACAATGCCAAGTTAGGTCACGACAAGTATCAATTGTACAAGTCATATAACAATGCCAAGTTAGGTCACGACAAGTATCAATTGTATAAGTCATATAACAATGCCAAGTTAGGTCATGACAAGTATCAATTGTACAAGTCATATAACAATGCCAAGTTAGGTAACGACAAGTATCAATTGTATAAGTCATATAACAATGCCAAGTTAGGTAGCACCAAGTATCAATTGTACAAGTCATATAACAATGCCAAGTTAGGTAACGACAAGTATCAATTGTATAAGTCATATAACAATGCCAAGTTAGGTAGCACCAAGTATCAATTGTACAAGTCATATAACAATGCCAAGTTAGGTAACGACAAGTATCAATTGTATAAGTCATATAACAATGCCAAGTTAGGTAGCACCAAGTATCAATTGTACAAGTCATATAACAATGCCAAGTTAGGTAACGACAAGTATCAATTGTATAAGTCATATAACAATGCCAAGTTAGGTAGCACCAAGTATCAATTGTACAAGTCATATAACAATGCCAAGTTAGGTAACGACAAGTATCAATTGTATAAGTCATATAACAACGGCAAGTTAGGTAGCACCAAGTATCAATTGTATAAGTCATATAACAATGCCAAGTTAGGTAACGACAAGTATCAATTGTATAAGTCATATAACAACGGCAAGTTAGGTAGCACCAAGTATCAATTGTATAAGTCATATAACAATGCCAAGTTAGGTAACGACAAGTATCAATTGTCCAAGTCATATAACAACGGCAAGTTAGGTAGCACCAAGTATCAATTGTATAAGTCATATAACAACGCCAAGTTAGGTAATGACAATTATCAATTGTATAAGTCATATAACAACGCCAAGTTAGGTTACGGCAATTATCAATTGTATAAGTCATATAACAACCCAAGTTAGGTAGTGCCAAGTATCAATTGTATAAGTCATATAACAACGCCAAGTTAGGTAGTGCCAAGTATCAATTGTATAAGTCATATAAAAATGCCAAGTTAGGTTACGGCAATTATCAATTGCATAAGTCATATATAACAACCCAAGTTAGGTAGCACCAAGTATCAATTGTATAAGTCATATAACAATGTCAAGTTAGGTAACAACAATTATCAATTGTATAATTCATATAACAACCCAAGTTAGTTAGCGCCAAGTATCAATTGTATAAGTCACATAACAACGCCAAGTAAGGTAATGACAATTATCAATTGTATAAGTCATATAACAATGCCAAGTTAGGTTACGGCAATTATCAATTGTATAAGTCAAATAACACCGCCAAGTAAGGTAACAGCAATTATCAATTGTATAAGTCAAATAACAATGCCAAGTAAGGTAGCACCAAGTACCAATTGTATAAGTCATATAACAACGCCAAGTAAGGTAGCACCAAGTATCAATTGTATAAGTCATATAAAACGCCAAGTTAGGTTACGGCAATTATCAATTGTATAAGTCATATAACAACCCAAGTTAGGTAGCGCCAAGTATCAATTGTATAAGTCATATAACAACGCCATGTTAGGTAGCACCAAGTATCAATTGTATAAGTCATATAACAATGCCAAGTTAGGAATCAACAATTATCAATTGTATAAGTCAAATAACAACGCCAAGTTAGGTATCAACAATTATCAATTGTATAAGACAAATAACAATGCCAAGTAAGGTAGCAACAATTATCAATTGTATGAGTCATATAACAACGCCAAGTTAGGTAGCACCAAGTATCAATTGTATAAGTCATATAACAATGCCAAGTTAGGTAGTGCCAAGTATCAATTGTATAAATCAAATAACAATGCCAAGTTAGGTAATGACAAGTATAAATTGTATAAGTCATATAACAACGCCAAGTTAGGTAGCACCAAGTATCAATTGTATAAGTCATATAAAAATGCCAAGTTAGGTAGTGCCAAGTATCAATTGTATAAGTCATATATAACAACCCAAGTTAGGTAGCACCAAGTATCAATTGTATAAGTCATATAAAAATGTCAAGTTTGGTAATGAGAATTATCAATTGTATAATTCATATAACAACCCAAGTTAGTTAGCGCCAAGTATCAATTGTATAAGTCATACAACAAATCAGTCATGTAGACGATAATTTGTATTGCACAAAGCATTGCATTTGCATAACATCACAACTAGTACTTGGCTGTTTGTCATGATTATTTATCTGTGACTAATATTAGGTTTTATTTCCCGGTTTGAGTTTGTGATTTGGATTACACCTGTATTTTGGCGTAATTGGCTCATACCATTGAGCCAATGTCGGTTCACACCATTGGGCCAACATTGGCTCATTTCATTGGATCACGAGTCGATTGATGACCCGACATTACCAGTGAACAGTGAGTGGGATTTGAGTGGGAATGTTGCGAGCTTACTTTTTATTATATATAATACGGCTGTTCATTGCTTGCCAAGTTGTCCACAGATACCAGTTTTGCCGCCTGAACAAACACACATATAGGGTGATATTCGTTAATTGGGGTTTTACACCCTGGCCATATATGAGGTCATATCAGGATGGGTATATCAACTTGTGACAGTCCGCACTCATGGTGGCCTTCCAGCTCAACACGACTGAAATCGCATACCACTAACAATACCCCACTCAATCGTAGTATTATCCGGAACTATGCTAAATAATGGGAAACAAGACGGTGCATTTAATAGAATATCCTCACTAGCAGCTGCCATCTTAAGACAACTGGTGCTCAATATGGGGACACGTTCTGCACACTTCACACAGCAGGCAACGCCTGACAAGATGGCCGACTGGGGAGGTCACGTGATACCAGGCCGGAGGTCATGGGGTCAATCCCCCAATGGAGACAAACCAAAGACCTCCAGAACTACTGGCCGATTCGGTAGAGCGCTGGCTTCCCGTCCGGAAGGTTGGGCGTTAGAATCCCGGCCCAATAAAGCAAATAATTTACATAATTTCTACTTGATGCTTCCTACCGCTTGACGTTACTGGCATATGTAAAGGACTGGTTAGCTCAGTATAAGAATAATGTGACTGAGTGGGATATTGCATCACGGTGCCAGTGGCATGATCTCCCAGTTAAGCAGCACTATAAAAGTCGTCATGAGCGTGCACTGTTACAAGTCGGTACCTGTCCTGATATTACTAGGGTGCAAAAACCCCAACAAAAAACAGTATTATTAGGAAAGGGAAGGACTGGTGGGTTGACTCGATGTCAAGATACTGTAGCTGAGCCGGAAATCAGGTAATGGTGCCCGTGGTACTGCATTCCAGTGTGGCAGCACTATAAAGTCACCATGTGGTTGCACTGTCAGAATTAAGTCGGTACTCACTTGACATTACCCTAGATTTTGCCAGTACGTAAAACCCCAATACATTACCCTTGAAGCAAGCTACACCCCACTGTGCTGAACAGTGCGCACGCCTATAACATTAGCAAAGTTCTACTTGTGGACGCACGGCAAATATTGTTATGACAGTTGACACGCCCTTATACTCGCACAGTGTATGCGGCGCCGGGGTACAAGACCAGTTACATTTAGCAAATTAAACAATGTAAATTTAAACTCAGATAGTATTATCACAACACCTCGATACATCACGTGTAAATTCACTGCTTCGATCTCCTTTTCTCACCATGCCACGTCTATACACACTTTTCCCTTATAAAGAGACCCCGTCCTGATATGATCTTTGATGTTGCCAGGATGTAAAACTCCAACAACCAACCAAGAAAGAAGATATATTATTCACCAGGGTCTGTATGTTCTCAAACCAAGCTGTCTTAAAGGAGTAGTGACATCACCAGCGCAAGTTTACTTCTTCACAATTCTGCTGATGGATGCTTCTTGCTGGTTTGTGTATCGTGAAGGAACCTGTTCTCTTCGCTTATTTACAGCCAGATCAAGGCTGAGGTCAATGTGTTCGAGCTGGCCCTATTTGGGTCCTTCAGCCCTAATGACCTTCCTCAGCTGTTAGAGTGACATAAAAAAGTGTGTTTTATTTAACGATACCATAAGAGCACATTGGTTTTTATCATCGGCTATTGGACATCAAACATATGGTCATTCTGACATATTTCTTTGAAGGAAATCCGCTGCCGGCACATAGGCTACTCTTTCCAAAATAAGCAGCAAGGGGTCTCTTATATGCACTTCCCACAGACAGAACATCACCTACCACAACATTTGATGAACCAGTTGTGGACTACTGGTGTTAGAGTGAAATAGGCCAGATATTTACAAAGTTGGATCGGCTTCTCTATGAAGTAGAACTAAAGAATGTTTGGATGCAACAATCAGCAATTAGCTGTCATTTAACTTGTTATGTGATTATTATTTATGACAAACACTAAACCTTGTCGGGTTATTGTATTTGGCTGCTGCCAACACTATTTTGTCTATTACTTATGTACACTACCTGCCTTGGTCAGCCTGGTGCAGAGGCTAACTGTGTCAATGATTCTATAGACCCCTTTCAATGTTTATAAGCATTGTGTATGCGCACGCACCTCTGCTGCAGAACGAAGGCACACTGCCATTGAGTTTGCCAATATGCGCAGTGCAACACGTCGATTTGATTCAAAATTAATAGAAATGCAGAACCCTAACCTTATCAATTTAATATAATCTTTTCATTGAATATGTTTTCTGTATGTGTTCCAAGCCGTTTGTTTCTAGGTGGTGTAGCTTTAGAAATATTTCAATTTTTCTGTATGAGGATTGCTCACGGCCATTGACAATGCATTGAGTTTGCAGATACGCGCAGTGCAACACATCAATTTTATTCAAAATTAATAGAAATGCAGAACCCTAACCTTGTAGTAGGTACTCCAAAGTGGGCGTGTACGGTGTCCACAGCATGACATTTGACATATTTTAACCCTTTTTAAAACGCTTCATTCTCCACTAATTCTGCTTCGTTTGAAATAGAAATTACATGAAATTAAAGCGTATTCTTTTGTCCTTTAGGGTCTCTGATTTTTACTTAGCATTATGAAATAAATTAGAGTCAATGGAAACTTGTTTGACAGTACCATCAGCAGCTCTGTGCATGCTCACCGAGTTTGTTTTCATCCAGTCTGAGCTACTCCCTTCCCTAAAATTGATACCTTGGTGAGCCCAGTGAGCTGAGCTAAAAATAACCACCAATGAAAGACAGAGAAGAAACTAGGTTTCATTAGTGTCTTGGGGGTTAAGAAAAATGGGAAATATTGCGCCTAGAGCGGGACTCGAACCGCCATCTCTTTGCATTCCAGGCCAGTGTGCTAACCATTACACCACCTAGGCTCCCTGATATCACCACACTACCCACGCCTACACGTCTATGTGGTTACTTGCCTGAGAGGTCAGTGCAGACTACTACACTCATCCCCCTGGAATTGTAAGTCATTTAATGCTTACAATTACATACATACAGGCAATGCACTTACACATATATACACAGGGTAGGTTCAACAACCATACAGCGCATAGCTTGTATCGGATCATGTTCACGGCAACCAGTGTCACGGGGGGTGATGAAAATGGGAAATATTGCACCTAGAGCGGGACTCGAACCCACATCTCTTTGCATTCCAGGCCAGTGTGCTAACCATTACACCACCTAGGCTCCCTGATATCACCACACTACCCACACCTACCTGTCTATGTGGTTACTTGCCTGAGAGGTCAGTGCACCCTACTACATTAGCATATCAAGCATGGTTGTTTCTCAGTGGGAAATTTGATTGAACTGAAGGAGTGAAAATATTAAGACATCAATCCTCCTTGAAAATTGATCAGGATCGTGCTGAAAATTATATCATCAGAAAGCTCTAGTCTTCCTCTACCTAAAGAGAACAATATTTGGTTGAGAGTTATATCATGCCAATCAAGGTTGGCCTGAGAAGTGACTGTGTATTCCCATCTCTGCACTGGAGCAACGAATATGGTGTCGATTGAAGCTACCGTGTCGACAGAAAACTTGTAGAATCATATAGAGCGTCTGATTTAGATTATTTTAGAATAAAAAGTAGAGTGATACTGTACGTAGAACATAAGTTATGATGTTTTCAAGAATTTATCATTCACCCTGCTGATATTCAGTAGAAATTAAGGAAATTAGCAAGTTTAGCATGAAATATTTGAAAGAATAACAAAGATAATGCTATGGACAAAATTGAGCCTGCTATTTGTGCTATAGAGAGTGGATGTCAGTAAGTGACCTCTGTGGCTGCAGCTACACACATCCACCATGACACCACATTCTGAGCACAAATTGCACTCGTCAGTCATCAACAAGTTAACAACAAATGATGAGTTATTGTCGTCATCGCCACCAATTAGTCAACTTGCCATAATGTTGACCTTGCAATGTTAACTACTGTAAACCTTTGAAATGGAAATGTATTATATATGGTTAGGAGAGCAAGATTAACTTGGCTGCTACTTGTGCAACGTAGGTAGGTACATGTATGTTTGATATGTTTGATATGTCTACATGTAGGTATATGTATGTTTGATGTGTCTACATGTAGGTAGGTGCATGTATGTTTGATGTGTCTACATGTAGGTAGGTACATGTATGTTTGATGTATCTACATGTAGGTAGGTACATGTATGTTTGATATGTCTACATGTAGGTAGGTACATGTATGTTTGATATGTCTACATGTAGGTAGGTACATGTATGTTTGATGTGCCTACATGTAGGTAGGTACATGTATGTTTGATATGTATACATGTAGGTAGCTATGTATGTGTGATATGTCTACATGTAGGTAGGTACATGTATGTTTGATGTGTCTACATGTAGGTAGGTACATGTATGTTTGATGTGTCTACATGTAGGTAGGTACATGTATGTTTGATATGTCTACATGTAGGTAGGTACATGTATGTGTGATGTGTCTACATGTAGGTAGGTACATGTATGTTTGATATGTCTACATGTAGGTAGGTACATGTATGTTTGATGTGCCTACATGTAGGTAGGTACATGTATGTGTGATGTGTCTACATGTAGGTAGGTACATGTATGTTTGATGTGTCTACATGTAGGTAGGTACATGTATGTTTGATGTGTCTACATGTAGGTAGACACATCAACGGGGCCGCAGCACCCTCGACCATTTGGTGTGCATGGAGACCTTCATAAGAGATGCTTTCCTTAAGAAGGAGCACGTTGTGGCTGTCTTTTTCGACCTCGAAAAAGCCTATGACGCAACGTGGCAGCATGGCATCATGGAGGATCTTCATGCGATTGGCCTTCGTGGCCACTTGCCAATTTTCATCAGGAAGTTTCTAGCCTTCAGGCATTTCCGCGTCCGTGTCAAGACTACCTATTCCCGCCTACAATCACAGGAACTAGGAGTTCCTCAAGGCAGCATACTGGTCGTGACCCTTTTCGGGGTCAAGGTCAATGGTATTGCTGCTGCTGTAAAGCAGGGGGTCTCCTGTAGTCTTTTCGTGGACGACTTTGTTTTATATTACAGCGGTGCTAACATGAATGTCATAGAGAGACAGCTACAACCAAGCATAAATGGGATCCATCGATGGTCAGTTCTGAACGGTTTCAAATTTTCCAAGACCAAAACAGTCTGCATGCACTTCTGCCTGCTGCGTAGAATACATGCGGAACCGGAGCTGACCCTGGATGGGGATTCTCATTAAAGTCGTTGAGAAAACCAAATTTCTGGGCCTCATTCTCGACGCAAAACTGTCTTTTGTGCCACATATAAAGTACCTGAAAACAAGATGCCTGAAAGCGCTGGATATTCTGAGGGTGCTGTCCAGCTCAGAGTGGGGAGCGGACAGAGATGTTCTGCTCTCCGTGTACAGAACCTTGGTTCGTTCACGAGTGGATTACGGCAGCATAGTATATGGTTCCGCAAGGAAATCATATATTGGGCTGCTAGACACGATCCACCACCAGGGACTGCGCTTGGCCCTTGGGGCCTTCCGCACCTCACCAGTTCAGAGCCTTTATGTCGAAGCCAATGAACCATCACTTAATAACAGAATCAAACTGGCCATGCAATATGTAGTCAAGATAAAAACTAATGCATTGAATCCTGCACACAATTGTCTATTCGAGCAACATGACGAATCCAGGTATGAAGCCAGGCCAAATTACATCCGGCCACTGAGGCTCCGAATGAAACCTCATTTGGAGGCCTTGGGCGTGGATTTGGACGTGTTGGAGGATGCCAAAGTCCCAGAACATCCCCCGTGGTCGTTGAGAAAGCCATCGGTTATCCTCCGACTCACGGAACTGAGGAAATCTGGGACACATCCACTCGAGTACAAAGGACTGCATGCAGAGATTCAAGGCCAGTTTGCAGACCACCTCTCCATATACACTGATGGTTCGAAAGACCAAAGCCGGGTAGCTGCTGCGGCAGTCTGCCGACGGGAAAAATTTGGTGTACGTTTGCCCGATCAGAGCTCGATTTTCACTGCAGAGGCCCGAGCACTCCTTCTCGCTTTGGAGTGTATCGAGGTATCCAACCACACTAACTATGTTATATACAGTGATTCCTTCTCTTGCCTCCTGGCTGTTGCTGGACTGAAAACGAATCACCCTATTCTAGCAACGGTCATTTATAAAATGAACCAACTGACAACAGATGGGTATGATATCCACCTGTGCTGGGTGCCTGGCCATGCTGGCATACAAGGAAACGAACGAGCTGATCGGGCTGCGAAGAAGGCCCTGAACTGTGATCTTGAACCGTGTCTGATCCCTCACTCTGATCTGAAACCACTAATAGCCACCCACATAAAATCCAAATGGCAACATGAGTGGGATGAAAACATTAATAAACTTAAAGAAATTGAACCATCTGTGGGAAAGCCACCACAGACTCATGCGGGAGGTCGGCGGGACCAAGTGGTCCTTAGCCGCTGCCGTATTGGCCACTCGTGGCTTACACATGCTTTTCTGCTCAAGGGGGAACCTCCCCCTGAATGTATTGGGTGTCAGTCCCCACTGACACTCAAACACATTTTACTAAGTTGCGTTGATTTTTTGGCCCTGCGCCAACGGTTCTACACTGCAGGCAGTATGCATGACCTTTTTACTAAGGTAAAACAGGAAAACATTTTAGCCTTTTTGAGGGCAGCTGGACTGTTTATACCAGTATTTAAATGGATTACTTTAATTATTTATTATGAAACTTTTCTTTTTCTATGGGAATTTGTTTCCCTTGACCACAGATATATGAGTGTGAGCTTTCTAATTTAATTAGTGTCTATTGGCACATAATTGATTGTCTGCTTTTACATTTAAAGGCGATGGTTTGAACAAAAAACAAACATTTCTCGCCGTGAATATGGCCTATGCTGCCGACACGGCGTAAAGCAACCACCAATCAATCAATCAATCAGGTACATGTATGTTTGATGTGTCTACATGTAGGTAGGTACATGTATGTTTGATGTGTCTACATGTAGGTAGGTACATGTATGTTTGATGTGTCTACATGTAGGTAGGTAAATGTATGTTTGATGTGTCTACATGTAGGTAGGTACATGTATGTTTGATATGTATACATGTAGGTAGGTACATGTATGTTTGATGTGTCTACATGTAGGTAGGTACATGTATGTTTGATGTGTCGACATGTAGGTAGGTACATGTATGTTTGATGTGTCTACATGTAGGTAGGTACATGTATGTTTGATGTGCCTACATGTAGGTAGGTACATGTGTGTTTGATATGTCTACATGTAGGTAAGTACATGTATGTTTGATGTGTCTACATGTAGGTAGGTACATGTATGTTTGATATGTCTACATGTAGGTAGGTACATGTATGTTTGATGTGTCTACATGTAGGTAGGTACATGTATGTTTGATGTGTCTACATGTAGGTAGGTACATGTATGTTTGATGTGTATACATGTAGGTAGGTACATGTATGTTTGATATGTCTACATGTAGGTAGGTACATGTATGTTTGATGTATCTACATGTAGGTAGGTACATGTATGTTTGATATGTCTCCATGTAGGTAGGTACATGTGTGTTTGATATGTCTACATGTAGGTAAGTACATGTATGTTTGATGTGTCTACATGTAGGTAGGTATATGTATGTTTGATATGTCTACATGTAGGTAGGTACATGTATGTTTGATGTGTCTACATGTAGGTAGGTACATGTATGTTTGATGTGTCTACAGTAGGTAGGTACATGTATGTTTGATGTGTATACATGTAGGTAGGTACATGTATGTTTGATATGTCTACATGTAGGTAGGTACATGTATGTTTGATGTGTCTACATGTAGGTAGGTACATGTATGTTTGATGTGTCTGCATGTAGGTAGGTGGATGTATGTTTGATATGTATACATGTAGGTAGGTACATGCATGTTTGATATGTCTACATGTAGGTAGGTACATATATGTTTGATGTGTCTACATGTAGGTGGGTACATGTATGTTTGATGTGTATACATGTAGGTAGGTACATGTATGTTTGATGTGTCTACATGTAGGTAGATACATGTATGTTTGATATGTCTACATGTAGGTAGGTACATGTATGTTTGATGTGTCTACATGTAGGTATATGTATGTTTGATATGTCAACATGTAGGCAGGTACATGTATGTTTGATGTGTCTACATGTAGGTATGTACGTGTATGTTTGATGTGTCTACATGTAGGTATATGTATGTTTGATATGTCTACATGTAGGTAGGTACATGTATGTTTGATATGTCTACATGTAGGTAGGTAAATGTATGTTTGATGTGTCTACATGTAGGTAGGTACATGTATGTTTGATATGTCTACATATAGGTAGGTACATGTATGTTTGATATGTCTACATGTAGGCAGGTACATGTATGTTTGATGTGTCTACATGTAGGTAGGTACATGAATGTTTGATGTGTCTACATGTAGGTAGGTAAATGTATGATTGATGTGTCTACATGTAGGTAGGTACATGTATGTTTGATATGTCAACATGTAGGTAGGTATATGTATGTTTGATATGTCTACATGTAGGTAGGTACATGTATGTTTGATATGTCTACATGTAGGTAGGTACATGTGTGTCTGATATGTCTACATGTAGGTAGGTATATGTATGTTTGATATGTCTACATGTAGGTAGGTATATGTATGTCTGATATGTCTACATGTAGGTAGGTACATGTATGTTTGATGTGTCTACATGTAGGTAGGTACATGTATTCTTGATATGTCTACATGTAGGTAGGCACGTGTATGTTTGATGCGTCTACATGTAGGTAGGTACATGTATGATTGATGTGCCTACATGTAGGTAGGTACATGTTTGTTTGATATGTCTACATGTAGGTACATGTATGTTTGATAGGTATACATGTAGGTAGGTACATGTATGTTTGATATGTCTACATGTAGGTACATGTATGTTTGATGTGCCAACATGTAGGTAGGTACATGTATGTTTGATATGTCTACATCTAGGTAGGTACATGTATGTTTGATGCGTCTACATGTAGGTAGGTACATGTATGCTTGATATGTCTACATGTAGGTAGGCACATGTATGTTTGATGCGTCTACATGTTGGTAGGTACATTTATGTTTGGTATGTCTACATGCAGGTAGGTATATGTATGTTTGATATGTCTACAAGTTGGTACATGTATGTTTGATAGGTTTACATGTAGGTAGGTACATGTATGTTTGATATGTGTACATGTAGGTAGGTACATGTATGTTTGATGTGTCTACATGTAGGTAGGTACATGTATGTTTGATGTGTCTACATGTAGGTAGGTACATGTATGTTTGATATGTCTACATGTAGGTAGGTACATGTATGTTTGATAAGTCTACATGTAGGTAGGTACATGTATGTTTGATATTTCTACATGTAGGGAGGTACATGTATGTTTGATGTGTCTACATCTAGGTAGGTATATGTATGTTTGATATGTCTACACGTAGGTAGGTACATGTATGTTTGATATGTCTACATGTAGGTAGGTACATGTATGTTTGATATGTCTACATGTAGGTAGCTATTTGTATGTTTGATATGTCTACATGTAGGTAGGTACATGTATGTTTGATATGTATACATATAGGAAGGTACATGTATGTTTGATGTGTCTACATGTAGGTAGGTACATGTCTGTTTGATGTGTCTACATGTAGGTAGGTACATGTATGTTTGATATGTCTACATGTTGGTAGGTACATGTATGTTTGATAGGTCTACATGTAGGTACATGTATGTTTGATATTTCTACATGTAGGGAGGTACATGTATGTTTGATGTGTCTACATCTAGGTAGGTATATGTATGTTTGATATGTCTACAAGTAGGTAGGTACATGTATGTTTGATATGTCTACATGTAGGTAGGTACATGTATGTTTGATATGTCTACATGTAGGTAGCTATATGTATGTTTGATATGTCTACATGTAGGTAGGTCCATATATGTTTGATATGTATTCATATAGGAAGGTACATGTATGTTTGATATGTCTACATGTAGGTAGGTACATGTATGTTTGATATGTCTACATGTAGGTTAGTACATGTATGTTTGATATGTCTATGTGTAGGGAGGTACATGTATGTTTGGTATGTATACATATAGGTATGTACATGTATGTTTGATATGTCTACATGTAGGTAGGTACATGTATGTTTGATATGTGTGTGTGTAGGTTGGTACATGTATGTTTGATATGTCTACATGTATGTAGGTATGTATGTTTGATATGTCTACATGTAGGTATGTACATGTATGTTTGATATGTCTACATGTAGGTAGCTATATGTATGTCTGATATGTCTACATGTAGGTAGGTACATGTATGTTTGATATGTCTACATGTAGGTAGGTACATGTATGTTTGATATGTCTACATGTAGGTAGGTACATGTATGTTTGATATGACTACATGTAGGTAGGTACATGTATGTTTGATATGTCTACATGTAGGTAGGTACATGTCTGTTTGATATGTATACATATAGGTAGGTACATGTATGTTTGATATGTCTGCATGTAGGTAGCTACATGTATGTTTGATATGTCTACGTGTAGGTAGGTACATGTATGTTTGATATGTCTACATGTAGGTAGCTATATGTATGTTTGATATGTCTACATCTAGGTAGGTACATGTATGTCTACATGTCGGTAGGTGCATGTATGTTTGATGTGTCGACATCTAGGTAGGTACATGTATGTTTGATACATGTCGGTAGGTCCTGGGTATCATTAGTCAAGTTGCCATAATGTTGAAGTTGCAATATTAACTACTGTAACAAGGAAATATAGAGTATATTTATTCATCATCGAAACTTGGCTATCCTTCATTATCTTGAACAACCCAGACTGTTACAATTAGCTCATTACAAAATGACCAAAGATTCACTCATCTAAATGTAGCACATACTGTTTGCATGCAGATTCGCTACCTCTTAACAAACTATTCAAATACTAGAAAATTCAATTGCATTGGCTATGGAACTACTAACGTCTACGCTAATGGTCGCGGATAAACATACACTTACTTTCTACTTTGGAGCTCAATTAGCCCCCGCTGTGACGTTTTGAACATTGTCCGCTTTATCAGATTGTGCAACGTTAAAGCTGTGTCGTCCGATAAAGCGGCTTTTCCAAAGAAAACCACTGACTCAGATTTGATTCTACACATCCTCCTTACGTACTGGGCCACTTACTGACAACCACCTTCCGTACTCAACCACTTACTGATATCCACCTTACATACTCATCCACTGACTTTCTTTTCTTTTTTTTTTTATTGAGGCTGTAACTATACTGTCCATATCATATAAGCCCGGGTACCATACATACTCATCCGCATACTGACATCCACCTTACATACTCATCCACTTACTGACATCCACCTTACGTACTCAGACACTTATTGACATCCACCTTACACACTCAGCCACTTACTGACATCCACCTTACATACTCATCACATTACTGACATCCACCTTACATACTCAGCCATTTACTGACATCCACCTTACATACTCAGCCACTTATTGACATCCACCTTACATACTCAGCCACTTACTGACATCCACCTTACATACTCATCCACTTACTGACATCCACCTTACATACTCGGCCACTTATTGACATCCACCTTACATACTCAGCCACTTAGTGACATCCACCTTACATACTCGGCCACTTACTGACATCCACCTTACATACCCAGCCACTTACTGACATTCACCTTAAATTAATCATCCACTTACTGACATCCACCTTATGTACTCAGCCACTTATTGACATCCACCTTACATACTCGGCCACTTATTGACATCCACCTTACATACTCATCCACTTACTGACATCCACCTTACATACCCAGCCACTTACTGACATCCACCTTGCATACTAAGCCACTTAGTGACATCCACCTTACATACTCAGCCACTTACTGACATCCACCTTAAATACTCCGCCACTTACTGACATCCACTTTACATAATCGGCCACTTATTGACATCCACCTTACATACTCAGCCACTTACTGACATCCACCTTACTTACTCGGCCACTTACTGACATCCACCTTACATACTCAGCCACTTACTGACATCCACCTTACATACTCGGCCACTTACTGACATCGACCTTACATACTCAGCCACTTATTGACATCCACCTTACATAGCCAGCCACTTATTGACATCCACCTTACGTTGTCAGCCACTTACTGACATTCACCTTACATACTCAGCCACTTATTGACATCCACCTTACATACTCGGCCACTTACTGACATCCACCTTACATACTCATCCACTTACTGACATCTACCTTACATACTAAGCCACTTACTGACATCCACCTTACGTACTAAGCCACTTATTGACATCCACCTTACGTACTAAGCCACTTACTGACACCCACCTTACGTATGCAGCCACTTACTGACATCCACCTTACGTACTAAGCCACTTATTGACATCCACCTTACATACTCGGCCACTTATTGACTTCCACCTTACATAATCGGCCACTTACTGACATCCACCTTACATACTCAGCCACTTATTGACATCCACCTTACGTACTCCGCCACTTACTGACATCCACCTTACATACTCAGCCACTTACTGACATCCATCTTACGTACTCGGCCACTTACTGACATCCACCTTACATACTCAGCCACTTACTGACATCCAGCTTACATACTCGGCCACTTACTGACATCCACCTTACGTACTAAGCCACTTAGTGACATCCACCTTACATACTCAGCCACTTACTGACATCCACCTTACATACTCAGCCACTTAGTGACATCCACCTTACATACTCATCCACTTACTGACATCCACCTTTCATACTCAGCCACTTATTGACATCCACCTTACATACTCAGCCACTTATTGACATCCACCTTACGTACTCAGCCACTTACTGACATCCACCTTACATACTCAGCCACTTAGTGACATCCACCTTACGTACTCAGCCACTTATTGACATCCAACTTACATACTCAGCCACTTACTGACATCCACCTTACGTAGTCAGCCACTTACTGACATCCACCTTACATACTCAGCCACTTATTGACATCCACCTTACGTACGCAACCACTTACTGACATCCACCTTACATACTCAGCCGCTTACTGACATCCACCTTACGTACCCAGCCACATACTGACATCCACCTTACATACTCAGCCACTTATTGACATCCACCTTACGTACTCAACCACTTACTGACATCCACCTTACATCCTCAGCCACTTATTGACATCCACCTTACGTACTCGGCCACTTATTGACATCCACCTTACATACCCAGCCACTTACTGACATCAACCTTACGTACTAAGCCACTTACTGACATCCACCTTACATACTCGACCACTTAGTGACATCCACCTTACGTACTCGGCCACTCACTGACATCCCCCATTACATACCCATACACTTACTGACATCCACCTTACATACTAAGCCACTTATTGACATCCACCTTACATACCCAGCCACTTATTGACATCCACGTTATGTACTCAGCCACTTACTGACATCGACCTTACATACTCAGCCACTTATTGACATCCACCTTACGTACTCAGCCACTTACTGACATCCACCTTACATACTAAGCCACTTATTGACATCCAGCTTACATACTCGGCCCCTTACTGACATCCACCTTACATACTAAGCCACTTATTGACATCCACCTTACATACTCAGCCACTTAGTGACATCCACCTTACATACTCAGCCACTTATTGACATCCACCTTACGCAATCGGCCACTTATTGACATCCACCTTACATACTCAGCCACTTACTGACATCAACCTTACGTACTAAGCCACTTACTGACATCCACCTTACATACTCGGCCACTTAGTGCCATCCACCTTACGTACTCGGCCACTCACTGGCATCCCCCTTACATACTCATCCACTTACTGACATCCACCTTATATACTAAGCCACTTATTGACATCCACCTTACATACCCAGCCACTTATTGACATCCACATTATGTACTCAGCTACATACAGACATCCACCTTACATACTCGGCCCAATACTGACATCCACCTTACGTACTAAGCCACTTATTGACATCCGTCTTACATACTCAGCCACTTATTGACATCCACCTTACATTCTCAGTCACTTACTGACATCCACCTTACATAGTAAGCCACTTATTGACATCCACCTTCCTTACTCAGCCACTTACTGACATCCACCTTACATACTCAGCCACTTAATGACATCCACGTTATGTACTCAGCCACTGACTGACATCCACCTTACATACTCAGCCACTTATTTACATCCACCTTACATACTCAGCCACTTATTGACATCCACCTTACGGTCTCAGCCACTTACTGACATCCACCTTACATACCCAGCCACTTACTGACATCCACCTTACATAATCGGCCCCTTACTGACATCCACCTTACATACTTATCCACTTACTGACATCCACCTTACATAATCGGCCACTTATTGACATCCACCTTATATACTCAGGCACTTACTGACATCCACCTTACATAATCGGCCACTTACTGATATCCACCTTACATACTCAGCCACTTATTGACATCCACCTTAAATACTCGGCCACTTAGTGACATCCACCTTACATAATCGGCCACGTACTGACATCCACCTTACATACTCAGCCACTTATTGACATCCACCTTACATGCTCATCCACTTATTGACATCGACCTTACATACACCGCCACTTACTGACATCCACCTTACATACTCAGCCACTTACTGACATCCACTTACGTACTCGGCCACTTACTGACATCCACCTTACCTACTAATCCACATACTGACATCCACCTTACATAGTCGGCCACTTACTGACATCCACCTTACATACTCAGCCACTTATTGACATCCACCTTACATACCCAGCCACTTATTGACATCCAGCTTACATACTCTGCCACTTACTGACATCCACCTTACATAATAAGCCACTTATTGACATCCCCCTTACATACTCGGCCACTTACTGACATCCACCTTACACACTCAGCCACTTATTGACATCCACCTTACATACTCAGCCACTTATTGACATCCACCTTACGTTCTCAGCCACTTACTGACATTCACCTTACATACTCAGCCACTTATTGACATCCACCTTACATACTCGGCCACTTACTGACATCCACTTTACATACTCATCCACTTACTGACATCCACCTTACATACTAAGCCACTTCTTGACATCCACCTTACGTACTCGGCCACTTCTTGACATCCACCTTACGTACTAAGCCACTTACTGGCATCCACCTTACGTACTAAGCCACTTATTGACATCCACCTTACGTACTTGGCCACTTACTGACATCCACCTTATGTACTCAGCCACTTAGTGACATCCACCTTACGCACTTGGCCACTTATTGTCATCCACCTTACGTACTAGCCACTTATTGACATCGACCTTACATACTCAGCCACTTACTGACATCCACCTTACATACTCAGCCACTTATTGCCATCCACCTGACGTACTCAGCCACTTACTGACATCCACCTTACATAATCAGCCACCTATTGACATCCACCTTACATACTCAGCCACTTAATGACATCCACCTTACATACTCAGCCACTTATTGACATCCACCTTACATACTCGGTCACTTACTGACATCCACCTTACATACTCAGCCACTTATTGGCATCCACCTTACATACTCAGCCACTTACTGACATCCACCTTCCCTTATCAGCCACTTAGTGACATCCACCTTACATACTCAGCCACTTATTGACATCCACCTTACGTACTCAACCACTTACTGACATCCACCTTACGTACTCAGCCACTTACTGACATCCACCTTACATACTCAACCACTTATTGACATCCACCTTACGTACTCAGCCACTTACTGACATCCACCGTACATACTCAGCCACTTACTGACATCCACTTTACATACTCAGCCACTTATTGACATCCACCTTACGTACTCAGCCACTTACTGACATCCACCTTACATACTAAACCACTTAGTGACATCCACCTTACATACTCAGCCACTTACTGACATCCACCTTACATACTCAGCCACTTACTGACATCCACCTTACATACTCAGCCACTTACTGACATCCACCTTACATACTCAGCCACTTACTGACATCCACCTTACATACCCATCCACTTACTGACATCCACCTTACATCCTCAGCCACTTATTGACATCCACCTTACGTACTCGGCCACTTATTGACATCCACCTTACATACACAGCAACTTACTGACATCAACCTTACGTAGTAAGCCACTTATTGACATCCACCTTACACACTCGACCACTTAGTGACATCCACCTTACGTACTCGGCCACTCACTGCCATCCCCCTTACATACCCATACACTTACTGACATCCACCTTACATACTAAGCCACTTATTGACATCCACCTTACATACCCAGCCACTTATTGACATCCACGTTATGTACTCAGCCACTTACTGACATCCACCTTACATACTCAGCCACTTATTGACATCCACCTAACGTACTCAGCCACTTACTGACATCCACCTTACATACTAAACCACTTAGTGACATCCACCTTACATACTCAGCCACTTACTGACATCCACCTTACATACTCAGCCACTTACTGACATCCACCTCACATACTCAGCCACTTACTGACATCCACCTTACATACTCAACCACTTACTGACATCCACCTTACATACCCATCCACTTACTGACATCCACCTTACATCCTCATCCACTTATTGACATCCACCTTACGTACTCGGCCACTTATTGACATCCACCTTACATACTCAGCCACTTACTGACATCAACCTTACGTACTAAGCCACTTACTGACATCAACCTTACATACTCGACCACTTAGTGACATCCACCTTACGTACTCGGCCACTCGCTGACATCCCCCTTACATACCCATACACTTACTGACATCCACCTTACATACTAAGCCACTTATTGACATCCACCTTACATACCCAGCCACTTATTGACATCCACCTTATGTACTCAGCCACTTACTGACATCCACCTTACATACTCAGCCACTTATTGACATCCACCTTACGTACTCATCCACTTACTGACATCCACCTTACATACTAAGCCACTTATTGACATCCACCTTACATACTCGGCCCCTTACTGACATCCACCTTACGTTCTCAGCCACTTACTGACATCCACCTTACATACCCAGCCACTTACTGACATCCACCTTACATAATCGGCCCCTTTCTGACATCCACCTTACATACTCATCCACTTACTGACATCCACCTTACATAATCGGCCACTTATTGACATCCACCTTACATACTCAGGCACTTACTGACATCCACCTTACATAATCGGCCACTTACTGACATCCACCTTACATACTCAGCCACTTATTGACATCCACCTTACATACTCGGCCACTTAGTGACATCCACCTTACATAATCGGCCACTTACTGACATCCACCTTACATACTCAGCCACTTAGTGATATCCACCTTACATGCTCATCCACTTATTGACATCGACCTTACATACTCCGCCACTTAGTGACATCCACCTTACATACACGGCCACTTACTGACATCCACCTTACATACTAAGCCACTTCTTGACATCCACCTTACGTACTCGGCCACTTCTTGACATCATCCTAACGTACTAAGCCACTTACTGACATCCACCTTACGTACTAAGCCACTTATTGACATCCACCTTACGTACTTGGCCACTTACTGACATCCACCTTACGTACTCAGCCACTTACTTACATCCACCTTACTTACTCAGCCACTTACTGACATCCACCTTACATACTCAGCCACTTATTGACATCCACCTTACGTACTCAGCCACTTACTGACATCCCCCTTACATATTAAGCCACTTATTGACATCCACCTTACGTACTCGGCCACTTATTGACATCCACCTTACATACTCAGCCACTTACTGACATCAACCTTACATACTAAGCCACTTACTGACATCCACCTTACATACTCGGCCACTTAGTGACATCCACCTTACGTACTCGGCCACTCACTGACATCCCCCTTACATACTCATCCACTTACTGACATCCACCTTACATACTAAGCCACTTATTGACATCCACCTTACATACCCAGCCACTTACTGACATCAACCTTACATACCCAGCCACATACAGACATCCACCTTACGTACTCGGCCACTTATTGACATCCACCTTACATACTCAGCCACTTACTGACATCAACCTTACATACTAAGCCACTTACTGACATCCACCTTACATACTAAGCCACTTATTGACATCCACCTTACATACTCGGCCCCTTACTGACATCCACCTTACGTTCTCAGCCACTTACTGACATCCACCTTACATACCCAGCCACTTACTGACATCCACCTTACATAATCGGCCCCTTTCTGACATCCACCTTACATACTCATCCACTTACTGACATCCACCTTACATAATCGGCCACTTATTGACATCCACCTTACATACTCAGGCACTTACTGACATCCACCTTACATAATCGGCCACTTACTGACATCCACCTTACATACTCAGCCACTTATTGACATCCACCTTACATACTCGGCCACTTAGTGACATCCACCTTACATAATCGGCCACTTACTGACATCCACCTTACATACTCAGCCACTTAGTGATATCCACCTTACATGCTCATCCACTTATTGACATCGACCTTACATACTCCGCCACTTAGTGACATCCACCTTACATACTCGGCCACTTACTGACATCCACTTTACATACTCATCCACTTACTGACATCCACCTTACATACTAAGCCACTTCTTGACATCAACCTTACGTACTCGGCCACTTCTTGACATCATCCTTACGTACTAAGCCACTTACTGACATCCACCTTACGTACTAAGCCACTTATTGACATCCACCTTACGTACTTGGCCACTTACTGACATCCACCTTATGTACTCAGCCACTTAGTGACATCCACCTTACGCACTTGGCCACTTATTGTCATCCACCTTACGTACTTGGCCACTTATTGACATCGACCTTACATACTCAGCCACTTACGGCCATCCACCTTACATACTCAGCCACTTATTGACATCCACCTTACATAATCAGCCACCTATTGACATCCACCTTACATACTCAGCCACTTACTGACATCCACCTTACATACTCAGCCACTTATTGGCATCCACCTTACTTACTCAGCCACTTACTGACATCCACCTTACATACTCAGCCACTTACTGACATCCACCTTACATACTCAGCCACTTATTGACATCCACCTTACGTACTCAACCACTTACTGACATCCACCTTACGTACTCACCCACTTACTGACATCCACCTTACATACTCAGCCACTTATTGACATCCACCTTACGTACTCAGCCACTTACTGACATCCACCTTACGTACTCAGCCACTTACTGACATCCACCTTACATACTCAGCCACTTATTGACATCCACCTTACGTACTCAGCCACTTACTGACATCCACCTTACATACTAAACCACTTAGTGACATCCACCTTACATACTCAGCCACTTACTGACATCCACCTTACATACTCAGCCACTTACTGACATCCACCTTACATAATCAGCCACTTACTGACATCCACCTTACATACCCATCCACTTACTGACATCCACCTTACATCCTCATCCACTTATTGACATCCACCTTACGTACTCGGCCACTTATTGACATCCACCTTACATACTCAGCCACTTACTGACATCAACCTTACGTACTAAGCCACTTACTGACATCCACCTTACATACTCGACCACTTAGTGACATCCACCTTACGTACTCGGCCACTCACTGACATCCCCCTTACATACCCATACACTTACTGACATCCACCTTACATACTAAGCCACTTATTGACATCCACCTTACATACCCAGCCACTTATTGACATCCACGTTATGTACTCAGCCACTTACTGACATCCACCTTACATACTCAGCCACTTATTGACATCCACCTTACATACTCATCCACTTACTGACATCCACCTTACATACTAAGCCACTTATTGACATCCACCTTACATACTCGGCCCCTTACTGACATCCACCTTACGTACTAAGCCACTTATTGACATCCACCTTAAATACTCAGCCACTTATTGACATCCACCTTACATACTCAGCCACTTATTGACATCCACCTTACGTACTCAGCCACTTACATACATCCACCTTACTTACTCAGCCACTTACTGACATCCACCTTACATACTCAGCCACTTATTGACATCCACCTTACGTACTCAGCCACTTACTGACATCCACCTTACATATTAAGCCACTTATTGACATCCACCTTACGTACTCGGCCACTTATTGACATCCACCTTACATACTCAGCCACTTACTGACATCAACCTTACATACTAAGCCACTTACTGACATCCACCTTACATACTCGGCCACTTAGTGACATCCACCTTACGTACTCGGCCACTCACTGACATCCCCCTTACATACTCATCCACTTACTGACATCCACCTTACATACTAAGCCACTTATTGACATCCACCTTACATACCCAGCCACATACAGACATCCACCTTACATACTCGGCCACTTATTGACATCCACCTTACGTACTCATCCACTTACTGACATCCACCTTACATACTAAGCCACTTATTGACATACACCTTACATACTCGGCCCCTTACTGACATCCACCTTACGTACTAAGCCACTATTGACATCCGTCTTACATACTCAGCCACTTATTGACATCCACATTACCTTCTCAGTCACTTACTGACATCCACCTTACATAGTAAGCCACTTATTGACATCCACTTTCCTTACTCAGCCACTTACTGACATCCACCTTACATACTCAGCCACTTATTGACATCCACGTTATGCACACAGCCACTTACTGACATCCACCTTACATACTCAGCCACTTATTGACATCCACCTTACATACACTGCCACTTATTGACATCCACCTTACGTTCTTAGCCACTTACTGACATCCACCTTACATACCCAGCCACTTACTGACATCCACCTTACATAATCGGCCCCTTACTGACATCCACCTTACATACTCATCCACTTACTGACATCCACCTTACATAATCGGTCACTTATTGACATCCACCTTACATACTCAGGCACTTACTGACATCCACCTTACATAATCGGCCACTTACTGACATCCACCTTACATACTCAGCCACTTATTGACATCCACCTTACGTACTCAGCCACTTCCTGACATCCACCTTACATACTAAACCACTTAGTGACATCCACCTTACATACTCAGCCACTTACTGACATCCACCTTACATACTCATCCACTTACTGACATACACCGTACATACTCAGCCACTTACTGACATCCACCTTACATACTCAGCCACTTACTGACATCCACCTTACATACCCGTCCACTTACTGACATCCACCTTACATCCTCAGCCACTTACTGACATCCACCTTACGTACTCGGCCACTTATTGACATCCACCTTACATACTCAGCCACTTACTGACATCAACCTTACATACTAAGCCACTTACTGACATCCACCTTACATACTCGACCACTTAGTGACATCCACCTTACGTACTGGGCCACTCACTGACATCCCCCTTACATACCCATACACTTACTGACATCCACCTTACATACTAAGCCACTTATTGACATCCACCTTACATACCCAGCCACTTATTGACATCCACGTTATGTACTCAGCCACTTACTGACATCCACCTTACATACTCAGCCACTTATTGACATCCGCCTTACATACTTAGCCACTTACTGACATCCACCTTACATACTAAGCCACTTATTGACATCCACCTTACATACTCGGCCCCTTACTGACATCCACCTTACGTACTAAGCCACTTATTGACATCCACCTTACATACTCGGCCCCTTACTGACATCCACCTTACGTACTAAGCCACTTATTGACATCCACCTTACATACTCAGCCACTTATTTACATCCACCTTACATACTCAGCCACTTATTGACATCCACCTTACGTACTCAGCCACTTACTTACATCCACCTTACTTATTCAGCCACTTACTGACATCCACCTTACATACTAAGCCACTTATTGACATCCACCTTACGTACTCAGCCACTTACTGACATCCACCTGACATATTAAGCCACTTTTTGACATCCACCTTATGTACTCGGCCACTTATTGACATCCACCTTACATACTCAGCCACTTACTGACATCAACCTTACGTACTAAGCCACTTACGGACATCCACCTTACATACTCGGCCACTTAGTGACATCCACCTTACGTACTCGGCCACTCACTGACATCCCCCTTACATACTCATCCACTTACTGACATCCACCTTACATACTAAGCCACTTATTGACATCCACCTTACATACCCAGCCACTTATTGACATCCACGTTATGTACTCAGCCACTTACAGACATCCACCTTACATAGTCGGCCACTTATTGACATCCACTTTACGTACTCATCCACTTACTGACATCCACCTTACATACTAAGCCACTTATTGACATCCACCTTACATACTCGGCCCCGTACTGACATCCACCTTACGTACTAAGCCACTTATTGACATCCGTCTTACATACTCAGCCACTTATTGACATCCACCTTACATTCTCAGTCACTTACTGACATCCACCTTACATAGTAAGCCACTTATTGACATCCACCTTCCTTACTCAGCCACTTACTGACATCCACCTTACATACTCAGCCACTTATTGACATCCACGTTATGTACTCAGCCACTTACTGACATCCACCTTACATACTCAGCCACTTATTGACATCCACCTTACATACTCAGCCACTTATTGACATCCACCTTACGTTCTCAGCCACTTACTGACATCCACCTTACATACCCAGCCACTTACTGACATCCACCTTACATAATCGGCCACTTATTGACAACCACCTTACATACTCAGGCACTTCCTGACATCCACCTTACATAATCGGCCACTTACTGACATCCACCTTACATACTCAGGCACTTATTGACATCCACCTTACATACTCGGCCACTTAGTGACATCCACCTTACATAATCGGCCACTTACTGACATCCACCATACATACTCCGCCACTTAGTGACATCCACCTTACATGCTCATCCACTTATTGACATCGACCTTACATACTCCGCCACTTACTGACATCCACCTTACATACTCAGCCACTTACTGACATCCACCTTACGTACTCGGCCACTTACTGACATCCACCGTACATACTCAGCCACTTACTGACATCAACCTTATATAATCAGCCACTTATTGACATCGACCTTACATACCCAGCCACTTATTGACATCCACCTTACATACTCTGCCACTTACTGACATCCACCTTACATACTAAGCCACTTATTGACATCCCCCTTACATACTCGGCCACTTACTGACATCCACCTTACATACTCAGCCACTTATTGACATCCACCTTACATACTCAGCCACTTATTGACATCCACCCTACGTTCTCAGCCACTTACTGACATTCACCTTACATACTCAGCCACTTATTGACATCCACCTTACATACTCGGCCACTTACTGACATCCACTTTACATACTCATCCACTTACTGACATCCACCTTACATACTAAGCCACTTCTTGACATCCACCTTACGTACTCGGCCACTTCTTGACATCCACCTTACGTACTAAGCCACTTACTGACATCCACCTTACATACTAAGCCACTTATTGACATCCACCTTACGTACTTGGCCACTTACTGACATCCACCTTATGTACTCAGCCACTTAGTGACACCCACCTTACATAATCAGCCACCTAATGACATCCACCTTACATACTCAGCCACTTATTGACATCCACCTTACATACTCAGCCACTTATTGACATCCACCTTACATACTCGGCCACTTACTGACATCCACATTACATACTCAGCCACTTATTGGCATCCACCTTACATACTCAGCCACTTACTGACATCCACCTTACATACTCAGCCACTTACTGACATCCACCTTACATACTCATCCACTTATTGACATCCACCTTACATACTCAGCCACTTACTGACATCCACCTTACATACTCAGCCACTTACTGACATCCACCTTACATACTCAGCCACTCACTGACATCCACCTTACATACTCAACCACTTATTGACATCCACCTTACATACTCAGCCACTTATTGACATCCACCTTGCATACTCGGCCACATACTGACATCCACCTTACATACTCAGCCACTTATTGACATCCACCTTACATACTCAGCCAATTATTGACATCCACCTTACATTCTCAGCCACTTACTGACAGTCACCTTACGTTCTTGGCCACGTACTGACATTCACCTTACGTTCTCGCCACTTATTGACATCCACCTTACGTTCTTGGCCACTTATTGTGCTTTTCTTGCTGCAGAGAAAGGAATATTAGATAAATTTAATGAACTGGTCACTGCTCAAACCAATCCTGCCACAAAAGCCGTATTTACACGGCCAATTGTAAATCGAATTAGACAAAGCGATTTATATGAAGCGAAGTAGTGGCGCATTTACACACGGAGCGGTTTAAGGCGGAAATTTATATCTGCGCATGAGCAAGTCCATACTAACCAGCGCCAGTTTCGGTTAGTCGACGTCGCCGTGAGAGAGTGTGGGTTCGACCTAGATATGTATGGACTGAATCATCTTGTTTTGGAACGATCAAAACTTCTGCTGGGTAGTGAAAACCTAAAAATAAATGATGGAAAAAATATCTGCGCGCAGCTAGTGGTTTCATAGAACAAATTTACCGGAAAGTCAACAAACTCAGGTCTCAACTGTGACCTCCTTAATCCACTGTATCTAAACCGGCAATATGGGCTGACTTTAGCTAGTTCGCTTCATCTAGACTACCTCGCGAGGCGGTTTACATGAAGTGAATAATATGAATCGAATCAGCCCTAAGCCACCTCAGAGTCGCGTTTACATGGCGAATGTAAGGCGAACTAGGCAAGGCGCATTATTTGAGGCGTTTTAACTCGCCCGTGTAAACACGGCTATAGAATATTGACATGCTTGAATACATTGATTTTGTATGTTTTCACTTAAAATATCTCCAAAATTGTCCATTTGAAATAAAAGATTGTTCAAACAAATGTAAAGTAAATCATAATGTGTTATCCCAGAAAGTCACAGAAAGTGTAAATCATTGGCCGATGCAACATTAAAACACTGGTGGAAATGGTTGCATAACTACGTGATGACTGTCGAAATGTGGGTTTCATTGGGAATGATTGTTGCCGCTTTGTGGCGGCTGATGCCGCCCCCCTCACCCCACCCCCCACCCTAACCCCCCCCCCCCCCTCACCCCCCACCATTCACCCCCATACACACACTGACGGCCTGTAGTTGAAGCACTCAGTGCGAAGTACCCACATGCTGGGCACAGGGCCCGGACAATGGCCGCATTGTCCTAAGCCACCCTGACAACTTGACACCAGTAAATCTGTACATAACAACAAACAGAAAGCAGGCTCCGTGCCGGCATCTGCACAACACAAGGAGGATCCCCTCGTCTTTTACTGGTTCATACTTGTTTGAGTGATCCCCTCGTCTTTTACTGGTTTATACTTGTTTGAGTGACCCCCTCGTCTTTTACTGGTTTATACTTGTTTGAGTGACCCCCTCGTCTTTTACTGGTTTATACTTGTTTGAGTGATCCCCTCGTCTTTTACTGGTTTATACTTGTTTGAGTGATCCCCTCGTCTTTTACTGGTTTATACTTGTTTGGTGACCCCTCTTCTTTTACTGGTTTATACTTGTTTGAGTGATCCCTCGTCTTTTACTTGTTTATACTTGTTTGAGTGATTCCCTCGTCTTTTACTGGTTTATACTTGTTTGAGTGACCCCCTCGTCTTTTACTGGTTTATACTTGTTTGAGTGATCCCCTCGTCTTTTACTGGTTTATACTTGTTTGAGTGATCCCCTCGTCTTTTACTGGTTTATACTTGTTTGAGTGATCCCCTCGTCTTTTACTGGTTTATACTTGTTTGAGTGACCCCCTCGTCTTTTACTGGTTTATACTTGTTTGAGTGACCCCCTCTTCTTTTACTGGTTTATACTTGTTTGAGTGATCCCCTCGTCTTTTACTGGTTTATACTTGTTTGAGTAATCCCCTCTTCTTTTACTGGTTTATACTTGTTTGAGTGACCCCCTCTTCTTTTACTGGTTTATACTTGTTTGAGTGATCCCCTCGTCTTTTACTGGTTTATACTTGTTTGAGTGATCCCCTCTTCTTTTACTGGTTTATACTTGTTTGAGTGATCCCCTCGTCTTTTACTGGTTTATACTTGTTTGAGTGATCCCCTCGTCTTTTACTGGTTTATACTTGTTTGAGTGATCCCCTCGTCTTTTACTGGTTTATACTTGTTTGAGTGACCCCCTCGTCTTTTACTGGTTTTTACTTGTTTGAGTGACCCCCTCGTCTTTTACTGGTTTATACTTGTTTGAGTGATCCCCTCGTCGTTTACTGGTTTATACTTGTTTGAGTGACCCCCTCTTCTTTTACTGATTTATACTTGTTTGAGTGACCCCCTCGTCTTTTACTGGTTTATACTTGTTTGAGTGACCCCCTCTTCTTTTACTGGTTTATACTTGTTTGAGTGACCCCCTCGTCTTTTACTGGTTTATACTTGTTTGAGTGATCCCCTCGTCTTTTTCTGGTTTATACTTGTTTGAGTGACCCCCTGGTCTTTTACTGGTTTATACTTGTTTGAGTGACCCCCTCTTCTTTTACTGGTTTATTCTTGTTTGAGTGATCCCCTCGTCTTTTACTGGTTTATACTTGTTTGAGTGACCCCCTCTTCTTTTACTGGTTTATTCTTGTGTGAGTGACCCCCTCTTCTTTTACTGGTTTATACTTGTTTGAGTGACCCCCTCTTCTTTTACTGGTTTATACTTGTTTGAGTGACCCCCTCGTCTTTTACTGGTTTATACTTGTTTGAGTGATCACCTCGTCTTTTACTGGTTTATACTTGTTTGAGTGATCCCCTCGGCTTTTACTGGTTTATACTTGTTTGAGTGACCCCCTCTTCTTTTACTGGTTTATACTTGTGTCGTGGGGGTGATGAAAATGGGAAATATTGCGCCTAGAGCGGGACTCGAACCCACATCTCTTTGCATTCCGGGCCAGTGTGCTAACCATTACACCACCTAGGCTCCCTGATATCAACACACTCCCCACGCCTACCTGTCTATGTGGTTACTTGCTGAGAGGTCAGTGCAGACCATACACTCGTCCCCCTGGAATTGTAAGTCTTGTAATGCTTACAATTACATACATACAGGCAATGCACTAACACATACATACACAGGGTAGGTTCAACAACCATACAGCGCAAAGCTTGTACAGGATCCTGATCACGGCAACCAGTGTCGTGGGGGTGATGAAAATGGGAAATATTGCGCCTAGAGCGGGACTCGAACCCACATCTCTTTGCATTCCGGGCCAGTGTGCTAACCATTACACCACCTAGGCTCCCTGATATCAACACACTCCCCAGGCCTACCTGTCTATGTGGGTACTTGCCTGAGAGGTCAGTGCAGACCACTACACTTGTTTGAGTGATCCCCTCGTCTTTTACTGGTTTATACTTGTTTGAGTGACCCCCTCTTCTTTTACTGGTTTATACTTGTTTGAGTGACCCCCTCTTCTTTTACTGGTTTATTCTTGTGTGAGTGATCCCCTCGTCTTTTACTGTTTATACTTGTTTGAGTGATTCCCTCGTCTTTTACTGGTTCATACTTGCTTGAGTGACCCCCTCGTCTTTTACTGGTTTATACTTGTTTGAGTGATCCCCTCGTCTTTTACTGGTTTATACTTGTTTGAGTGATCCCCTCGGCTTTTACTGGTTTATACTTTGAGTGACCCCTCGCTTTTACTGGTTTATACTTGTTTGAGTGACCCCTCCTTTTACTGGTTTACTTGTTTGAGTGACCCCCTCTTCTTTTACTGGTTTATATTGTTTGAGTGACCCCTCGTTTTTACTGGTTTATACTTGTTTGAGTGACCCCTCGTCTTTTACTGGTTTATATTGTTTGAGTGACCCCTGTCTTTTACTGGTTTATACTTGTTTGAGTGATCCCCTCGTCTTTTACTGGTTTATACTTGTTTGAGTGATCCCCTCGTCTTTTACTGGTTTATACTTGTTTGAGTGATCCCCTCGGCTTTTACTGGTTTATACTTGTTTGAGTGATCCCCTCGGCTTTTACTGGTTTATACTTGTTTGAGTGATCCCCTCGGCTTTTACTGGTTTATTCTTGTTTGAGTGACCCCCTCTTCTTTTACTGGTTTATACTTGTTTGAGTGACCCCCTCGTCTTTTACTGGTTTATACTTGTTTGAGTGACCCCCTCGTCTTTTACTGGTTTATACTTGTTTGAGTGATCCCCTCGTCTTTTACTGGTTTATACTTGTTTGAGTGATCCCCTCTTCTTTTACTGGTTTATACTTGTTTGAGTGACCCCCTCGTCTTTTACTGGTTTATACTTGTTTGAGTGATCCCCTCGTCTTTTACTAGTTTATACTTGTTTGAGTGATCCCCTCGTCTTTTACTGGTTTATACTTGTTTGAGTGATTCCCTCGGCTTTTACTGGTTTATACTTGTTTGAGTGATCCCCTCGGATTTTACTGGTTTATACTTGTTTGAGTGATCCCCTCGGCTTTTACTGGTTTATTCTTGTTTGAGTGACCCCCTCTTCTTTTACTGGTTTATACTTGTTTGAGTGACCCCCTCGTCTTTTACTGGTTTATACTTGTTTGAGTGACCCCCTCTTCTTTTACTGGTTTATACTTGTTTGAGTGATCCCCTCGTCTTTTACTGGTTTATACTTGTTTGAGTGACCCCCTCGTCTTTTACTGGTTTATACTTGTTTGAGTGACCCCCTCTTCTTTTACTGGTTTATACTTGTTTGAGTGACCCCCTCTTCTTTTACTGGTTTATACTTGTTTGAGTGATCCCCTTGGCTTTTACTGGTTTATACTTGTTTGAGTGACCCCCTCGTCTTTTACTGGTTTATACTTGTTTGAGTGACCCCCTCTTCTTTTACTGGTTTATACTTGTTTGAGTGATCCCCTCGTCTTTTACTGGTTTATACTTGTTTGAGTGACCCCCTCGTCTTTTACTGGTTTATACTTGTTTGAGTGATCCCCTCGGCTTTTACTGGTTTATACTTGTTTGAGTGACCCCCTCGTTTTTACTGGTTTATACTTGTTTGAGTGACCCCCTCTTCTTTTACTGGTTCATACTTGTTTGAGTGATCCCCTCGTCTTTTACTGGTTTATACTTGTTTGAGTGATCCCCTCGGCTTTTACTGGTTTATACTTGTTTGAGTGACCCCCTCGTCTTTTACTGGTTTATACTTGTTTGAGTGACCCCCTCGTCTTTTACTGGTTTATACTTGTTTGAGTGACCCCCTCTTCTTTAACTGGTTTATTCTTGTGTGAGTTGAGTTGAGTTTAATTTAAGGGTTCAGGTGCAAAAACCGGAAAATGCTGTTCGCCCAAAATGAAACCATGACTGCCAGATTCGAGCTGAAGCTGCCATCATTCCGATAATCAAATCTGTTTCTTTTTCACAAAAGCTGCCAGATCCGCTCTATTAGTCTATAATGCCCTACTCAATGTGGCATTTATAGACATTAACTGGAAAACACAACAATAATTATATTTGACAGAAAACAAACTAAAATGGACTTGTCGATTAAACTCTTCAATTGTATCTCCAACTATATTGGCTTATATTGATTTATATATATATGTACGCACATTTAAATTTGGCTACGACCACCTCAAACCGTGACCTTGTTACCTCCGTGTTTGCCCTACTTACGTGGTTTATTGTTGAAGCGGCCACACCCTCACTTAGGGCCTTTGGGTGGGTTTTTTATGTGGTAAATGCAGCTATCAGTATGTTGCTGCTTGTGTGGTGTCCGCGGGACGTTTCAGCTCAGGTTACCTTCGGGGGTTGCCCATTATGGTAAATGAAGCTATCAGTATGTTGCTGCTTGTGTGGTGTCCGCGGGACGTTTCATCTCAGGTTACCTTCGGGGGTTGCCCATTGTGGTAAAAGCAGCAGATTTTCACAACCAAAACAATGACCTACATTTCAACCAATTGATCCAACTTAGATAGTGGGTCACGTATTATGGAGTTGTGTATGCATAGACAGCATTAAGATAATGTAATATAACATGTTACTGCTGCAGCCGGTGCTCTCTGAGTTTTGACAAGTATGACCACATTAATTTTGCATCCTTTCACTTACTTCAAATATTGTTTGTTTGAGTTGTGTACCATTAAGAGTTTGCAGAACGCTAACAACCCGTAAGTGGTGGCAGGTAAGAGTGCCCGGTGGGCAATGGGCATTCAACCACACCTGGGGGGGGGGGGGGGGCAATGGGCATTCAAACCACACCTGGGGGGGGGGGGGGCAATGGGTATTCAGCCACACCTGGGGGGGGGCAATGGGCATTCAACCACATCTGGGGGGGGGGGGCATTCAACCACACCTGGGGGGGGGGGCAATGGGCATTCAACCATACCTGGGGGGGTGGGGGCAATGGGCGTTCAACCACACCTGGGGGGGGGGCAATGGGCATTCAACCACACCTGGGGGGGGGGGGAGGAGGACTGGGCATGCACCCAGAAGGGAAACGGGAGGGGTCTAATGATAATGGTGAGTTGTGACAGTGCATTGCCATGAACACTTTATAGTGACGCCCCGCTGAGGTACAGTGCCACTGGCACTACTAGTACTATGACACAGTGTCCGCAAGTTGCGCAGGGAACAGCGCCTTGAGCCTTCAACCCAAAGGTAGGTCATCTGTTTCGTTGGGTGTATTGATCAGTCTTTGGCAGCTTACTCCAGGTTTGTACCTTAATTCAATTTCAAGCACTACGCTCATGCTCTGTTATGGCCCTGCCACATTACGACGCATCACGCAAACCAACGGCTAAAATCAATTTCAAACTTTGAGATGCGTGAAACCTTTCGGCGCTGGGGGCAAAGTTGGACATTTACATATCATATGCATAGCATATGGCCAATGTATGACCAATGTATAGCTAACCTATCTCCCAGTGAAAAACACTCAAATCATGCTCCCGGTACATTCGCAGAATGTGGGAACGTTAAATACGTAATTCGATCACCAGAACTATGCCTCATAGGTTACATATGTCAAGACGAGGTGGAGAAATGTAAAACGTATGTTAGATTTTTGTTAGACATATGTTATCCATATGTTGTCAGTGCATTGTCAATATGTGGACTGTACGTTTCCACTGCCTTTCTGTCCAACTAACGTAGGTCAACGTAGTCTAACATACATCGATGTACGCCTAATGTATACATAACATACGGCCGCGTAAAATCCACACGTTGTCGAACATAGAAAGTTTTGTGCATGCACAAAACTTTCACGGCCCCTTAACAAACAATGCTGTATATCTACGTACATCGACATACATTGACGCACATCGACATAAGCATAACAAACGCGTAACGTTCGAGTGATGCATATCAAAGTACACTGATGTACTGGGCGTTTGCGCGATGCGTCGTGATATGACAGGGCTATTAGGTGTTGATGGTTGGCTCAGACTCGTGCAGGGTACACCCGCTTTGCACCTGAACCCTACTACCAAACGTCTGTCATGTTAGTTATCATGCTCCAAGATGTGATATTCTCTAACCAATTGTAAAAATATACGGATTTTCGGTTAAGAATTATATATTGGCAGAGAGCATTATTATTCTTGGATGCTGGAGTGGGAACAAGGTTATGTAAAACTAAAGGTTAATGAAGAAGGTTATGTAAAACTAAAAGTTAATGAAGAAGGTTATGTAAAACTAAAAGTTAATGAAGAAGGTTATCTAAAACTAAAAGTAATAGAAATCCCACTCCCATTGTACATGATACTGAGTGGTGTAAACTATCTGTTATATATGATGTTTGGAGTTAATGAAAAGAGTTCCTTTGCAAGAAACAGTACATGATTATTGAAATGTTCTCTATGTGTTCATAAAGAATACAATTGGAGGAAAAGAACGATTTTACTATCCATATCTATATACATATCTGTAACTGTATGCAACATCCTGTCCACCCAGGACCACCGACTGACCCACCTGCCTAATTTGCATATGTATAGAGTGCACCACCTGCAGCTGGTTTGAGTGACAGCCCCTAATGGGGGTGGTCACCCACCCAGTCTGTGGGGAGTGTCTCATTGGCTGGCTGGGGAATGTCCGGTCACCTGACTCCCTTGGCCTATCCTGACCAAACACTAGTCTCAGCTAATGAAATATTCAAGATCTTGCTTCAGACACACTGAAGGAAAATCACTCTCATCCTGGCTCTTGAGTGAGACACACCTACTCTAGAGCAGGACCCCAGACACTCTGTCTGATGCTATCCAAATTCAGATATTCAAATTGAGTGCATCCACAGCCATAGGACTCCTGTCCCATGGGTTGTGGGCACTGTTTCAGTATACAGGCTAAAGTAACAATGAGACATAGGAGTGCAGGTGCTAGGTCACATGTAAGGGGGATGACAGGAGTTGCTGCCAATAAAGCACAACTTATTCACTGTTCATCCTTGTGACTAGTTTTCCTTCCTCTTTCCAGACATGGTTAAATTGATTAGGCTGATTGCATCACAGGTGAAATGAAGGGGGAGAGGTTTGTTATTACATAGGGTGCTCACAGCGGCAGAGCATCCGTGTTTTTATACAATGTTCCCCTCAATGTGTTCCATTCACAATAGGTTGGTTGGTTTTTGGAGTTTTACGTCCTGGGAACATCTATGGTAATATCAGGATGGGTACCGACTTGTGACAGTTCACACTCATGGTGACTTCATACTGCTGCCCCACTGGGAAATCAGGTCACCGACACCATGATGACCCAATATCTCATTCCATCAAATTATTCTGATACTGAGCTAACCAGTCCTTGCCATATCCTATTAATGCCCAGTGCCAGGCTAGGAAGTGACACGTATCAATTGTATAAGTCATTGGTTTGACTTCCCCAGGAACCAAACTCCCGACCTTCCGCACGCGAGGCCCGCGCTCTACCGATTCGGCCACGGCGCCCGGTCCTGTCACAATACCAGCTGGTGTATGCCTGGCATAGAAAACAAGTCGTGTGGACTGCTGGACCGGAGCTGCCTGGGGACCCACTTGCCCTGCTTTATTTATAGTAAATATCGTTCAGCTGAACCCAGTGCTGTGAATTGCAGGCTGCTCTGTCCGCAGCCAACCCTCCGTAATCGTGCTTCTCACCACCCAGTGTAGGACTACTAAAGCCGTCTTTACACGGGCAATTGTAAAGCGAATTAGACAAAGCGATTTATATGAAGCGAAGTAGTGGCGTGTTTACACACAGAGTGGTTTAAGGCGGAAATCAATATCTGCGCATGAGCAAGTCCAGACTAACCAGCGCCAGTTTCGGTTAGTTAACGTCGCCACGAGAGAGTGTGGGTTTGACCTAGATATGTATGGACTGAATCGTATTGGTTTGGAATGGTCAAAACTTCTGCTGGGCAGTGAAAACCTTAAAATAAATCATGAACAAAATATCTGTGCACAGCTAGCGGTTTCATAGACCAAATGATATAATATGCCCTTTTGATCGACCGGAAAGTCACCAAACTAAGGTCTCGACTGCGCATGCATGTGACGCGCTTAAGCTAGTTCGCTTTATATAAACCACCTTGCGAGGCGGTTTACATAAAGTGAATAATATAAATCGAATCAGCCCTAATCGGCTTCAGCGTCGCGTTTACATGGCAAATGTAAACCAAACTAGGCAAGGTGCTTTATTTGAGCCGTTTTAACTCGCCCGTGTAAACACGGCTTATGATTGTCGGATAACCTTTTTTATTTTAGCTTAGATCGATCAAAATGAAGGGCAGAAATCCACGCGTCGACATTTTCGTCGAATAGTGAGATTTCCGGATTACATTGGGTTGGTGTTCAGTACATGTCTTTTTTTCCAACAACAACTACAAATCATATACAATTGTTTTAATTTAATGCACATGCATTAGGGGTTAATCGGAATACAGTATGCACGGTACTATCTTTATTGAATAAGTGATTATAATGTCGTGGGAGATGAAAATAGGAAATATTGTGTCTCGAGCCGAATTTGAACCCACGCACCTTGCCATGCTCGTGCTAGCAAACTACCCATTACACTACCTGGGCTCCCTGATGTAGTCACCCTATCCACGCCTACGTGTCTATGTGGCTCCTTGCCTGAGAGGTGAGTGCAGACTGCTACGATGATAACTAAAATATATATATATATATATATATATGTATGTACTATATATGTACTATATCATTTATTATGTGGATATAAATAACGGCAGCCCCTTAAGGTTTCCCTCTAACCCCCTTAACTTCCACGGTATTTACTGCAGAGCGGGCATTCTCTCCTCCCTCACCTCCTATTCGCCGTGAGCCAAGTATTCTCTGCTTGCTTTCAAAACTTATGCATAAATATATATGCTGCATAAGCCATTTTACGAGTATAATAAGGCTGGAAGCTGTCACCTCCTCCTCAGCCCCTACTCCCTCCTCAGTCATCGGGTGAAGGACCCTGAAAGTAGTATAGTGGGGTTCTTTTCAGCGTAAAATTACGTAATCCTGGCTCTGAGAGAGTCCATTGACCTTAGATGACCCCTTCCGAGGAAGTCCATTGACCTTAGATGACCCGTTCTTTCAGGGTGGGGGGGTAGGTTTGACCTTAGATGACCCGTTCTTTCAGGGTGGGGGGGGTAGGTTTGACCTTAGATGACCCTTATTTTGTTGTTGGGTGGGTGGTTTTGTCCTTAGATGACTGGTTTGTCCTTAGATGACCTATGATTGTGTGTGTGTGTGGGTGTGTGTGCGCGTGTGTGTGTGTGCGCGCGTGTGTGTGTGTGAACCGAACCGATGACGTCATTGAGTTTTTTCAGCCTTGGCTACCATCTGTCACCCTGCCCCCCCCATCATTCCCCCCCAGCCGACCCAAACGATGACGTCATTGAGTATTTTCATTGTTGGATATCATCAGTCACCCTTCCACCCCACCCCCCCATCATTCCACCCCCCACCTTTTGCCCCCCCAGCGGACCCAAACGATGACGTCATTGAGTCTTTTTGGATGTTAGAATATACGCATTCTGTCACCGCCTCATACCTTTCTCGAACTCCAGCCCCAGCCGATCCTTCAAAACGATGACATCATTGCAGACACATGTTCTCGGTAACTTGCGATAACCACGTTCTATCCACCTTCCGCCCTCACCCACCCACAATCTTTTATATATTCCTGGTAACGACGCCCCAACACTGCGTGACACACGTCATAGGAGTCATTTCTGGGTGATATCATCTCCGCCACGCCCGCCCCCCCATCTTCCTCCGACCCCAGCCCATCTTTATCCGCCCCGCCGGAGCCGACCCAAACGTCTAGACGTCATTTGAGCATTTCTGGGTGGAACTCATACCACACCTCTCGGCCCCCCCCGCGCCCGCCCCCGCCCCCCCATCTTTCCGACCCCCCATCTTTCCGCCCCCAACCGACCCAAACGATGACGTCATTGAGCATTTTCTGGGTTGAATACCATCTGCCACCCCGACCCCCCCATCTTTCCGCCCCCAGCCGACCCAAACGATGACGTCATTGAGCATTTTATGGGTTGGATATCAGCCGCCACCCCGGCCCCCGCCCCCCCATCTTGCCGCCCCACCCGACCCAAACGATGACCTGGCTTATCCTTAGATGACCTATGATTGTGTGTGTGTGCGCGTGTGTGCGCGTGTGTGTGTGTGTATGTGGGAATCGAAACGAAATTTCAGTGATAGTTGAACCCAAATGATGGAGTCATTGAGCTACAATACGTTGAGCTGCAATGGTTTGATGTCATCACTGTTTGATTGGATTTGTTGCAAGTGAGAATGGGTGACATATCGGAAGATATCGCGCAATGCATTATGCGAGATAGTGATCACGCGTTTATGGAGGATTTGACAAGATATAGGAATATTCAGAGTATTCATATTCCTTTGGATAAAGAGCATATTCCTGATTTCTTTTCCGTTTGGAAGGAGAATAAACAGCTTCAATTGCCTATGAAACTTCAACCCCTGCTTACAGCATTACAGGATTTTGAACAATTGTTACAGAATCATGATATTGATTACATCATTTTATATCACGCGACTCAACCCCAAGCACAAGTATATCCTGTGAGTTTTCAATTGGACGCGAATAGCGCGAGTATTCATATCATAGTTCATTGTGCCGGTGTTGGAGTTATTGATAGATCTAGTGGGAATTTGCTCCCACAACTTACAGACAGTCTTCAATATAACAATTTAATTTGCTGCGCTATTGACTATGGGTGGAAGCGTTTTTCCTGCATTCTCATTCCGAATAAAGAAGCGTTTTCACAGGAGATTTCATTTGCCTTTAACAATGCTCGGATTATTTCATATGAAATGCATTGGAAGTGGCCCTTCTTCGGTTGGCGAACTATGATGTTGGATTCCATTGATGCAAGCGATGTTGATGATAACAATGACCTCAATATCACTATCTGAAATGAGTATGCGCACAAGTGTGTGTGTGTGTGTAGTTTTCCGTTGCACACCGCCTAGGCGAAACCAACTTCCATGCATATCCTCCCTCCCTCCCAGTCTCCCTCCCTCCCTCACCCCACGTATTCACTCCCCCTCCCACTCCACATCCGAATGGGTCGGTTTTCTTTTGTGTGTGGTGGGAGGTTTTCTTTTGTGTGTGGTTATTTTTTTTTTTGGGGGGGGGAGGATAGTTGTTTTTTAAAGTCTCACAGACCCCACAAGCTATATAAGCTTTTCCATTGATACCTCCACCATGACTCACTGTTCCTCTCAGTCGCTATCATGACTTTCATGCAGAAGGGGTTTTTGAAGCGCTCAGTGCCAATGACTGAGTCTATAGCAGCAGTAGCAGTAGCGACAGCAGCAATGAGTAAACCAGTGAAAAAAAAGAAAAGTTTATACTTCTCCGATACAGATGGAGAGGAACTTGAGGAGGGATTTGAGGAGGAAATGTCAATTATTGAATCCTCTCCGATTGAAGACAGCGATTTCATTAAGAGACGGAGAAGTGAGGAGAAGCGGGAGAAAACTGGAAGTCAATCAAAGGAGAAGGAGAGCGAGAATGACAGCGAGAATGAGGCGGAGTTGAATTTCATTTCACACTCCAAGTTATCTTCTTTTCCTCATATTTTGAATTCAGCCCCGCATTCTTCTTCTTCTTCATCTTCTTTAGTGAGAAGGAGGAGGACTGTTGAAGAGTCGAATGATAAGGAGAAGCAGAAGGAGAAGCAGAAGGAGAAGGAGAAGGGGAAGGGGAAGGAGAAGGAAGAGGAGGAGGAGGAGGAGGAATCGCTACTATCAGCTATGCCAACTTCTCCATTGATTATTCCAAAACGTTTACTTCCAGCAGGAAGTAAGACGCGTCGGAAGATTTCAACATTCTTAGTCATTCCCCGAGGAATCGATATGACGCAATTTGATGCAGCCAGCTTTCCGTTGGGCAAGGATGTGTATGTGGAACGCGTGAGGGGTCCCGGCATCAAGCTAGGCATAAAGATTGCGCTATGGACTCGTCATGGACGCGATGACTATGCTGCGGGAGGTGGGGCGCAAGCCATCCCAGAGTTGGAGGGGGGATTAACCAAGCATGATGCTAATGATGTGATACTCAAGTCAGCGAGCATTCGATATTTCATGGACTTTGATGAAAACGCCATCGCCATCATGCTTGAAAGCATTGATGATATGATACGCGCTCTGAAAGAGGCTAAGACAGAGCGTCGCTTTGGAGGATTCCACGTCAACTTTGGTCGCGGTGTGTATGCGGTGATTGAGCGAGACAGTTCTCGCACACACAGAGACACACACAGAGACACAGAGACACACACATAGACTCAGACACACAGAGACACATAGACACACACAGATACACACACAGAGACTCAGACACACAGAGACACACACACAGACACAGAGACACACACACAGACTCAGACACACAGAGACACAGAGACACACACAGACCCAGAGACACACACAGAGACACATACATAGACACAGACAGAGACACATACAGAGACACAGACAGAGACACATACAGAGACACATACATATACACATACATAGACACATACACAAACATAGACACAGACAGAGACACATACAGAGACAAATACAAATACACATACAGAGACACAGACATATATACAAACAGATACACAGACATAGACACAGACAGAGACACAGACAGAGACACATACAGAGACATACACAGAGTCACATACATAGACAGACACAGAGACACACACAGAGACACACACAGAGACACAGACAGAGACACATACAGAGACATACACAGGGACACAGAGACACATAAAGAGACAGACACAGAGACACACACAGAGACACACACAGAGACACACACAGAGACATACACAGAGACACATACAGATACAGACACAGAGACACATACAGAGGCACACACAGAGAAACAGACAGAGACACATACAGAGACATACACAGAGACACAGAGACACATACAGAGACAGACACAGGGACACAGACAGAGAAACACACAGAGACACATACAGAGACACATACAGAGACATACACAGAGACACAGAGACACACACAGAGACAGACACAGAGACACAGACAGAGACACAGACAGAGACACACACACAGACACACACAGACACACACAGAGACACACACACAGCAACGTGTGAGCAACGACCCTCCCGCGCGCGCCGTCTTCCTAGCGTTCCCATAACGTTATTCCGGCGCGTCCAACGCATCGCGACGCGCGCCTAACGTCCTTACCCATATATTTGCGCGCGCTGCCGGTCGTTGGGTTGTTTTTGACATGCTTAGAACCTTGGGCAACTACGAGCGCGCGCCGGCGTTTTGCGCCGACCATCAGCGTCAAAGATAGTGTACCGACGCGTTAAATGTACCGACGCCCCCGTAACACGCCATTGGCACATCCTGATGTTTCACGTATTATTATCGCCCAAAATCACTACACGTTGATCGGTCGCCGGCTAGAAACGTTGTAGTGTGACAGCCCCATAATAGCCCAGCGTTTATCGTTAATTTGGAATCGGTGCGACCTGCTATAACGTTGTCCAGCGACCTGATGCGTGTTATTAGCATGTTATTAGCGGGTGGGGAACGTCCTTCCAGCGTGTTGGTAACGTGTTGTCAATGCGTAGCCACCGGGTGCTCATCGGACACTCCGTCAGTATATAATGTGCCACAGTTCCATGGAAATCCACATCTCCTGTGGAATTCAGCAGTTATGGAGGTGCCTGCAATACCCATTGACGACTACCAATTAGCGATTATCCAACATCACCATGATGTTAACACCTTAATACTACATGATCTCAGAACAAGGACTCCACGTAGACAGACTAGAAAATGGATACGAGCTTGGATCCGGAGGCGGCAACAGTTTGGAATCTACGACCAACTTCTCGTGGAACTTCGTAATGAAGACACACGTGCGTTCATTAATTTCATGAGGATGCCGCCACCAATGTTCGATGAGATGCTGGCGAGAGTGGGGCCCCGCATCACCAAAAAGTACATGACATACCGACAACCCCTGGAACCTGGGCTGAAGTTAGCCCTCACGTTGCATCACCTAGCCTCTGGAAACACCTATGCGTCTATGCAGTTTGGGTGGAGGGTGCCCCACAACACCCAGTCCCTCATTGTTCGCGAGGTGTGTCAAGCCATTATCGATGAATATTTAGACGAGACTATGACCTGCCCCACGACTCAAGATGCACTATTCAATAGTGCTACTGGCCCTGGTGGATGCGGACAATAAATTCATCTGGGCCGATGTCGGTGGAATGGGGTCCGCATCCGATGCCCAAGTCTACAATCACTCAGAACTGAAAGCAGGCCTTGAAGATGGGTCCATCGGTCTTCCTCGGAGCGAACCTATAGTGGAAGGGCAAGAAGATGTTCCTTACTTCATCATTGGGGACGATGCATTTGCACTACGGGCCACTTTGATGAAACCATATAGCCGGAGGGGTATGAGCCATGAAGAGCGGATCTTCAATTACAGGATATCGCATGCCCGGAGAGTAGTAGAGAATGCATTTGGCATCCTTGTCAACAGGTTCCGAATCATTCTTACCACTATGCAGCACCACACCTCCACCGTGAAACTGATCGTAAAACACCCCAATGCAAAGAGATGGGTTCGAGTCCCCTCTAGGCCATATTTCCATTTTCATCACCCCCAGACACTGGTTGCCGTGATCAGGATCCTGTACAACTTTGCGCTGTATGGTTGTTGAACCTACCCTGTGTATGTATGTGTTAGTGCATTGCCTGTATGTATGTAATTGTAAGCATTACAAGACTTACAATTCCAGGGGGACGAGTGTAGTGGTCTGCACTGACCTCTCAGGCAGGTAGCCACATAGACAGGTAGGCGTGGGGAGTGTGTTGATATCGGGGAGCCTGGGTGGTGTAATGGTTGGCACACTGGCCCGGAATGCAAAGAGATGTGGGTTCGAGTCCCGCTCTAGGCGCAGTATTTCCCATTTTCATCACCCCCACGACAGTACAAACATGTCTGATTCTACATAACATGATGCGGATGCGGTATCCGTTACTTCAAAATAATCAGCTGGACGTGGAAGAAAGTGTACAACATAACGTAGTTCCGGGAGCGTGGCGAGATGACATGACCCTGCCAGATGTCCCGAATCCCGTAGTTCCTAGGAACACTTCATCCCGGCCAGGAAAAGACCAGCGCAACAGACTCAAGGAATGGACTAACTCTCAACTAGGTTCGGTTGAATGGCAGGAGCGGATGATATAGTCATGGCCGTGTCATATAAAGTGATATAAAGTAGGATTAATATAAATCTATTAAGATTTGTATAATATCAGACTGTCAACCATCATCATCGTTCCATCATATAGGTTGAGTAAAGTAGTGGTGACATTGTAAAGAATTTTTACATTCCGCCCATGGTATGAAATATGTACAAATAGTGTATAATTTATTTATAAAAGCACAACACCACATTTCAATTACAAACTAATTTGTGATTTGTTATTCATTATTAATACCAACAATTACATCTCGTTTTAAATAGGGCAACATGACAAAAAGTAATGGGGCAATTTTGCTGTAAACAGATTCGTAACACATAGACATTTCCCACATAATGTTAATATTCTTTCAATTACTTTGCATATGTAATGATACTTTTGGTGTTTGGTTTGCCATGTTGGGGTTTGGTGGCCAATTGTAGCAAATCCAACACTTACATATATAGGTGCATGTAAGTTGAAAAGTCATAACAATAAAAAATCATCAATAATTGTAACGGACATTTTATTTAACAACAGTTTAACAACATTTAACATCCACATAGTTATACATTATACGTTATTAACTATTTACACAGTGTTCTTACAACTATTCAGTCAGTATTGTCTATTGGTGTTGGCATTTGCAGTGTGGACGCCCCAGCAGAAGGAAACACATCCTGTGAATCAATGTTCAAAGCTGATCCAGTCGAGATTGCTGACAACGAAGATAAATCAAGTAAATTCCCACCACTTGGACTCGGGGAGTCCCTCATGCCGGCTTGGCCCCCAACCTACCCTGTCACTGGAGTGTTGGTGATAGTGATTGGCGGTATTGGTGGACGTAGAGTAGATGTTGGTGGGATCGGTGTGGTTGGTCGAGTAGAGGTAGGATGGTTATCTCTTCGCTGCACTATTACCGGTGGTGGGGGACCCATCGCCTGCTGGACCAAATGAGGGGGTGGTTGTATTGGATGTATGAGTAAGTGTGCAGTTCGGTGTCGATGATGGGGGGTTGGAGTTGGTTGGTGGTCGGCACGCACCAATGGCTGGGCCAAGTACTGGGCCATATACTCTGGTGTTTGCGAAGCCCACGGTGTTGCTGCTGGCGACTGGTGTCGCCATAGGTGTGGAAGCGGTTGATATATTTGACCTGGTGATGTGTACGATGACCCCTGAGAGGGTGGGGTCTGCCAGGAAGTGGTCGCAGGCAGTCCCACTGTACACGGGATGTTGGCATTGGAGGTAGAAGGCATCACATGTTGGGAAGGCACATCGGTGGTGACGTCCTCATCCATTGCATCACAAAGGGCGTGGAATATACCTAATCTTGCTCTCTTGAACTCACCCTTTGGACTCACCCTTGTTCATGGTCATTAAGGTGTCCCTCACAAAGTTGCCATATACGGTTTCGATGGTCATAGCCTGTTGGGATGCTGGTTGTAGGGTCTCGAGGAGCTGTCCCGATCTGGCGACTCGCTCCTCCAGATTGGCCAACAGATTGGTGTCGCGTTTCGATTGTTTTCTCCCTCCTGTACTGGTATGTCTAGGTGTGTCGTCGTCGCTGACCATGAGAACGTCAGCGCAGGCCGCTTCAGCAGCGCCAAGATCGCCCTGGGCTGCGCGGATGGTGGCAGAAACCTGAAATACACAATAACAATACACTCTAAGTATGGGGAATGGTAAATATTATAAACACTTTTCTATACCAACAATAACGTGAATGTACGTAGAAATCACCGCATATTACAAACTAGTGACAAATGAAACCAAAAACCGACACGTCTACATATGTCATGGTGGACCATCATTGAAAGTACCTATTTAATGGTAGAAATGCAGACGCTTGGCCATTACACTTTTACAGTAATCAGTACAATATATGGGACTTACACTTTTGCAGGGCTCAGCCCGGTGCCGCACGAGTGATGTGAGGAACCTGAACTTGTCCATCACCCATTGTTCCCTCTCAGTGCGGGCTGGTGCGCCGGAACCGCTTTTCTTTTTGTGCAGCCTCGTATTGCAATCACGCAGGGACTTGAACCATCCCTGCAGATGCGCTACTGTCTTCCCAAGCATTTTTGCCTGTTCCTCCCATAGCCTCGCTTTCTTGTCTGTCCGCCTGTAAGCTGACAGGTGGACGTTCCACACTAGAGGGTTCTCTTCAAGGAACTCGAGCATCAGATCCTCCTGTTGTTCACTAAGATTCCACTCACACTTCCGGCTTTTACTATTTCCTCCACCATGCTTCGCTGATGTTGATGGCACAGGTGAGTGTGTTGATCTTGTCGGGGACGTAGACCTCCCCTCTACCTCCTGTGTGACTGGTGGTTCAGTGGGCTGGGTGTATGGCGCAATATTACTGGATGTTGATCCTGAAGAAAGTGGTGATACGGGTGGAGATGGAGATGGAGATTTCTGGTGCACAATGACCTTTCTCCTCCTACCCTTGCCTCTGGTGCGTCTATCTCCAAGATGGGTTGCTCGTCCTGACGGTCGCTTTCCTGCCATGGTGTAGGTCTGTGGAGTTGTGGTAGGATCCCCATACACCACCTGTACTTATACCAATGCTACGGGTGTCCTTACCCGCTCCCACCACGTCATCGAACCGTCGATCGCGTTGTCCACACGTTAACAGAACGCTATCAACACGCTGGCGACATGCCAGCAGAACGCTAATTACGGGTCGTTTTAATAAACCGAAACGCTCCCTTCTGCCGCTAACACGCCATCCTGTCGCTAGCTGGCCGCTGACCTATCGCTCACATATCGCTGTCGACACGGGTAAATCATAAACCAAGTTTGTATTTGTGTTTCCCGCGGCTCGACGCTCATTGTCCGCATGTTGACAACGCGCTACCCACACGCTACGCTAACGTCAAATTTGCACATATTTCCCCGCTATCTTTAACGTTTCTCGATGCGCAACATTTTATTTTCAACGCTGACGGTCGCCGGGAGAAGCGTCGTAGAGTGACTGCATCATAAGCCACTTACGGTCAGCCATTATTGTAACAGTGGTTTAACATTATTTGTAGCATCGCCGAGTGCGATAAGAATGATACATACCTTGTTCATGTTGCTTCGTGACAGGGCGACATTGGCGCCACCTGGAGTAACTGTACGGAACTATGAATCGGTACATTTCTCCAAGTTGTATTTAAGGCAGTCCTTGAAGGTTTTCTTCTGACCACCTTAATTTATCAGGTTGGAGAGCTTACCTCGATCGGGCTATGGTGGTTAAATACCTCATTCGACCCCCGGTTCAATTTCGAAGGTAGAATTGTATATAGGATTAGTTAGCGCGTTCAAAAATATGGTTATGGCACACTGAGTTTTGGAATGTTTTCATATTGGAATACATCACCAGAAAGCCAAAAATTATATCTAATTTCCTGGATATTCCTAGGACATTTAGTTGGGACCGGATTGAGTAAATTAACAGTGAATATTAAGAAATAATTCATTAGTTGCAACACATGGCTACAGGCCAGAACTGCCCTGTGTTGGTATAGCCATACCTCCCAAACAATGGAGGAACATCCAACCAACCATGGGGGTATATGCTGGTCTGTGGCCCACTCATATACTTCCACTTGACACTGGGGGAGGTCCTGTGGGGACTGTTGTACATCATGTAGATATATTTTTTTGCATACCAATATATATATGCATAATAAATAAGTCACTGTATCAGATGCATAATCACCACAAAGATGGTTTGTCTTGCTGGTACAACATTAAGAAAAACCTACTTTAAATATTATTGTATTTGATTTATTTAATTCTTGGTTATCACTTTTAATTTCTATTCATATTATTTAAGGGAAGGTCGGTGCCGGAAGGCCTGGTGCCGGGAGGCCAGTAAGCTATGCTCATAAATAACACTGTAATTATGGTTTGGTGAGTCTAGTTGACAGGTGAGCGCGTGGTGGCTACCGTCACGCCCCAACACAGATGTATGTATATATACATAAATATATGCATATGTAATATGTATACACACATATTTACATGTATATTTATATGCATACCCATGTATGTGTATATGTATTTGTATATGTATATCCGTAAAACCTCTTATACCCAACCTGATATTACCCGACCTGATGTTACCCAACCTGCCATTACCCGGCATGACATTACCTGACCTGACATTACCTGACCTGACATTACCCGACATGATATTACCCGACCTGATATTACCCGACCTGTCTTCGCCCGACCCGACTGGACCCGACCTGACTTGACCACATCTGACTGGACCCAACCTAACCTTTCCCGACCTGACTTTACCCTGCTCTACTTTACCCAACTCTACTTTACCTGACTCTAGTTTACCCAACTCTACTTTACCTGACTCTAGTTTACCCGACTCTACTTTACCCGACTTTACTTTACCTGACTCTATGTAAAATTGTCCGATATTTTGAGATATGGGATATGGAGAACTCTGCTATAATAAATTGCAAACTTGTCTATAAAATGGTAAATAGTATATAAAACCAAAGGCATATAAGGTATATGTGGAGTTGGTGAGCTACTACTCATAAAAGATAGAAATTGTATATTAATATAGTATAGAGAGAGGGTCACTTCTTGACCTGAAGGAGTGTCACTTCTTAGGTGGGACAGTCTTTGGGAAGTTGCCTCACATACCCTCTCCCCTCAAGAGTTATTTATGGATCCCTGCCACAGATACAGATCTAACCATGCCTTGGCAACAGGGATATTGAACCCTCATTGGTGGATAGAGGAATGCGTGTTAGGGATTGGAAGATTGGATCATGTGATCACCACCATCTTGTTATGGAAACTATAAAAGTAATAAATGAGAGAGTCTCACTCTCCTACCTTTCACTCTTTATCTACTTTCCTTGCTTGCCTGTAGTGATTTCATATTAGCCTGTCCACACCACTCAAACCGCCAGCCGTCGACTTTACATCTAGTTTACCCAACTCTACTTTACCAGACTCTACTTTACCCGACTCCACTCTACCCAACCTGACTTGGCCTGACTCTACTTTACCCGACTCTACTTTACCCGACCTTACTTTATCCGACATGACTTTACCTGACTTGACTTTACCCGACCTGAATGTACCCGACCTGACGTTGCCCGACATGACTTTGCCTGACCTGACTTGACCTGACATCATCTGACCTGACATTACCCGACCTGACTTGACTTTACCCGATGTGACTTTAGGCGACCTGACTTTACCCTACTTGACTTTACGCCACTTGACTTTAACCGACTTGATGTTACCCGACTTGACTTTACCCGACCGGACTTCGCCTGACCTGACTTCCCCGACCTGACTTCACCCGACCTGACTGGACCCGACCTGACTGGACCCGACCTGACTGGACCCGACCTGACTTTTTTTTTGTTCTTTTTGTTTTTGGTAAATATGTTTATTCTGCTGAATAAGTCTTTTGTCAGTGCCGAAGCACTGGTCTTCCAGCCATTTTTCACTTCAGTGTTATTTACACAAAAGGTATATGGAATAAGGTGTACAATACCTGTTGAATAGACAATTTGCACCATGTAACACAATGAAATTCTGAAACCCAAAGTTCCATAACAATATGGTACAGTAGTGTCATATAACTAGATCAATATTAGTCAGATCAATGTGAGTAGTTACATAGTATTTAGAATGTAAGCAGAAGTTATCTTCTGTATTCAGTTGGTAAACTTGTAGTAAGTTTTAATGTTCAGTTGCAGCTAGGCAAGCGGTATATAAATGTTGGTTTGTTAGGAAAAATTCTAGTGTAACTCTAATGAAGCTAGTTATGTGAGTTTATGAATTATGTTGTTGGGGTGGAGTTGTTTATAGTACACTGGACCATCTGTGACCAGTGAAGCAGTGGGACCAATCCCAGTGCATTTAGGTCTTAAATTTTACATTTTTTACCTGGACTGTCTCTGTCATCGTATATGGTTGATTGGAGATAACAGAGGAACAGCAACAAATAAAAAAGTGGGGGCTGGGGGGGAGGGTGAGTAACTGAGGCTGAGGGTTTGGTGGTCTGCCACTTACTGTATGGTGACGCCATGGAACATACTTTACTGCAACTGCATAAGGGCCTGCCCAATCCGATGTTCTCTCAGTGAGTTTTTAAATTCTAGGTAAGATGACGCTGCCCTGGTTCTGGTTGGTAGGTTGTTCCACATCATGCTGCCTTTGTAAATTGGTGCTTTAATTAGTTTGTTTGTGGAAGGCTTGGGGACTTTGAGTAGAGTGGCATCTGCCCGTCTAGTATTCCTTTTTGTGTTTTCTATATATTGGGTATCTCTGGCTCTTCTGTACATAAGTGATAGGAGATGTGAATCTCTTCTAACCATTAGGTAATCTAGGTTTGCTTTGTCATGCATTTCCTGTACACTTAGTGTTTTGCGCCAATAAATTGTTCTTAACGCCCGGTTTTGGATCCTTTGTAGCTTAGTCAGTTGCTGCTTTGTGAGCAATCCATAAATTATATCATTATAGTCTATTATTGGTAGAACTGTCGATTTATACAGCAGTAGGGTAGTGTTTTCGCTTATGAAGCTCCGCATCTTCCTGATTGTAGTCATTTTTAGTGCCAATGATTGAGTTAGTCTAGCCAGCTGTTGATTCCCATTTAAGGTAGAATCAATCACTGTTCCTAAGTACCTGTATGCACTTGCCTCCTTAATTTGATTTCGCCAATATGCAGTGTTATGGGTTGTGCCCTTGCCTTCCTTGCTTTGGTGCCATAAATGACAAACTCAGTTTTATTGGTGTTAAGGGATAGTTTGTTTTCACTACACCACAGGTTAACCCTGGTCAGCACTGTCCAAACCTGATCGGTTGCTATTTGGAAATCTTTATTTTGTACTGTGAGTGCTGCATCGTCTGCAAATAATGTGAATGTTGCATCCTCTGATACTTGGGGTAAATCATTTATAAAGATTAAAAACAGAAGGGGGCCCAGGGTTGAACCCTGAGTAACTCCAGTTTTAATAGTCCTGATGGTTGACACAGTGTCATTAAGTTTTGTGCATTGTTTCCTATTAGTTAAGTAGTTGGCCATGAATGTATAGGTTTTCTTCCCCAATCCTGCTTTCTGGATTTTCTGCAATAGTATTCTATGGTCAATTGTATCGAAAGCTTTTTTGAAGTCGAGGTATACTGCAATTGTTAGTTCACCTTTGTCCATGTTGGTCAATAACTCATCCATAAGAGAGGCCAATGCCCTAGTTGTTGATCTGTCTTTTCTAAATCCATTTTGTTGAGTGGTTCGGTAATTTGAAGACTCTAAAAATGTTTTTATCTCATCATGTATTATTTGTTCTATGATTTTGCCAGGAAGAGGGAGAATAGATATTGGGCGCAACTCACTACAGTATCTTGGGTTATTGGTCTTTGGGATGGGTGAAACTGTAGCTAGTTTCCAGCTTTCCGGAAAAATACCAGTGTTGACCACTAGGTTATACAGGTAAGTGAATTCATTTATAAGTGCAGTAATTGAAACCTTCATTAGGGCTGAGCTGATGTCTTTAATGCCAGATGACTTATAGGCTGATACAGCATTGACCTTTCTGAGGATTTGCCCCTGTGTTATCTCAGTCAAATCATACGTCTGATCATTGGTGGTGACCGTGTAGGTGTCCTGACTATCTACAGCCTGGTCAAACTTTCTGGCAAGATTCTCACCTACATCAATAAAGTAGTTGTTAATCTCTTCTGCCAGGAGGCTATCTAGTATTCTCTCCCCGTTGTCCTCATTACTAAGGTTGCTGATAATGGATTTTGCTTCCGGGTTAATTTGTTGCAGTTCATGCCAGAGTCTCTTAGGATTTTGCTTATACTTATTTATCTGGTCTAAACAGTGCCTAGACTTGGCTTTTCGCACCTCGTTTCTGGCCTTCCTGACCATACATTCAGCTATAAATTGATCCCCAGGGTCTCTTGTTATATCTGCTTTCCGAATGAAATAATCTCTGTCCTGTTGTAATTCTAGGAGTTCATTGTTCAAATAACCAGCTGTTTTGTTTCTTATGTCAAGTCTAACCAGGGGACAGTGTTTGTTTGCAGCATTGACAATCATTTCTTGTATCATGTCCCATCATTTGTTTGGATCTTCCTCTGATAGTAGTTCTGCTGTGTTGTTTTCCCTCAAAGTGGCTGCTAGATCATTGAAGTTACATGACCTGACTTTACCCGACTCTACTTTACCTGACTCTACTTTACCTGACTCTAGTTTACCTAACTCTAGTTTACCTAACTCTACTTTCCCCGACTCTACTTTCCCTGACTCTACTTTCCCCGACTCTACTTTAGCCGACTCTACTTGACTGGCTCCACTTTACTCAACCTAACTTTACCTGACTCTACTTTACCCGACTCTACTTTACCCAACCTGACTTTGCATGACATGACTTTGCCTGACCTGACTTGACCTGACCTGGCATCACCTGACCTGACATTATACCACGTGACTTTACTTTAGCTGACCTGACTTTACCCAACCTGACTTTACCCTACTTGACTTTACCCCACTTGACTTTACCCGACTTGATGTTACCCGACTTGACTTTACCAGACCTTACTTCACCTGACTTCCCCGACCTGACTTCACCCGACCTGACTTCACCTGACCTGACTTTACATGACCTGACTTTACCCGACTCTACTTTACCCGACTCTACTTTACCCGACCCTACTTTACCTGACTCTACTTTACTCGACTCTTTACCCAATTCTACATGACCGACTCTACTTTAATCGACACAACTTTACCCGACCAGACTTTACCCGTCGGGTCAACTCAGGTCAGGTCAAGTCAAGTCGGGTCAGATCAAGTAGGGTTGGGTCAAGTTGGGCAGGTCAAGTCGGTAAGGGTGAAGTCGGCTTTGGTCGGGTGAAGTCGGGTCGGTTGAAGTCGGGTCGGGTGAAGTCGTGTCGGTTCAAGTCGGGTCGATTCAAGTCGGGTCGGTTCAAGTAGGGTCAGGTCAAGTAAAGTCGGGTCGGCTAAAGCCGGATCAGGTAAAATCGGGTCGATTCAAGTCGGGATGGGTAAAGTCGGGTCGTCTAAAGTCAGGTCGGCTAAAGTCGGGTTGGCTGAAGTCGGGTCTGGTAAAGTAGGGTGGGTACAGTCGGGTCCGGTAAAGTCGGGTCCGGTAAAGTCGGGTCCGGTAAAGTCGTTTCTTTGTTTCTTTGTTTACCGACCCCCCAGCACAAAAAGTAGAATTTGGTTATTGGGGTCGGGTAAATTCGAGTCGGATGTAGTCGAATCAGGTAAATTCGAGTCGGGTAAAGTCGAGTCGGGTAAAATCAAGTTGGTTAAAGTCGAGTTGGGTAAAGTTGAGTCGGGTAAAGCCGTCGGCTGGCAGCTGTAGTTGTGTAGGCAGGATAAATAGGAAATCACTACAGGCAAGTAGAAGAAAGGCAGAATATAGAGTCAAAGGTAGAGGGAGCTTGCACCCTCAGGTTTATTATTAAATAGTGGTTTTAGAATCCAACATGGCCTGTCACATGACCAGATCCTCCAATCAACAGTGAGCATTCACAGATCCACCAATTAACGGTAAGCATGCTTGTATCCTTGCCTTGGTTGTTTTGGCCTCGCTGCCCTGTTGTGTCTGTGTGTGCAGTGATCCGTAAATAACAGTTGGGGCAGGGGGGGGGGGGTTGTGAGCAGAGCTGCTAAGGCCCTATCACACTAACAGTATTGCCCCTCTCACACTATCTATAGAATACACAATGTCTATTTAATCTAAGTGAAGGATCACCAGCACTACACAATACCACATGCATCTGTTCACATTAGATTTTTACCCTTTACATAACCTTTGTGATGCGCGAAAAGGAAGAAGGCAAGGCGGAGGTGGAGGAAAAAAGAGGCGTTTATTGGGACGCCTCAGAACATAAGCTATACAAGGAAGAGTACATAGAGGCAGCTCAGAAGGAGCAAGGTAAAACAATAATACAGTAGACAGTAAAAAGAAGAGCTCAGAAGGAGCTAACAGTATACCTTTTGGTAGGGTAGGAGGAGCTAGTGGGAGGTTAGATTTGAGGGGAGGGGCGCCGAGGAGCCCTCCACCAGCAGAGGAGAGTAAAGAAAGAGAAGCAGTAAGAGATAGTTGGGTGGGTGGGTGGAGAAGAAAACGATGCTGCAGGGAGGACGGCTGGAGGGCGAGTGCCTGAGGGAGGCCGGCAGGCGGCCTTATAAGGGAGGGAGCTGAAAGGCGAGGGGGGAGGTGAGAAAACGGCGGGGAAGGGCGGCAGGGTGCAGGGCGAGGGGGGAGAGAAAGCTGAGGGGCGGATGACAGGGTAGGTGGGAAAGCTGCGCGATGGCAGGCGAGGCGGGGGGAGGGCGACAGGGGTGAGAGAGAGCTGAGGGGCAGAGAGGGGCAGAGAGGGGGAGGTGGGAAAGCTGCGCGACGGCAGGCGAGGCGGGGGGAGGGTCTCTTCCTTCCCTCGCATCAAACGCAATGCGAGCATTACGACCGATGCGCGAAAAGGAAGAAGGCAAGGCGGAGGTGGAGGAAAAAAGAGGCGTTTATTGGGATGCCTCAGAACATAAGCTATACAAGGAAGAGTACATAGAGGCAGCTCAGAAGGAGCAAGGTAAAACAATAATACAGTAGACAGTAAAAAGAGGAGCTCAGAAGGAGCTAACAGTATACCTTATGGTAGGGTAGGAGGAGCTCGTGGGAGCTTAGAGTTGAGGGGAGGGGCGCCGAGGAGCCCTCCACCAAAAGAAAGGAGAGGGCTCGAGGCGCGCCCGAGGGTGCGAGGCGGGGAACGAGGCGGGGGCCGCCTCTGAGGTCCAGGTGCCCTGCGCCATGAGGTCGGCCAGGGGCTCTGGGTGTGGTGAGTCCGGGGCCTACGTCGACAGGGATGCGGGCAGCCAAAAGTTGGGGCGCTCCCTGGAGAGCCTGCGGTGAGGAAGGCGGTGCCGTGGAGGCCGTGCTGTCTGGGGAGGGTTCGTCGTCTGAGTGGGCGACGAACAGACGTTTGAGAGATGGGTGCAACACGCTGGTATACAGCAGCAGCAGCACACACAGTGGTAGGAGGCCCATTGGCAGCAGCACAGTGGCAGCAGAGACCGGGGCAGCACACAGGGGTGGAGCTCGCAGTGGTAGCAGAGGTGGGAGCACAGGCGGAGGCAGCAGATTTGGTGGCAGCACGCAGGGTGGCAGCAGCAGCGGCAGCACACGCGGGGGTAGCACAGCAGTGGACAGGGTGACCTGGGTGGCGGCGGGTCTGGCATGACTCCGCCAGCAGTCTGATGGTGACTGCGGTGAGAGCGTAGGCAGGGTGGCTGGAGATAGTTCCAGGGTGCCATGGCTGGGTGACATGGGTGACCAGGGTGACCAGCAGTCTGATGGTGACTGCAGTGAGAGCGTAGGCAGGGTGGCTGGAGATAGTTCCAGGGTGCCATGGCTGGGTGACATGGGTGACCTGGGTGACCTGGGTGACCTGGGAGCATGGGTGACCAGCAGTCTGATGGTGACTGCGGTGAGAGCGTAGGCAGGGTGGCTGGAGATAGTTCCAGGGTGCCATGGCTGGGTGACATGGGTGACCAGGGTGACCTGGGGGCATGGGTGACCAGCAGTCTGATGGTGACTGCGGTGAGAGCGTAGGCAGGGTGGCTGGAGATAGTTCAGGGTGCCATGGCTGGGTGACATGGGTGACCAGGGTGACCTGGGGGCATGGGTAACCAGCAGTCTGATGGTGACTGCGGTGAGAGCGTAGGCAGGGTGGCTGGAGATAGTTCCAGGGTGCCATGGCTGGGTGACATGGGTGACCAGGGTGACCTGGGGGCATGGGTGACCAGCAGTCTGATGGTGACTGCGGTGAGAGCGTAGGCAGGGTGGCTGGAGATAGTTCCAGGGTGCCATGGCTGGGTGACATGGGTGACCAGGGTGACCTGGGGGCATGGGTGACCAGCAGTCTGATGGTGACTGCGGTGAGAGCGTAGGCAGGGTGGCTGGAGATAGTTCCAGGGTGCCATGGCTGGGTGACATGGGTGACCAGGGTGACCTGGGGGCATGGGTGACCAGCAGTCTGATGGTGACTGCGGTGAGAGCGTAGGCAGGGTGGCTGGAGATAGTTCCAGGGTGCCATGGCTGGGTGACCAGGGTGACCTGGGGGCATGGGTGACCAGCAGTCTGATGGTGACTGCGGTGAGAGCGTAGGCAGGGTGGCTGGAGATAGTTCCAGGGTGCCATGGCTGGGTGACATGGGTGACCAGGGTGACCTGGGGGCATGGGTGACCAGCAGTCTGATGGTTGACTGCAGTGAGAGCGTAGGCAGGGTGGCTGGAGATAGTTCCAGGGTGCCATGGCTGGGTCATGGGTGACCAGGGTGACCTGGGGGCATGGGTGACCAGCAGTCTGATGGTGACTACGGTGAGAGCATAGGCAGGGTGGCTGGAGATAGTTCCAGGGTGCCATGGCTGGGTGACATGGGTGACCAGGGTGACCTGGGGGCATGGGGGACCAGCAGTCTGATGGTGACTGCGGTGAGAGCATAGGCAGGGTGGCTGGAGATAGTTCCAGGTGCCATGGCTGGGTGACATGGGTGACCAGGGTGACCTGGGGGCACGGGTGACCAGCAGTCTGATGGTGACTGCGGTGAGACCGTAGGCAGGGTGGCTGGAGATAGTCGTGCAGGGCGGCGGCGGGTCTGAGGCGTGACTCCGCCAGCAGTCTGCGGCATGACTGCATGACCCAACCATCGGTCTGAGGCATGACTGCGGTGGTTGGAGGTAGGTCCAGGCATGACACCGCTGGCAGTCTGAGGCATGACTGCATGACCCCACCAGCAGTCTGAGGGATGACTGCGGTGGCTGGAGATAGTTCCAGGCATGACACCGCCGGCAGTCTGAGGTGTGACTGCGGTGGGAGCACCAGGGGCAGCAGCGGCGGGTCTGAGGCATGACTCCGCAAGCAGTCTGAGGCATGACTGCATGACCCCACCAGCAGTCTGAGTTTTGCGCACGGTGGCTGGAGATAATTCCAGGCATGAGTCGGCCAGCAGTCTGAGGCATGACTGCATGACCCCACCAGCAGTCTGAGGCATGACTCCGGTGGCTGAAGGTAGTTCCATGCATGACTCCGCCAGCAGTCTAAGGCATTACTGCATGACCCAGAACAGTCCGAGGCATGACTGCGGTGGCTGGAGATAGTTCCAGGCATGACTCCGCCAGCAGTCTGAGGCATGACTGCGGTAGCTGGAGACTCCACCAGCGGTGTGGGGGGGGGGGGCGACTTGGCCAGATGGAGGCTGTCGTGCAGGGTGGTGTACGGCACGGTAGTGGTGAGAGGCTGTCGTGCATGGTGGTGTAGAGCATGGTAGTGGTGAGAGGCCGTCGTGCAGGATGGTGTAGTGCAGGGTAGTGGTGAGAGCCCGTCGTGCAGGGCGGTGTAGTGCACGGTAGTGGGGAGAGGCCGTCTTGCAGGGAGGTGTAGTGCATGGTCAGGGATAGTGCAGATGGGCTGGGGAGGCACCATCTGTGTGTAGAGGCGTGGCGAGAGGGATCGCCCTGCAGGTCATCCTGCAGGATGGTGTGTTGCAGGGTAGTGATGAGGGGCCGTCGTGCAGGATGGCGTAGTGCACAGTAGGAAGAAAACGATGCTGCAGGGAGGACGGCTGGAGGGTGAGTGCCTGAGGGAGGGCGACAGGGGTGAGAGAGAGCTGAGGGGCAGAGAGGGGGAGGTGGGAAAGCTGCGCGACGGCAGGCGACGCGGGGGGAGGGTCTCTTCCTTCCCTCGCATCAAACGCAATGCGAGCATTACGACCAGTGAGGTGTGAGTCCGGGACTCTCGGCCTGCCGGCGCCGGGAATCTCGGCCTGCCGGCGCCGGGACTCTCGGAACCGGCCTTCCTGAAATAATATGAATAGAAATAAAAAGTGATAACCAAGAATGAAATAAATCAAATACAATAAAGTTTGTCTTAATGTTGTACCAGCAAGACAAGCCATATTTGTGGTGATTATGCATCAGATGCATAATCACAGTGAATTATTTATTATGCATATATATATTGGTATGCACAAAATATATCTAAATGATGTAAAACAGTCCCCACAGGACCTCTTCCAGTGGCAAGTGGAAGTATATATACCCCCATGGTTGACTGGAGGTTCCTCTATTGTTTGGGATTCATGGCTATACCAACACAGTTCTATCATGGGCAGTTCCGTCCTGTAGCCATGTGTTGGAACTACTGAATTATTTCCTAATATTCACTGTTAATTAACTCAATCCAATCCCAACTAAATGTCCTAGGAATATTCAGGAAATTAGATATAATATTTTGCTTTCTACTTATGTATTCCAATATGAAAATATCCCAAAACTCAGTGTTCCACAAGCATATTTGTGAACCTGCACGTTAATCCTATATGAAATTTGACCTTCCAAATTGAACCGTGAGTCAAATTACGCACTTTAACCACCATAGCCCGGACGAGGTAAGCTCTCCAACCTGTTTATGTGTCCTTTTATAAGTTAACAGTAGAAGAGAGCCTTTGGTATTATATCCTCATCCATGCAGACTACAGGGCCAGCCCACGTGAGTTGTGCTCTCATGACCACGCAGTCAATGCTGACCATTCTTGCCCTCTCTACGACTTCAGTATTAGTTGTGGAGTAACGCCCACGTGTGGTGAAGCTGCAGCTTGTGCTCTACGACTTCACGCCCAAGTGTGGTGAAGATGCAGCTTGTGCAGTACGACTTCAGTATTAGTTGTGGAGTAACGCGCACGTGTGGTGAAGCTGCAGCTTGTGTTGTATGACTTCACGCCCAAGTGTGGTGAAGCTGCAGCTTGTGTTGTACGACTTCAGTATTAGTTGTGGAGTAACGCCCAAGTGTTGTGAAACTGCAGCTTGTGCTGTACGACTTCAGTATTAGTTGTGGAGTAACGCCCACGTGTGGTGAAGCTGCAGCTTGTGTTGTACGACTTCAGTATTAGTTGTGGAGTAACGCCCATGTGTGGTGAAGCTGCAGCTTGTGTTGTACGACTTCAGTATTAGTTGTGGAGTAACGCCCACGTGTGGTGAAGCTGCAGCTTGTGTTGTACGACTTCAGTATTAGTTGTGGAGTAACGCCCAAGTGTTGTGAAACTGCAGCTTGTGTTGTACGACTTCAGTATTAGTTGTGGAGTAACGCCCACGTGTGGTGAAGCTGCAGCTTGTGTTGTACGACTTCAGTATTAGTTGTGGAGTAACGCCCACGTGTGGTGAAGCTGCAGCTTGTGTTGTACAACTTCAGTATTAGTTGTGGAGTAACGCTCAAGTGTTGTGAAGCTGCAGCTTGTGTTGTACGACTTAGGTATTAGTTGTGGAGTAACGCCCACGTGTGGTGAAGCTGCAGCTTGTGTTGTACGGCGTGGCAGGTCAGGTGGGACAGGGGAGCACTAGGAGGCGAAACGCAGCCATGTCAAGGCAGGTCCCTGTGCCAGACAGGTCAGAGTATCTTACCTTTTTTCTAGGTCCGACTCCTAATCTAAAGGTCAGTGGTTCGATTTTCCATGCCATCACCTCTGCCAATTTGGATTTCTCTCATTTGTTGTCTATGTGGTGTGGGAGGTTAACAATCCCTTTGGTCAGTAAAAGTGTAGCCTCTGGCTTTCTATCGACCAACTGTCTAATGGTGAAAACAAGACCATTCAGACTTGTCGATGATAGGCGGCATAAATCTTCAAGAAAGCAAAAAGGGAAAAGGAGGAGGCGGGTGATCCCTGTGTGAAGGGGAGGAAGAGACACGATTGGAGGAGTGTGACGGGTCAATGTCGAAGGAATAGAACGTATGAGGCTGATGCAATGGGTGTATCCTGCTGGAAAGAATCTTGGGCAGCTTCGTGTGAACGCTGTTCCTGATGCAGCAGAGTGTATCCTGCTGGAAAGAAGATTGGGCAGCTTCATGTGAGTGCGCATGTTGTTTCTGATGCAGCAGAGTGTACCCTACTGGAAGGAAGATTGGGCAGCTTCATGTGAGCCCGCATGTTGTTTCTGATGCAGCAGAGTGTATCCTACTGGAAGGAAGATTGGGCAGCTTCATGTGAGCGCGCATGTTGTTTCTGATGCAGCAGAGTGTATCCTACTGGAAGGAAGATTGGGCAGCTTCATGTGAGTGTGCATGTTGTTTCTGATGCAGCAGAGTGTATCCTACTGGAAGGAAGATTGGGCAGCTTCATGTGAGTGCGCATGTTGTTTCTGATGCAGCAGAGTGTATCCTACTGGAAGGAAGATTGGGCAGCTTCATGTGAGCGCGCATGTTGTTTCTGATGCAGCAGAGTGTATCCTACTGGAAGGAAGATTGGGCAGCTTCATGTGAGCGCGCATGTTGTTTCTGATGCAGCAGAGTGTATCCTACTGGAAGGAAGATTGGGCAGCTTCATGTGAGCGCGCATGTTGTTTCTGATGCAGCAGAGTGTATCCTACTGGAAGGAAGATTGGGCAGCTTCATGTGAGCGCGCATGTTGTTTCTGATGCAGCAGAGTGTATCCTACTGGAAGGAAGATTGGGCAGCTTCATGTGAGCGCGCATGTTGTTTCTAATGCAGCAGAGTGTATCCTACTGGAAGGAAGATTGGGCAGCTTCATGTGAGCGTGCATGTTGTTTCTGATGCAGCAGAGTGTATCCTACTGGAAGGAAGATTGGGCAGCTTCATGTGAGTGCGCATGTTGTTTCTGATGCACAGAGTGTATCCTACTGGAAGGAAGATTGGGCACTTCATGTGAGCGCGATGTTGTTTCTGATGCAGCAGAGTGTATCCTACTGAAGAAGATTGGCAGCTTCATGTGAGCGCGCATGTTGTTTCTGATGCAGCAGAGTGTATCCTACTGGAAGGAAGATTGGGCAGCTTCATGTGAGCGCGCATGTTGTTTCTGATGCAGCAGAGTGTATCCTACTGGAAGGAAGATTGGGCAGCTTCATGTGAGCGCGCATGTTGTTTCTGATGCAGCAGAGTGTATCCTGCTGGAAGGAATCTTGGGCAGCTTCATGTGAGCGCGCATGTTGTTTCTGATGCAGCAGAGTGTATCCTACTGGAAGGAAGATTGGGCAGCTTCATGTGAGTGCGCATGTTGTTTCTGATGCAGCAGAGTGTATCCTACTGGAAGAAATTGGCAGCTTCATGTGAGTGCGCATGTTGTTTCACAGGAGTGTATCCTACTGGAAGAAGATTGGGCAGCTTCAGTGAGCGCATGTTTTCTGATGCAGCAAGTGTATCCTACGGAAAGAAGATTGGCAGCTTCATGTGAGTGCGCATGTTGTTTCTGATGCAGCAGAGTGTATCCTACTGGAAGGAAGATTGGGCAGCTTCATGTGAGTGCGCATGTTGTTTCTGATGCACAGAGTGTATCCTACTGGAGGAAGATTGGGCAGCTTCATGTGGCGCGCATGTTGTTCTGATGCAGCAAGTGTATCCTACTGGAAGGAAGATTGGCAGCTTCAGTGAGTGCGCATGTTGTTCGATGCAGCAGAGTGTATCCTACTGGAAGGAAGATTGGGCAGCTCATGTGACGCATGTTGTTTCTGATGCAGCAGAGTGTATCCTACTGGAAGGAAGATTGGGCAGCTTCATGTGAGTGCGCATGTTGTTTCTGATGCAGCAGAGTGTATCCTACTGGAAGGAAGATTGGGCAGCTTCATGTGAGTGCGCATGTTGTTTCTGATGCAGCAGAGTGTATCCTACTGGAAGGAAGATTGGGCAGCTTCATGTGAGCGCGCATGTTGTTTCTGATGCAGCAGAGTGTATCCTACTGGAAGGAAGATTGGGCAGCTTCATGTGAGTGCGCATGTTGTTTCTGATGCAGCAGAGTGTATCCTACTGGAAGGAAGATTGGGCAGCTTCATGTG